>SJYA01001550.1:636786-727436 GCA_006410615.1 Neotragus moschatus | reverse complement strand
TAGTCAATAAAGCAGAAATAGATGTTCTTCTGGAACTCTCTTGCTTTTCCCATGATCCAACGGATGTTGGCAATTTGATCTCTGGTTCCTCTACCTTTTCTAAAACCAGCTTGAACTTCTGGAAGTTCACGGTTCACGTATTGCTGAAGCCTGGCTTGGAGAATTTTGAGCATTACTTTACTAGCATGTGAGATGAGTGCAATTGTGCGGTAGTTTGAGCATTCTTTGGCATTGCCTTTCTTTGGGATTGGAATAAAAACTAACCTTTTCCAGTCCTGTGGCCACTGCTGAGCTTTCCAAATTTGCTGGCATATTCTACCACACAATTGTACTCATCTCACACACTAGTACAGTAATGCTCAATTACCACATAGCCACCAAGAACTACATGCTAGAAGTATATACATCAGTATGAAAAGATTTACATATTGTATTGTTAAATGAGTTGTGGAATAGTATGACATTACTTTGTATAATTTGTAAATGCATGCTAAGTCACTTCAGTCATGTCAGACTCTTTGCGACCTTATGGATTACAGCCAGTCAGGCTCTGCTGTGGGATTCTCCACTCAATAATACTGGAATGGACTGCCATGCCCTCCTCCAGGGGATCTTCCTGACCCAGGGATCAAACCCATGACTGCTGCATTGGCAGGTGGATTCTTTACCACTAACACCATGTGGGAAGCCCAAATGCATAAATAAATATCTCAAAAGAAACATAACAATATTTTAACTGTTATGTTTGTGTGGGATTGTTTTTGGTGACTTTTTTCCTTTTCTTCTTTGTGCTGATCTATATGTAAGCTATAAATGTACTTTAGACTCCACTAGTTTGTTATCCTGAAAAAGTTAACACAAAATGTTTATGGTAAATCTGCCAGATATTCCCATTCTTTTCCATTCCTTGTGATTCAGAAGGAAAGGGTTATTTCTTTCTCCTTCTCAGCTTTTATTTATCATTGCTCTTTGCACAAATAATTGTTGACTTCCTATTCTAAGTCAGGCAAATATTACTGACTTCCTGCTATAAAATGGGTATCTCTCTAGGTACAAAGGGCTTCCCAGTTGGCGCTAGTGGTAAACAACCCTCCTGCCAATGCATGAGACTTAAGAGCCATGGGTTTGATCCTTTGGTCAGAAAGATCCCATGGAGGAGGGCAAGACAACCCACTCCAGTATTCTTGCCTGGAGAATCCCATGGACAAAAGACCCTGGTGGGCTACAGTTCATAGGGTCACACAGAGTTGAACATGACTGAAGTGACTTAGCATGCATGCACACTATGTACAAATAACAAAAATTCTTACTTCCTGATTTATG
Source organism: Neotragus moschatus (assembly GCA_006410615.1). Lineage (NCBI taxonomy): Eukaryota > Metazoa > Chordata > Mammalia > Artiodactyla > Bovidae > Neotragus > Neotragus moschatus. Next base: position 726,113 of record SJYA01001550.1, on the reverse strand, counting down.
GACCTTTCTTTCCAATGGGAGAAAAGAAACTAACAAAGCAATCTCTCAAATAGATTTTTTTTAAAGTCATGAAAATATTAAACAAAGCATATGGTAGAGAATAATAGAGTAGTAAGGCAAAAGAGAACTTCCTTAGATAAGAAGTGTTTTTCTGGTGTTGGCCTTCAAGCTGATATCTGAATGATGAAAAGGAAGCAGCCCTACATTTACCTAGGCAAAACTCTCCACAAGTGAAGTGAAGGGCCAGTGTATAGGTTTCAGACCATGAGCTTGATATACTCAAGCAACAAAGTCCAAAATGGCTAAGAAGAAGGAAAGGTTCAATGAAGTTGGCAGGGTTAAATCTTTTCAGGCTTCATGGACCCTGGTTAGGCAACAAGGTAGAATAGGTATCCATACTTTGTCATGCTGTGGCATCAGTCTACCCTGAGCCTTCAGAGCTCTCCAGGAGCTTCTCTCCTTCCCAAGGCATGCACTTAGCTAAGAAGATGAGTCAGCATGACTTCTAACTCCATTCCATAATGTTCACAAGTTCATGAATCCTCTCTACTCAAACCTTTTTGTTCAATCTGCCCACCCTACCACACTCCTTACTTACTTGCAATGATTTTTACCTCAGAGATCCATTGTCCTTTCCTAAAATTAAGTTGTATACTTCTAACACAGTTTTCTACAGCTCCTGACACAAGATTTAGATACAGCAAATATTCAGTATATTTTCTGATTAATTGAATTTCTATTTATGTAATTTTTTGCATAAGCTAGTCTGCTTGATGATTTCTTCCAGAACATTAAAAAACACCATAGAAAAATAAAGAGGAAGGATATATATATATATACACAATGACATACAACTCAACCACAAAAAAGAATGAAATATTGCCATTTGCAGCAACATAAATGGACTTAAAGAATATGCTTAGTGAAATGTCAGAGAGAGACAAATACAACATGATATCACTTATATATGGTCTAAAAATAATACAAATGAATCTGTATACAAAGCAGAAATAGACTCACAGACATAAAAAGCAAATTTATGGTTACCAAAGAGGAGAGGAGGAATAAATTACAATTATGAGATTAAGAGATACAAAAAATACTATACAAGAATAAATAAGCAACGAGGATTTACTGCATAGCACAGGGAATTATACTCAATATCTTATAATAACCTATAATGGAATATAATCAGAAAAAATAACTATGCTATACATCTGAAACTGACATAATATTGTAAACCAACTATACTCCAGTTAAATAATAAAAACAAGCTTTCATTTAAAAAAAAGAACAATGAGATACTCTTTGAATACTTACTTATACTATTTCTGAATGGTATATTTATTTTTTAATAATTACATGCAACAATTTAACACATGGAAAGTTTAATATATTTCTTCATTATACAGTTTAATAATAGATTTTCTTTTTATTTCTTCATTTATACAGTTTTGTAATAAATTTTCCTTTGGAAATTTTTATAAATTAATATATAATTCTATATATAAAATTCTATACTTTGTTTTATTTAGTTATTAGTGTCATTCTCATAATATAGATATCTTTTCCTTTTTAATTCAGTATTGCCTCCTATCTAAAGAATATTCAATCCATTTATAATTATTTAGTCTCACATAGTTATCATTGTCATATAAAAATAGTGACTCTTGTTTCAGAAAAATCACAAACACCGAGGAGTAGAAATTTACCTGACCAGGTCTCAAAACATTTGATTAATAATATTAAGGCCTCCTGAGTTGTCACTCTATGAGTTATCCGAAATTTAATATTCCAATCCTAACTAAATTTAAAAACCTTATTATTATTTAAATCTGAGTGTGATGGCAAAATTCAGATGTTAAAAGCCTCAAATTCTCAAAGCTATGTAGGCAGTTTTCTTTTTATGTTTTGTTTTTTCTTCTGGGTACATAGACACTGAGAAACACAAAGGGCTCGAAGAGTGGTACATATGTATACCAGAAGAGCTACATCTTTGAGAATTGCTACCTAAGAGAAGAGTATCCAACATTTTGTTTTAATAGAAAATGTGCCCATTATATGAGACATGAGCCTTTACCAACATCTATAATAAAAACTAATAAGGACATTATATTCCAGGGTTGAAATTACTGTGCATGTATGTTCAGTCACTTTAGTCATGTCTGACTCTTTGCAACCTTATGGACTGTAGCCCACCAGGCTCCTCTGTCCACGGGTTGCCATGCCTAGCGGATATTCCCAACTCAGGAACTGAACCTGCATCTCCTTCATTGCAGGCAAAGTCTCAACACTGAGCTACCGGAGAAGCCCGCTGATTTACTACTCCCTAATATTTTCAGATTCCTTAGAGTAAGTGTTCCTGTGAAAAACTGACCAGCTCAGAACAGAATCCCTGAGAAGAGGTTTCACAGTGGATACTGAAAATCTTAAATACACTGAAAAGATTTATGAAACGTCTTCCCGACACAGGGATCAAACCCGTATCTCCTGCTTACAGGCAGATTATTTACCACTGAGCCACCAAGGCAGCCCAAACAACATCAATAAATACATTGAAAATATATATGAAAAGTGTAATTAAAAGAGGACAATTTCCAAGAATAGTCAAGATCAATCTGAATTTCTTGGATTGTGCATGAAAAAACTCTTCTTAAAACTTAAAACCTTACCAAAGAGTCTCCTCATGGCCATCTTCATCTCCTTATTTCTAAGTGTGTAGATAATAGGATTCATAAAAGGAGTAATAAGAGCATCAAAGATGGCTAAAAATTTATCTATGGGTAAGGTAGGGAATGGCCACACATAGACAATAATGCAAGGGCCAAAGAAAAAAACTACCACAGTGATGTGAGCTGAGAGGGTAGAAAGGGCCTTGGATGAACCACCTGAAGAGCGTTTGTGAACCGTGACCAGGATGAAGATGTAAGACACAATCAGGATACAGAAGGTGCCCATGGAGATGAAACCACTGTTGGCAGTGACCAGAAACTCCAATCTATACGTGTCTGTACATGCAAGTTTGATGAACCGAGGAAAATCACAGTAAAAGCTATCCAGTTCATTGGGGCCACAAAAGGGTAAGTTGACAACAAAAGCCAGCTGGGCCACAGAGTGGATGAGTCCAATGGTCCAAGCAACAGCCAGAAGAGAAGTGCACATTCTTAGGCTCATGATGGTCAGGTAGTGGAGTGGCTTGCAGATAGCAACATACCGGTCATAGGCCATGACTATGAGCAGCACCATCTCTGCACCCCCAACTGTGTGAATAAAGAACATCTGAGTGATGCAGCCTCTCAAGGAGATGACTTTGTGTCTTCTGAAAAGGTCAGAAATCATCTTCGGGGTTGCAATGCTGGAAACACCTGTGTCAATGAAGGAGAGATTTGCCAACAAAAAGTACATGGGGGAATGTAAATGGTGGTCTGAGACAATCGTGAGCACAATGAGAAGGTTTCCCAACATACTCGCTATATAAAATACTGTGAAAAATAGGAAAAGAAGAATCTGGATCTCCCAAGAACTGGTGAGTCCCTGCAGCAAAAATTCAGACACCACTGAGCGATTTCCTCCATCCATCAACTTCATGCACAAGGCTGACCCTGAGGTTAACTGAAGAGCATAAGAGGGAGACAGACATGATTAGTAAGTTGGAAAGAAAGTCCTTGCAAAAATGTTAGAAACTAAAGATCATCTTGCCTTTGTACAGAGTTACTTAGAGTTTACACAGTACAAGTATAACAAAGAGCCAGAATCAGAAATGTTCCCTGCATAAATCTTTGGTATCATTTAATCATGTACCTCAAATTTAGTTTGGGCTTTAGTGTCTAAACTAGAAAGGAAAATGTAGACAAAAGCACCTTTGGATTTAAAGAGAGGTTACTCAGGAAATAGATTTGTACTTCCAAATTTCTCTACTGAAATATGCCACAGAATGAAAACATGTACAAAAAGGTACAGAAAGCTGTCTGGAGAGGTGCTCTAATTTATTTTGTAATAGCTGCCTGATTCACAGTGTGGATAGACCATAATTTATTTACTAACTTCCCTATTAATAAGCATTTACCTAGTTTCTCATTTGGGGAGCCCTATAAACAATGCTACAAATATCTTTACACACACATCCTTTTGTATTTTTTCTTTCATGTCATCAACGCTTAAAATGAGATCACTGGGTCAAAGTACACATATTTTTAGTTTGGGTAGTTTTGCTTGATTGCATTTCCAAAAGGCTATAATAGACATATGTCCACAAGAATAAATGTTAACATTTTTTAAATTGTTACCAGTGTAGTGAGCGAAAAGTTAGAGTTCATTATTACTCTAATTTTCATTGTCTGACAATCAAAAAATTTGAACATATTTTCTTGCAGTATGGGTTTGCTCTTCTGTGAATTACCTTTACATGTATTTTCCTATTTCTCCTTGTGCTTTTTCTTGTCATTTGTAAGAGCTCTTTTTATATTGTAGATGTTAAGTTTTTGTCATTTGTTACATTTTTAAATCAATTATCTGCTATTTTGTTTATGATTTCTTTGGCTATACCCAAGTTATATGATTTAAATGTTATATGATTAAATACAGCTCCTACTTGCCTTATAGCTACTGAATTTAGTCTCAGTTACAATCTCTTTTATTCCTGGATCATACATACCCTTAGATTTTCTTTTAATATTTTATTGTATTTTGTTTTCTATTTAGAACTGTGCTCTATTACATTTGTATGTGTTTTAAAATATCACTCCACTTTTAATTTCTTCCAGGTATAATAGAATTGTAATGGCACCATGTAATGGCTGCTGCTGCTGCTGCTGCTGCTACTGCTGCTAAGTCGCTTCAGTCGTGTCTGACTCTGTGCGACCCCATAGACAGCAGCCCACCAGGCTCCCCTATCCCTGGGGTTCTCCAGGCAAGAACACTGGAGTGGGTTGCCATTTCCTTCTCCAATGCATGAAAGCGAAAATGAAAGTGAAGTCGCTCAGTCGTGTCCAACCCTTAGCAACCTCATGGACTGCAGCCTACCAGGCTCCTCTATCCATGGGATTTTCCAGGCAAGAGTACTGGAGTGGGGTGCCATTGCCACCTCTGCATGTAATGGCACTGTGTATTAAATAGCCCATTCTTTCCCCACTGAATTTAATTACCATTTTCATTTTGCTAAATTTTCAGATATTTGAGATCTGCTTCCAAATTCTTTCTTCTATTTCCACTGATATATTTATCTACATCTGTAGAAATATCAGAGTATTTCATAATAGTGGCTTTATGCTTTGTCTCATGATAAAGCATGTCCCTCTCCTGCTATTATTTTTCATGCTTTCTTGGCTATTCTTGAGTATGTATTATTCCATATAAACTTTAAGATCACTTTATCCAATCCCCCTAGAAAATTCCACTGGTCTTGATTTTAAGTCCGTGAAATTTATATATTAACTTGGAATGAAGTAGCATTGTTATGATGATATCTTCTCACTTAAGAATATCTTGCTTGGGACTTCCCTGGTGGTTGAGGTGTTGAGACTTCGAGTTCTCATTCAAGGGTACAAGGTTGGATTCATGGTCAGAGAAGTAGATCCCACGTGCTGCTATGAAGAGTTCTCATGCTGAAACTAAGACCCAACACAACCAAATAAATAAATAAGAATATAGTGCATCTATTCATCTGTTCAAATTTTGTTTCATGTCATCTAATAAGATTTTGTCTTTTATTACACACATTCTATACCTTATTTTTAAACATTGTTCCTATGTATTTTTTAGCTATTTTTCTTAGCATTATGAACTGAATCTCTTTTCTCTTTTCCATGTCTAGATTCGTCTTGCAAGAATGAAGAAAACTTCATTCTGCCCTAATATACAGATACCACATTCTGTGTAATAATTTTTACAGCAATGTCTTGAATTTTCTTAGCTTATAATAATGTCATCAGGAAAAAGAGAAATTTTCCACATGTAATTTGTGTTGGTTTGGTAAAGATAGTATTCATTTTATCACTTCCTTATTAACATGAAAGTCCTATATATTTGTCTATTCTTTTCATGTTTATTGTCTCTTCCAGAGATACATTTCTGCATTCTTATTTTAAAATAAGATGCCACAAAGACAGAAATATAGATCAATGGAACAAAATAGAAAGCCCAGAGATAAATCCACACACCTATGGACACCTTATCTTTGACAAAAGAGGCAAGAATACATAATGGAGAAAAGACAATCTCTTTAACAAGTGGTGCTGGGAAAACTGGTCAACCACTTGTAAAAGAATGAAACTAGATCACTTTCTAACACCATACACAAAAATAAACTCAAAATGGATTAAAGATCTAAACGTAAGACCAGAAACTATAAAACTCCTAGAGGAGAACATAGACAAAACACTCTCTGACATAAATCACAGCAGGATCCTCTATGATCCACCTCCCAGAATACTGGAAATAAAACTAAAAATAAACAAATGGGATCTAATTAAAATTAAAAGCTTCTGCACAGCAAAGGAAACTATAAGCAAGGTGAGAAGACAGCATTTGGAATGAGAGAAAATAATAGTAAATGAAGCAACAGACAAACAACTAATCTCAAAAATATACAAGCAACTTATGCAGCTCAATTCCAGAAAAATAAACGACCNAAAAGTCTACAAACAATAAATGCTGGAGAGGATGTAGAGAAAAGGGAATGATCTTGTACTGTTGATGGGAATGTAAATTGATACAGCCACTATGGAAGACAGTATGGAGATTCCTTTAAAAACTAGGAATAAAACCACCATATGACCCAGCAATCCCACTCCTAGGCATTTACCCTGAGGAAACCAAAACTGAAAGAGACACATGTGTCCCATTGTTCATTGAAGCACTATTTACAATAGCTAGAACATGGAAGGAACCTAGATGTCCATCAACAGATGAATGGATAAAAAAGTAGTGGTACATATACACAATGGAATATTACTTAACCATATAAAGTAATGTATTTGAGTCAGTTCTAACAAGGTGGATGAACCTGGAACCTATTATACAGAGTGAAGTGAGTCAGAAAGAGAAGGATAAATACCATATTCTAACATATATATATACGGAATCTAAAAAATGGTACTGAAGAATTTATTTACAGGGCAACAATGGAGAAACAGACATAGAAAATAGATTTATGGACATGGGGAGAGGGGAGGAGAAGGTGAGATGTATGGAAAGAGTAACATGGAAACTTACATACCATATGTAAAGTAGATAGTCAATGGGAATTTGCTGTATGGCTCAGGAAACTCAAAAAAGGGCTCTGTATCAACCTAGAGGGGTGGGATGGGGAGGGACATAGGAGGGAGTTTCAAAAGTGAGGGGATATATGTATACCTATGGCTGATTTATGTTGAGGTGTGACAGAAAACAGCAAAATTCTGTAAAGCAATTATCTTTCAACAAAAAATAAATTAAATTTTAAAAAAAGCACCATAGATAATAAAGATGATGTTGTATATATATACACTCTATATATATACATAATATATATACTGTGAAATATAACTCCACCATGAAAATGAATGAAATAATGCTATTTGCAACAACATGGATGGACTTTTAGGGCATTATGCTAAGTGAAATGTCATACAGAGAAGGACAAATACTGAATTATATCACTTATATATGGAATCCAAAAATTACAACAAACTAATGCATATGACAAAAAAAAAAGCAGCCTCATAGATATAGAGAACAAACTAGTGGTTACCAGTAAAAAGAGGAAAGAGGAAGGAGCTGTATAGGAAAAGGAGATTAAGAGTTACAAACTATTATGTATAAAATAAACTGCAAGGATATATTGTGCAACATAGGGAATATAGCCAATATTTTATAATAACTATAGATGAAACATAACCTTTAAAAATTGTGAATCAGGACGGCCCTGGTGGTCCAGGGGTTAAGATTTTACCTTCCAATGCAGGGGGTGCAAGTTTGACCCCTGGTCACAGAGCTAAGATCCCACATGCCTTGTGGCAAAAAAAAAAAAAAAAAACCCATAAATGAGAAACAATATTGCAACAAATTCAATAAAAGCTTTAAAAATGGTCCACATCAAAAAATCTTTTTTTTTAATTGTGAATTATATCCTTTAATTAAAAATAAGTCAATTTTTAAAAATTGTCTCATTATATTATGTAACATATAATATTGTAGCATAGGTTGTACATCAACTATGCTTCAATTTTAAATTTTTTTAGAATTTTAAATCTTAGAAAGAACCATAGATAACAAAGACAAGCTTCACAAAACTATGGAAGAGCAGATAAGAATGCAACTGATGGCTTAAAAACTTAAACATAAAACATCACACCATAAAACTCCTAGAAGAGAACATAGGCAAAATATTTTCTGACATATATCATACCAATGTTTTCTTAGGTTGGTCTCCCAAGACAATAGAAATAAAAATGAAAATAAAGAAGAGAGTGGAAAAGTTGGCTTAAAACTCAGCATTCAGAAAACTAAGATCATGGCATCTGATCTCATCACTAGACAACAAGAAAAAAATGAGCAACTCAAACCAAAAAACTGAACAGAAGACCTAAAGAGACATTTCTCCAAAGAATATCCACAAATGCCCAATAAGCAAATAGTTGGGGAAACAGTGACAGACTTAATTTTGAGGGGCTCCAAAATCACTGCAGATGGTGACTGCAGCCATGAAATTAAAAGAGTGGAAGAAGAGCTATGACCAACCTAGACAGCATATTAAAAATCAGAGACATTACTTTGCCAAAAGAGACCCATCTAGTTAAAGCTATGGTTTCTCCAGTAGTCATGTATGGATGTGAGAATTGGACTATAAAGTAAGTTGAGCATTGAAGAATTGATGCTTTTGAACTATGGTGTTGGAGAAGACTCTTAGAGTCCCTTGGAATGCAAGTAGATCAAACCAGTCAATCCTAAAGGAACCCAGTCCTGAATGATCATTGGAAGGACTAATGCTGAAGCTGAAGCTTCAATACTCTGGCCATCTGATGCAAAGACCCTGATGCTGGGAAAGATCGAAAGCAGGAGGAGAAGGGGACGACAGAGAATGAGATGGTTGGATGGCATCACCGACTCAATGGACATGAGTCTGAGCAAGCTTCGGGAGTGGATGATTGACAGGGAAGCCTGGCATGCTACAGTCTGTGGGGTCGCAAAGAGCCGAACACGACTGAGCAATTGAACTGAACTGAAACAAAGGTGCCTAGTCAAATTTACAAGCTTCTGCACAACAAAGGAAATCTTAAACAAATGAAAAGACAAACTACAGAAAGGGAGAAAATAATTGCAAACAATGCAACCAACAAGGGCTTAATTTCCAAAATATACAAACAGCTCATACAGTTAGACAACAAGAAAAAAATGAACAACCCAAACAAAAAAATGAGCAGAAGACCTAAAGAGACATTTCTCCAAAGAATAAACACAAATGTCCAATAGGCACATGAAAATATCCCAACATCACTAATTATTGGAGAAATGCAAGTCAAAACTACAATAAGGTACTACCTCACATTGCTCAGAATGGCCATCATTAAAAAGTCTACATGTAACAAATGCTGGACAGAGTACAGAGAAAAGGGAACCCTCCTACACAGTTGATGGGAATGTAAAGTTGATGCAGCCACTGTGGAAAATAGAACAGTTTTCTTAGAAAACTGAAAATAGAATTATCTTATGATCCAGTCATCCCACTCCTGGGCATATATGCAGACAAAACCATAATTCAAAAAGGTGTGTGCACTTCTATGTTCATAACAGCATGAGACAGACATGAGTTTGAGCAAGCTCCGGGAGTTCCTGATGGACAGGGAAGCCTGGCATGCTGCAGTCCATCAGGTCACAAAGAGTCGGACACAACTGAATGACTGAACTGACTGATTCACAGTAGCCAAGACAGGTAAACAACCTAAATGTCCATAGACAGAGGCCTGGATAAAAAAAAAAGTATGGTACATGTATACAATGGAATACAACTCAGTCATAAAAAAAAATAGCAAAGTAGTGCCATTTGCAGCAACATGTATACAACTAGAGATTATCACACTAAGTGAAGTAAATCAGAAAGACAAAGAGAAATACCATATGATATCACTTATATGTGAAGCCTAAAATGAACCTGTCTATGAAACAGAAACAAAATCAGGGACATAGAGAATAGACTGGGGGTTGCCAAGGGGCAGGCAGGTGGGAGAGGGCAAGGATGGGAGTTGGGGGTTAGTAGATGTAAACTGGTATGCATAGCATGGATAAACAAGAAGGGCTTACTGTATAGCACAGGGAACTATATTCAATACCTGTGAAAACTATAATGAAAAGAATGTGAAAAAGAATGCATATGCATGTGTAACTGAATCACTTTGCTGTACAGCAGTAATTAACACATTATAATTACGCTATAGGCACAGTGTGCTCTGTCGTGGACGACTCTTTGCGGCCCCATGTACTTCTAGCTCACCAGGCTCCTCTGCACATGGAATTTTCCAGGCAACAATACTGGAGTGCCATTTCCTACTCCAGGGGATTTTCATGACTCAGGGGTCAAACGTGTGTCTCTCATATCTCCTGCATTAGGAGGTAGATTCTTTACCACTAGCGACACTATACTTCAATTTAAAAAAAAAATAAATTTGAAAAGAATGCAATTTGAAGAGGAAAAGTGTAGAATAGAAATTGAATTGTGGCATTTTGATGTCTCTTTATCCAAGGAATTGGATAATAATTTAAAATATTCCTTTTAGAAAAAGAACAATTTCTTGATCAATGACTGATGAAAACGGAGTTAGAAAGGACAGAAATAATCTGTAATAAGATGGAAAAAGTTTGTCAAAACTGAGAAGTGGTTTTAATGTTTTATTTTATTTTATTGAACATGCATGTATATAACACGATAGGCCAGGAATTGCTTTAAGCACTTTGCAAGTATTAATTTAGCTAATCCGTATCACCTTATAAGTATGAAACATATGAAAGTACCTTTAGCCATAAGGAACTGCTATTTTTGTAAGTCAATAGCAGTCAAATAGAAATTCCAGATGATTCATTTTCCAAATAACAGAATTTAGGGATAAAGAGGTTAAACAATTCAGGCATTATTGAAAAACCAAAGCTAAGTTTTGAAATCATACCGTCTGGCTCAGGAGTCTGCACTTGTAACCACGTCACTGAAAAGAAAAGAGTTACCTAACTCTGAGGAGGCCTCCTCTGGTGGCTCAGTAGTAAAGAATCTGCCTGCCAATTGGGTTTGACCCCTGGGTTGAGAAGATTCCCTGGAGAAAAAAGTGGCAACCCACTCCAATATTCTTGCCTGGAAAATCCCATGGACAGAGGTGCCTGGAAAGCTACAGTCCATGGGGTTGCAAAGAGCTGGACATGACTTAAACAACCGAGCACAATGACTCTGAGGAATTATAGGTGACTTCAATATAATTAAGGCAAGGATTAGCACTAACTGGGTCATTATTTTTGCCCGTTACCTGGTCTCCATTGTTCAAATCCCCAGATGATACAGGAACAAAGATTTTGGAAAAAACTGTAGTAGTTACAAGGCTTAATTCATACTTACTGTGTGTATTAGCTGAAATGCTTATGAAGCCATACCCCAGTGATCCGATTTTAGGCTGATATTGTGATTTTTTTAACTCAAAAATAATTCAAAATAACTTTAACTCTTTATTTTATTGAAGGGCAATGTTGTATTGAAGGGAAGAGATAGCCAAAAATAGCTCTTTAAAATCCCCTTTTTACCTTTCATCTGTTTCTTCACACATTACAGCTGAAACACAACACCATGGATGCTTTACTTACTAGTTTACTTACTACACACACATCTCACTACTGAACTTAAAAAAAAAAAAAAAAGCTATCCTGAATAATTTCAAATTTTGTCATGTTTCCAAAGCACTGTTCTTCAGATTCTGTATCACAAAATCCAAAACTAAATCGGACAAGTGAGGATCCTCCTCAGAATCCAGAGGGGAAAAGAAAAGAGACCAGTCCAAATTCATTTTTATCAAGGAGAAGACACAAGAAAATGGGGAAATAGTCCTGTGTTAATACTGTTATTCTGTCCCATTGCACAAGAAAGAATACTGTATCTTTCTTGGTTATGGGCAGAAACCACAGTAAGAAAATTCTGGACATTGGTAATTAAACTAGTAAGTGAAGTATCCATGGTACTATGTTTCATTGATTCACATCTGTGGCGTGGGCAGGGAATAGTAGGGTTGCTCATCTTTCTTGATATCAAAATCACTTAAAACGGCTTCCTGAAACTCCACATCTGACTGAATGTCCTCCTCATTGCCACCTTCATCTCTTTGTTCCTCAAACTGTAGATGGCAGGATTCAGAAACGGAGTAATAACTACATCAAAAATAGCAAGGAATTTATCCACTGGTACTGTGGGAAATGGCCATGAATACACAAAAATACATGGGCCGAAAAACAAGACCACCACTGCGATGTGAGCTGATAGTGTAGAAAGGGCTTTAGACAAGTCACCTGAGGAACGTTGCCAAACAGTGACCAAGATGAAGATATAGGAGGTAATCAGAATGAAAAATGTTCCCAGGGAGATGAAACCACTATTGGCAGTAACCACAAGCTCCAGTCTGTAAGTGTCTGTGCAGGCAAGCCTAATAAATCGAGGAAGATCACAGTAAAAACTGTCCACTTTATTGGGGCCACAGAATGGTAGATTTACAACAAATAGAATCTGGATGAGTGAGTGGATGATCCCAATGGTCCAGGCAGCAACCAAGAGTGAAATACAAGTTCTGAAGTTCATGATGAGCAGGTAATGGAGAGGCCTACATATAGCGACATAACGGTCAAAGGCCATGGCAATGAGCAGAACCATCTCGGTTCCTCCAATAACATGAACGAAGAACATCTGAGCAATGCATCCTTGGAAAGAGATTACTTTTCTCTCTTTGAAAAGATCAGATATCATCTTGGGAGCTGTAATGGAGGAAACCCACATATCAATAAAGGAGAGGTTGGCTAGCAGGAAGTACATAGGGGAGTGTAAATGGGAGTCAGAGGTCACTGTGAGAACAATGAGGAGGTTTCCTAAAATACTTGTTACATAAAACACAGAGAAAATTAGAAAGAGTACAAGTTGCATTTCCAAAGAACTGGTGAGTCCCACCAGCACAATCTCAGACACCACCGAATGATTTCCTCCCCCCATGGTCTCAGTCACTTTGGGCTCCAAATTTGCCTGAAAAAAAAATAGGAAAAATAAGAAATTTGGATTACTGGCCATATTACTCTGGGTTCCAGTGGAGAAGCAGAACCACCAGGAGATAATATACCAAAAGATTTGTGACAGTGACTTGATCTTACGGATCCTGCAGAAGCTGATTCAGCAGTCTCTACCGTCTATTGTTCTTGCATCTAATGCTGTAGTTTTAAGTCTACAGGACAGGCAATGAGGAAAGGAAGATGGATATAAAATGGGGAAGAACAAAAAGGAACCGGAACCCACAATCAAGAACGAAAGACTGCACAAATAACAAATGCTGGAGGGAGTGTGGAGAGAAGGGAACTCTCCTACACTGTTTGTGCAGCCGCCATGGAAGCTTTGTGGAGGTTCCTTAGAAACTAAAAATAGAGTGGTCATATGATGCAGCAACCTCACTCCTGGTTGTATATCCTTAGAAAACTAATTCAAAAAGATACATGCACCACAATGCTCATAGAAGTGTTATTTATGATGGCCAAAACAATTGAATACTACTCAAATAAAAACCTGCCTCATGTGTCTTGAAATGTTCATTTTTCACAGCCCAGTTTAAATGCTGCTCATGAAACCTCCCCAATTCTCCTAGCTAGAAAAGAAATCTTCTTCCTCTCATTTCCCACAGCACTTGGTATTTATCACAGCGCCGTTCGCCCTGTGGCGTAGTTACATGTGCATGACCTGTTTCCTCTGTTTTCAAGCACTAAAATGTGGAGCATTCTGTATTTTCATCTCCGTCATGACAGTTCCTTGGACAGTTTCAGCGAGCAGAACAGTCAGTTCTGGAAAATCAGTCTGTGTTTGTTGGATTAATTTTAATTAATTCCTTTGCAATTTCAACTTAATTGTTTAATGTGGATCATTTAGAAGATGAAAATAAAGGAAACATACAAGGAGAAGAAATTGAAAGATGGCGAGGGATAGGAAGAAAAAAGCTTTAATGATAAAGGAAACAAGAAAATTAAGCAAAGGAGTAAGAAATAGAGAAAAACAGAATGATGAAAGAATCATGTAGAATAGAAAAAGGAAAGAAAAAAGAATGCTATAAAAACGTCCCTCAAATTCTGAGACTAGAGACTCACAGGTCTAAATGGAAAAACACAGAAAAGGAATTTAAAATTAGCTTACATCTTGAATGTTCCAAAGAGCCCTAGCCACATGCCCAGTGAAAGATTTTAGATGGAAAAACTAATATCACTAAGACTGGGTCTGAATTTTCCTTCTCAGAAAATATTTGACAGAAAGCCTCATGGAGATAGCAGATCCTCAATCTGAAACTAAAGTTTTCCCCATTCTTCTACTTCTTTCCTAAAGCAATATTTTCCTAAAAAATATTCCACACTTCCTTACCTTCCATCACTCACCTATTCCCGTTCCAAGTGCACAGTGATGCAATATAACTTGCTATTTCTGAGTTTTCCTCCCAGTGCCAGGCTGTGAGCTCATGGGGGAGTGAAATGGTATCTTTTTCTCTGTACTCCCAGCTCCCCAGACAATGCTGGAAACATAATAGAAGCTTAAGAAGTGTTTTTTGTTGAATGAAAAATGGATGTACAGATAACCCAGATATCAAGTTTCTCTAATATTTCAGTAAGACTGGGGTTCGATTCCAAAAATTAGAATATTCAATCTCAGCAGTCACTTTAAAATTTTTCTCATCAGTCATTTATTATAATAACAGATTAAATGGTCAGTGTAGAAGGAAAAAGCATACAATCCCTGCTTCTTTGGCAAATACAGCCTAATTGCATACTTTTATTTGCTTGGTCTATGTAGATGTCTTGGGCAACCAGGGCCAATACTGCTACCAACTCTGGAATGTAGGTTTATTACCAAAATAATCTGAATCAAGAGCTAACCATAAACATCCCTTATGTATCCTGTGTGCCTCCAAATCATGCCTGACTCTCTCACATCATAGTTCTTATCCTTGAACTTGAGTATAGTGGAGGAACTCAATGAATCAATGCTATCTGATGTTACATTAAACACTGATCAAGAGTTGTAGGATTAATCAACCTAAGAACAATAAATTTTTCTTCTCATTTCAAGTTTAAAAAAAAAACATATCATTTTTGTCCAGGCACCTTCTTTATCCCCATTTAAAGACCAAGGTAGTTTCCCTGCCAAGTATTTTTTCAAGCCTGGCAACACTGACTCAACTACTGTTCCCAACTCTCTCTCTTCTGGATGTTTTCTTCCACACCACAACTAAATCACAGTTTGAAATCTCTAGTGATGATTTAGTTACCAGGAAATATCTTAGTTGACAAAACATAGCAATCTGAACGAATTTGTTCTGCCGATTCTTCTCACTCACCTGATCTCTGCTGCTGCTGCTGCTAAGTCACTTCAGTCGTGTCCGACTCTGTGCGACCCCATCAACGGCAGCCCACCAGGCTCCCCCGTCCCTGGGATTGTCCAGGCAAGAACACTGGAGTGGGTTGCCATTTCCTTCTTCAATGCATGAAAATGAAAAGTGAAAGTGAAGCTGGTCAGTGGTGTCCTGATCTCTAGCAGACCTAAAATAGCTGCATCTTCAGAAAAATCACGTCTGGCATATGGAACTATTGAAATTTCCCCAAAGTAGAAAAGAGGTAGCTAATTAATAATACAAAGGTTAGTAAAAAGTGGTACCAAATAGAACATGGAAGACCATTATGACTTTAATCTGTGTGGAGAATGGTCTGAGAATAAGACTGATTTTCCCAGAGCAACATAGGACGAGGCAGTTAATGAGTCACCTAGGGGAAGAGATCCTTCATGAATATACAGGTTTTATCAGATTATTTTCCTAACCCAGGACTTGAGGTGAAGGTAAAGTCCTAAAACTTATGAAAATATTGGTCCATCTCTGGCAGATTCTAGTGGTTAAGAATTCCTGCTTTCACTGGAGAGGGCATGGGTTCAATCCTTGATCAGGGAACTAAGATTCCATCCCTCATGCTGCATGCAGCTTCCCCCCTCCCCGCCACCCCACCAAAAAGTATGAAAATATCTTTTAAGTAGTTTTTAGGTAAAATCATTTTTATTATTCTCACATATGCATATATTATTATAAGACAGTCACAAACACACACAATTTATTTCCTAGATACATGCATTTGGGGAAGTTGAAAAAAGAAAAACACAGAAAACTACTGGAGCTCATCAATGAATTTGGTAAAGTTACAAAATACAAAACTAGAACACAGAAATCTCTTACATTTCTATACACAAACACTGAAAAGTCAGGAAGAGAGATTAAGGAAACAATCCCATTTATCATTGCATCTAAAAGAATAAAATGCCTTGTAGTAAATCTACCTGAGGGCTTCTCTGGTATCTCAGATGGTAAAGAATCCACCTGAAATGCAAGAGACCAAGGTGTGATCCCTGGGTAGGAAAGATCCCCTGGAAAAGGAGATGGCAACCCACTCCAGTATTCTTGCCTGGAGAATTCCACGGGCAGAGGAGCCTGATGGGCTACGGTTCATGGGGTCGCAAAGGGTCGGACACGACTGAGCAACTAACACTTTCACACTTTCAAGGAAGCAAAAGACTATAGCAGAAAACTATAAGATGATAAAAGAAATCAAAGATGACACAAACAGATGTAGAAATATACCATGTTCTTGGATTGGAAGAATCAACATTGTGAAAAAATAATTGCAGTACCCAAAACAATCTCTAGATCCACCACATCCCTATCAAATTATCAAGGGTATTTTTCACAGAATTAGAACAAAAAAAAAAAAAAACTCTACATTTTTTATGGAAACACAAAAGAACCAAATAGTGAAAGAAATCTTGAGAAAGAAGAATGGAGCTAGAGAAATCTGGCTCGCTGACTTCAGACAAAGCTATAGTAATCCAAATAGTATGATACTGGCACAAAAGCAGAAAGACAAACCAATGAAACAGGATAAAAAGCCCAGAGATTAACCCATGCACCTATAGCCACCTAATCTATGACAAAGGAAGCAAGAATATACAACGGAGAAAAGACAGTCTCTATAATAAGTGGTGCTGGGCAAACTGGACAAGTACATGTAAAAGAATGAAATTAGAACACTCCCTAATACTCTACACAAAAATCAACTCATGGAGACTTCCCTGATTGTCCAGTGGATGAGAATCTGCCTTGCAGTACAGGGGACAAGGGACTGGCGTCTGGTCGGGGAACTAAGATCCCAAACGTTTTGGGCAACTAAGCCCATGAGCCTCAACTAGAGAGTCTGCGCATCACAACTAGGACCTGAGGCAATTAAATAAATACACAAAAAAAAAATTTTAATTCTTTAAATAATAAAATTTTAAAACTAAATGCAAAGTGGATTAAAGATCTAAATGTCAGGTAATATAAAACTCTTAAAGGAAAATGTAGACAGAAGACCACTCTTTGACATAGATCAGAGCAAGATCTTTCTTAACCCACTTCCTAGAGTAATGAAAATAAAAACAAAAATAAACAAATGGGACCTAATTAAATGTAAAAGCTTTTGCACGGCAAAGGAAACCATAAACAAAATTAAAAGATAACCCTCAGAATTGAAGAAAATATTTGCAAATGAAGAAAAACAAGATATTATTTTTGAAAATATACAAACACCTCATGCAACTCAATAGCCAAAAAAAAAAAAAAAACCCAGTCAGTAAATGGGTAGAAGACCTAAACAGACATTTCTACAAAGAAACTATGCAGATGGCCAACAAATACATGAAAAGATGCTCAATATCACTTATTAGAAAAATGCAAATATTTCTGAATGTCCATCAACAGAGGTATGGATAAAACAGATGTGGTACATATATACAATGGAATGTTAATCAGCCACAAAAAGGGGTGAAACTGAGTCATTTGTAGTAATGTGGGTGAACCTAGAGTCTGTCATACAGAGTGAAGTAAGCCAGGAAGAAAAGAACAGGTATCCTATGGCAACACATATATATGAAACGTAGAAAAATCTATGGTACTGATGATCCTATTTGCAGAGCAGGAACAGAGACACAGACCTAGAGGACAAACTTTGGGACACAATGAGGGGAAGGAGAGGGTGCAACAAATTGAAAATCGAGTAGCACCGACATATATACACCACCATGTGCAAAATCGACACGTGGTGGGAAGCTGTGGTGTAGCCCAGGGAGCTCAGTTCAGTGCTCTGTGATGACTAAAAGAGGGTGAGACTGGGGTGTGGTGGGAGAGACTCGAGAGGGAGGGGAAATATGTATACTTGTAGCTGATTCATGTTGTTGTACAGCAGAAAATAACACACTGTAAAGCAATTATACTACAAATTAAAATATGTATATCTACTTGGGGTGGGAAGACATGTTATTTTGGCTAACTTCTGCATTTCAAATCAAATGAAAATTTTTTAAACTGGACATTTAATAAACATTCATTTTAAAAAACAGTAAGGTGCATAATATCAATATTTTAAATAGAATGTATTAGCATATTAAGGTTTATGCTACGTAAATATACTAATGTCAATAACATGAGGCACCAATTTTTTTTTTAATGAACGAAATTGGGTCATTTGTAAAGACATGGATGGACCTAGAGATTGTTATACAGAGCGAAGCCTGGAAGAGAAAACAAATATCATATATTAATGCATCTATGTGGAATCTGAAAAATTAGTATCAGTTCAGTTCAGTTCTGTCGCTCAGTCGTGTCCGACTCTTTGCGACCCCACGAATTGCAGCACACCAGGCCTCCCTGTCCATCACCAACTCCCAGAGTTCACTCAAACTCATGTCCATCAAGTTGGTCATGCATCCAGCCATCTCATCCTCTGCCATCCCCTTCTCCTGCCCCTAATCCCTCCCAGCATCGAGGTCTTTTCCAATGAGTAAACTCTTTGCATGAAGTGGCCAAAGTATTGGAGTTTCAGCTTTAGCATCAGTCTTTCCAAAGGAATCCCAGGGCTGAACTCCTTTAGGATGGACTGGTTGGATCTCCTTGCAGTCCAAGGGACTCTCAAGAGNATTTAGCAGAAAAGAGTTCATGATCTGAGCCACAGTCAGCTCCTGGTCTTGTTTTTGCTGACTGTATAGAGCTTCTCCGTCTTTGGCTGCAAAGAATATAATCAATCTGATTTCAGTGTTGACCATCTGGTGATGTCCATGTGTAGAATCTTCTCTTGTGTTGTTGGAACAGGGTGTTTGCTATGATCAGTGCATTCTCTTAGCAAAACTCTATTAGCCTTTGCCCTGCTTCATTCCATATTCCAAGGCCAAATTTGTCTGTTACCCCAAGTAGGAGTTAAGAAAAATTAGTATAGTTTATCTTATTTACAGAATTAGACAACAGAAGTAGTGACACAGACAGAGAACAACTGTATGCATACCAAGGAGGGGGTGGGATGAATTGGGAGATGGAATTGACATATATACACTATTGACACTATGTGTGGATTAGGTAACTGAGTAGAACCTTTTGTATTGCCCAGAGAACTCTATTCAATGCTCTATGGTGACATAAATGGGAAGGTAATCCACTCTAGGAAGTCCCTAGGGTAAATAAAGACTTCCAGGGCACTCCAGTAGTTAAGACTCTGCACTTGTAATGCAGGGAGCGTGAGTTCAGCCCCTGTTGAGAAAACTAAGATCCCACATGCAAAATTGCACAGCCAAAAAAAAATTTTTTTCATTAAAACATCAGAGCTGGAAAAGTAAATATGGTTATTTTACAGACATACATTTATATTTAGCCAAAAAATATTTATAGCAGATATGACTCTAGGTGCACAAATTCAGGGATACAAGAAATACTGTGTTGCCTTATTTTCTTTCAATCGTCTGAAACCTGACTTTGAGCCCTATTCTGCCAGGCTGCTGGAGAAATGCCATTCCATCCACTATTTCAATTCCCAGTTCCCAAGCTGTGCCAAGATCCTGTGTTCCTTCAGTGCTGAAACATGAGAGAGTTTCTCGGTCATCTACCTAGATTGCTTTAGAAGCCTTTTGTACCAATAGATTGTGGTCCCCTCTGGTTGAGCATCTCACCTCTACTGTGCACACTTTGAGCAGTGGAGTCAGAAGCAAAGCTACGAGTTCCAATGCCTGGGACTCTAATAAGCACAAATCCCAGTGACTCTTATCCTTTTCCAAGTTGCCTGGTATCTTTTCCTCTTCTCTCTCTGTTCATTTATTCTTCTCTTTCTTATCCCTTCAGGACTTAAATTCAATGGAAGTTATACTCTATCAAAATCAGAAAAGTTTTATTGACATCAAAATTTATATTTATAGCCTACAATAAATATCTGAAGCAAGGAATTTCTAAAAGGCCCTGGCTATGCACTTGGATTGGAAGATCAAAAATAAATACATGGCACAACGCAAGTGAATACTTCCAAAAATTATCCTACCACACATTAAAAACCCAATGTAATAGCTTTTCTTATTTAAAAGACTTGGTTCTGAATAGCTTTTGACTATTTCAAAAAATAAAAGATACTTTCAATCAACTCTGTCTTCTATAGACATTCAAAAAACGCTATGACCCTGAGATAAACTAGCAGGATTCATCCTTAAATTACAAAAAAATTCATGTTGTCTTAGAAATATGAAAACACATTTTTATTTTACAAGTGCTATAGTGACTGTCTTAGTTCAGACAATGTGGAAACCAGCTGATATAAAAGAAGTTACTGATGAATATATGAATAATCACTTCAAATCTCTGGGAAGTATTGACTTGGAATTTTGAAGTGACTGGATTTTTAAAGTATTATTTTGGAGCAGAGGTTGGCAAACTATGGCACATGGGCCAAAGTCAACCTGCTATGTGATATATATATATATATATATATATATATATATATAAAACCCTTTCTGCATTTTTAAGTTTGAAGGGGGAAAAAAAAATCAAAGACCAATATTGCATGCAATGTGAAATGATATGAAATTCAAGTATCATTGTCCATAAAAACTTTATTGGAACATGAAAAAAATCTATTATGATATGTAATTCAAGTATCATTGTCCATAAATAAAAGTTTATTGGAACATGAAAAAGATCTATTTTTTATTTTATTTATTTTTATTTTACATTTATTATCATAGATTAGGTGACTTAAGTAACAAACATTTCTCACAGATCTGGAGTCTAGAATTCCAGCACCAGTACACCAGCAGATTTGGTGTCTGGTGAGAACCTACTTTCTGGTTGACAGATGTCCTTCTTCTTCCTGTGTCCTCACATGGGGGAAGAACAGGAGTGCTCTCTCGAGTCTCTTTAATAAGGTTACCACTCCCATTCATGAAGGTTTCACCTTCAGGACTTAACCACCTTCCCGAAGGCCCCACCTCCTAATACCATCACATTGGTGATCACCTGGAGGGGGAAGGATTTGACAGATGAATCACAGAAAGTGAAAGTGAAGTCACTCAGTCGTGTCCAACTCTCTGTGACCCCATGGACTATAGCCTACCAGGCTTCTCCATTCATCCATGGGATTTTCCAAGCAAGAGTACTGGAGTGGCTTGCCATTTCCTTCTCCAGGGGGATCTTCCTGACCCAGGGATCGAACCCTGGTCTCCCACATTGTAGGCAGACCCATCTACCCTCTGAGCCACCAGGGAAATCTGGAAGGGGGGATACAAACCTGCAGTTCATAACAACGACAATTACAAATTGAAAAATAATAACTCATTTTCCAAATAATTCTAGAGTCCACTAAGATCAGCTTTATTGACTATGCCAAAGCCTTTGACTGTGTGGATCACAATAAACTGTGGAATTCTGAAAGAGATGGGAATACCAGACCACCTGACCTGCCTCTTGAGAAATGTGTATGCAGGTCAGGAAGCAACAGTTAGAACGGGACATGGAACAACAGACTGGTTCCAAATAGGAAAAGGAGTATGTCAAGGCTGTATATTGTCACCCTGCTTATTTAACTTCTATGCAGAGTACATCATGAGAAACGCTGGGCTGGAAGAAGCACAAGCTGGAATCAAGATTGCTAGGAGAAATATCAATAACCTCAGATATGCAGATAACACCACCCTTATGGCAGAAAGTGAAGAGGAACTAAAAAGCCTCTTGCTGACAGTGAAAGAGGAGAGTGAAAAAGTTAGCTTAAAGCTCAACATTCAGAAAATGAAGATCACAGCATCTGGTCCCATCACTTCATGGGAAATAGATGGGGAAACAGTGGAAACAGTGTCAGACTTTATTTGTTTGGGCTCCAAAATCACTGCAGATGGTGACTTCAGCCATGAAATTAAAAGATGCTTACTCCTTGGAAGAAAAGTTATGACCAACCNGTCAAGGCTGTATATTGTCACCCTGCTTATTTAACTTCTATGCAGAGTACATCATGAGAAACGCTGGGCTGGAAGAAGCACAAGCTGGAATCAAGATTGCTAGGAGAAATATCAATAACCTCAGATATGCAGATAACACCACCCTTATGGCAGAAAGTGAAGAGGAACTAAAAAGCCTCTTGCTGACAGTGAAAGAGGAGAGTGAAAAAGTTAGCTTAAAGCTCAACATTCAGAAAATGAAGATCACAGCATCTGGTCCCATCACTTCATGGGAAATAGATGGGGAAACAGTGGAAACAGTGTCAGACTTTATTTGTTTGGGCTCCAAAATCACTGCAGATGGTGACTTCAGCCATGAAATTAAAAGATGCTTACTCCTTGGAAGAAAAGTTATGACCAACCCAGATAGCATATTAAAAAGCAGAGATATTACTTTGCCAACAAAGGTCTGTCTAGTCAAGGCTATGGTTTTTCCTGTGGTCATGTATGGATGTGAGAGTTGGATTGTGAAGAAGGCTGAGCACCGAAGAATTGATGCTTTTGAACTGTGGTGTTGGAGAAGACTCTTGAGAGTCCCTTGGACCGCAAGGAGATCCAACCAGTCCATTCTGAAGTAGAGCAGCCCTGGGAGTCCACTGGAAGGACTGATGCTGACTGAGGCTGAAACCCCAATACTTTGGCCATCTCAGGCGAAGAGCTGACTCACTGAAAAGACCTCGATGCTGGGAGGGATTGGGGGCAGGAGGAGAAGGGGACGACAGAGGATGAGATGGCTGGATGGCATCACTGACTCAATGCACGTTAAGTCTGGGTGAACTCCAGGAGTTGGTAACAGACGGGGAGGCCTGGCGTGCTGCGATTCATGGGGTCACAAAGAGTCGGACACGACTGAGCGACTGCACTGAACTGAACTGAAGATCAGCTTATGAAACCCTCACAATAACTTCATGAGATAAATTCCATAACTCTCTTCCTTTATCTATGAGGAACCTGAGTCACAGAGAAGTTAAGCAGTTTGCCCTACGTTACATAGCTGGTGACGCCTAGGTGCCAAGTCTGTCCACCACCCCCACCTAGTGGTGTTGCTCCAAATAGCAGCGCCCAGATGTAAACCCAGAGTGAACATCAGTGCTAGGCAAAAAAGCAGGAGGTTGTTGATGATGATGATCATGTTATTTAACAAAGCAATCAAAAGAGATAGACTCTTTCTCCAGGCACGGGTGCTCACTATTTCACCAACTGCTCCATTCCGTGTTTGCTCTAATGTTAGAAAACTCTTCCTGTGAAGAAATGTAAGTACCTACCCCCTGGCATAGGATCTGCTCTCTGAAGCTGCACAGGGTAAGTTTGCTCTTAAGACATACCCTTAAATCCTTAAATGCAGATTTCATATGTTGAAATCCCTATGTGATGTTATTTGGATATGAAGCCTCTGGGGTTGATCAAGTCATTATCGTGGAGCTCTAATAAATGAGTCTAGTGCCCTTATAAGAAGAGACCAGAGAACTTTCTTGCTGCCTTTCCACCATATGAGGATACAATGAGAAGCCAGGTATCTGCAGCCCAGAAGAGGGTCCTCACCTGAACTCAGCAGTGCTGGCACCCTGGACTTGACTTCCAGCCCCCAGAACTTCAAGAAATGATTTCTATTGTTCAGAAGCCACCCAATCTATGGTTTTGTTCTAACAGCCTGAACAAAGAGTTCAGTTCAATTGCTCAATAGTGTCCGACTCTTTGCAACCCCATGGACTGCAGCACACCAGGCCTCCCCGTCTGTTACCAACTCCCAGAGTTTACTCAGACTCATGTCCATTGAGTCAGTGATGCCATCCAACCATGCCATCCTTTGTCATCCCCTTCTCTTTCCACATTCAATCTTTCCCAGCATCAGGGTCTTTTCAAATGAATCAGCTCTTCATATCAGGTGGCCAAAATATTGGATAAGCTTCAACATCAGTCCTTCCAATGAATATTCAGGACTGATTTCCTTTAGGATGGAATGGTTGGATCTCCTTGCAGTCCAAGGGACTCTTAAGAGTCTTCTCCAACACCACCGTTCAGAAGCATCAATTCTTTGGTGTTCAGCTTTGTTCATAGTCCAGCTCTCAAATCAGACATGACTACTAGAAAAACCATAACTTTGACTAGATGGACCTTAGTTGGCAAAGTAATGTCTCTGCTTTTTAATATGCTGTCTAGGTTGGTTATAACTTTTCCTCCAAGGAGCAAGCGTCTTTTAATTTCATGGCTGCAATCACCATCTGCAGTGATTTGGGAGCCCCCAAAAATAAAATCTATCACTGTTTCCATTGTTTCCCCATCTATTTGCCATGAAGTGGCAGGACCAGATCAGATGCCATGGGACCAGATGCCACGATCTTTGTTTTCTGAATGTTGAACTTTAAGCCAACTTTTTCAGTCTCCTCTTTCACTTTCATAAAGAGGCTCTTTAGTTCTTCACTTTCTGCCATAAGGGTGGTGTCATCTGCATATCTGAGGTTATTGATATTTCTCCTGGCAATCTCGATTCCAGTTTGTGCTTCCTCTAGTCCAGCATTTCTCATGATGTACTCTGCATATACATTAAATAAGCAGGGTGGCAATATACAGCCTTTTGGACATTGCAAAAATTGACTAGTTCCTTAGTAGAACTGCTGCAGATATTGATTTTGACAGAGTATGTCTGCCACCTACAGTAATTTTTGTGAATGACTAGCCAGCAAAGTTTTTTATGTTGGAATAAGACCTCTTTAAAACTGTTCTAAGAACTAAGAGAAGAGCTCAAAAGGGTACTGCGAGGGCTTGAGATGACCCAAGAGTTAGGGCTCTCTTCTACCTTGTGATCAATAAAGATCGAGATAAGAAATAAGGTGGTTGAAGGCCAGGCTTCACTTTTGTTATTGATAAGCTGGTGTCAGCCCAGGTACAGAAGTATGAGAGCTACATGTTCTGAATACTGAACCCCAAATTAGACCCACTGCTAAGAGTTCAAACAGTGCTAAACCACCACAGACCTTCCCAAGTGGTAGCCTGTTGCTAAAAAACTTAGTGCCTATAGGAACTGAGAGGAATGAATACTGACTGAGGGAATGTCCACCTTCTCTGTCTACAAATCCAGTATGATACAACATTCCCACCGCCACAGTGCTGGGTAAACATATATCCATCCATGAAGAAGGAAATGTCAGGAAGCAAGAAGGACTGGCCTTCCTCCCTCCTATTCTACCACACCCTGCCAAAAAAGAAAAAAAAATGGTCAGGAAATTGTAAATTGTTAAGAATGAGTAAGCTACATGAACAGGAAAAGCAGAGAAGACAGAGAACCAAATAAAATGGATTTTTTTTAACCAACACAGAAAACTAGTGATGATAGAATGATCAAGCTTGTTGTGATGATTAAATTGCCTTATTCATAAAAAGCACTTAGCAGTTGCCTATTTCCATCCTTGAAGAGAGAAAAATGTTTTTAAGATGTGTGTGTGTGTGTATCATTTTTAAAGTCTTTATTGAATTTGTTACAACATTGCATGTGTTTTACGTTTTGGCATTCTGGCCATGAGGCACATGAGATCTTGGCTCGCTGACCAGAGATCAAATCTGTACTTCCTGCATTGGAAGGCGAAGTCATAACCACTGGACCACCAGGGAAGTCCTGGGGAATGCATCTTTTAAAGAGTAGAATAAGCCATGTCTCTTTCCCTCCGTTAGTCTCCAATTCTGCTCAGGGTAAAATCTAAGACTATAAGAAGACCTACAAGGCGCTGTGTGATCTGGACTCTCAGGATGCCCCCACAACATCTCCCATCACTCCACTCCTTGCCCATCCTCCAGTATACCAGTCAGGCTTCTCAGAGCCCTTTCTCTCTTTGGAATGCCATTCTCCCAGACAGTTTCATCTTTCACTCCATGTCCTCAAACATTACCATCTCAGTGAGTCTTAGTGGTTACAGCCCAATCACCATCAGACCTCTAGCCTCATCCTTACTTCAGTTTTCTCTTTAGCACTTAGCTTCATCTGACACTAGGTATTTTTTAATGGTTGTTTTGTTTGTTTTTGTTATACATTTGCACATGCACACACAAACACACACAGAGGTTTTATTTGTTTGCTTTGCTTATTAAACTGCTTCACTAATTTCAAGGCAATGCCAAGGAATGCTCAAACTACCACACAATTGCACTCATCTCACACACTAGTAAAGTAGTGCTCAAAATTCTCCAAGCCAGGCTTCAGCCATATGTGAACCATGAACTTGCAGATGTTCAAGCTGGTTTTAGAAAAGGTAGAGGAACCAGAGATCAAATTGCCAACATCACCGGATCATCGAAAAAGCAAGAGAGTTCCAGAAAAACATCTGTTTTTCCTTTATTGACTATGCCAACGCCTTTGACTGTGTGGATCACAATAAACTATGGGAAATTCTTCAAGAGATGGGAATACCAGACCACCTGATCTGCCTCTTGAGAAATCTGTATGCAGGTCAGGGAGCAACAGTTCGAACTGGACATGGAACAACAGACTGGTCCCAAATCGGGAAAGGAGTACATCAAGGCTGTATATTGTCACCCTGCTTATTTAACTTATATGCAGAGTATATCATGAGAAACGGTGGCCTGGATGAAGCACAAGCTGGAATCAAGATTGCCAGGAGAAATATCAGTAACCTCAGATATGTCAGTAACCTCAGATATGCAGAGGAGAAGGCAATGTTACCCTACTCCAGTACTCTTGCTTGGAAAATCCCATGGGCGGAGGAGCCTGGTAGCCTGCAGTCCATGGGGTCGCTAAGAGTCAGACACGACTGAGCATCTTCACTTTCATGCATTGGAGAAGGAAATGGCAACCCACTCCAGTGTTCTTGCCTGGACAATCCCAGGGACGGGGGAGCCTGGTGGGCTGCCGTCTATGGGGTTGCACAGAGTCGGACACGACTGAAGTGACAGCAGCAGCAGCAGATATGCAGATGACACCACCCTTATGGCAGAAAACGAAGAACTAAAGAGCCTCTCAATGAAAGTGAAAGAGGAGAGTGAAAAAGTTGGCTTAAAGCTCAACATTTGGAAAACAAACATCATGGCATCCAGTCCCATCACGTTATGGCAAATAGATGGGGAAAGAGTGGAAACAGTGGCAGACTTTGTTTTTTGTGGGCTCCAAAATCACTGCAAATGGTGACTGTAGCCATGAAATTAAAAGATGCTTACTCCTTGGAAGGAAAGTTATGACCAACCAACCTGGACAGCATATTAAAAAGCAGAGATACGATGGTCATGAGTTTGAGTGAACTCTGGGAGTTAGTGATGGACAGGGAGGTCTGGTGTGCTGCGATTCATGGGGTCACAAAGAGTCGACATGACTGAGTGGCTGAACTGAACTGAATATTCTCCCTATTCTGCCTCTCAAGTTTGAACTTTATTTCCTTTTGGAGTGATGAATTCTTGATCTAGGATTTTGGAAAAATGTTCTATCAAACAGTGAATTTAGGCATAATTTCACTAGAAAAGTACCTAACTGATGTTTTGTCCTTCGTCTTACAAGACTCACTCTAGTAGGCCCATTCCAGTGTGATAGGATTAAAGGTACATGATTATGCCACAGACACTGTACAGGAAGGAATCTGTGTTTTTTGACTGGTGATAAATTGATAATCACCTAGCTGGCTAAGCCAGTCCACAGAGAGGCCATTAATATTGTGAAACATCAATAAAGTCGGCTGTCAATGCAAAAAAAAAACTAAAATAAAAAATGAAAAGCAGAGACATTACTTTGCCAACAAAGGTCCGTCTAATCAAGGCTATTGTTTTTCCAATAGTCATGTATGGATGTGAGAGTTGGAATATAAAAAAGGCTGAGCACCAAAGAATTGATGCTTTTGAACTGTGGTGTTGGAGAAGACTCTTGAGAGTTCTAGGACTTCAAGGAGATCAAACCAGTCCATCCTAAAGGAGATCAGTCCTGAGTATTCATTGGAAGGACTGATGTTGAAGCTGAAACTCCAATACTTTGGCCACCGGATGTGAAGAGCTGACTCATTTGAAAAGACCCTGATGCTGGGAAAGATTAAAGGCTGGAGGAGATGGGGACAACAAGGGATGAGATGGTTGGATGGCATCACCAACTCAATGGAGATGAGTTTGAATAAACTCTGGGAGTTGGTGATGGATAGGAAAGCCTGGCATGCTGTGGTCCTGGCATGCTGAGAAGAGTCAGACACAACTGAGCAACTGAACTGAACTGAACACTAATTTCATACTATGAAAAGAATATTGTTTCCTGTAACTGATGGACAGAAAGTTTAATACTGAGACAAAACAATAATCAGTTAGAAACTAGTAAGTAGAAACACCAAAAGGTTTACAGAAAAGGATCAGCTCAGTTCAGCTGCTCAGTTGTGTCCAGCTCTTTGCGACCCTATGGACTGCAGCATGCCAGGCCTCCCAGTCCATCACCAACTCCTGGAGCTTACTCAAACTCATGTCCATTGAGATGGTGATGCCATCCAACCATCTCATCCTCTGTCGTCCCCTTCTCCTCCTGCCTTCAGGTGGCCCAAATATTGGAGTTTCAGCTTCAGCATCCTTCCAAGGAACATTTAGGACTGATTTCATTTAGGATTGACTGGCTGGATCTCCTTGCAGTCCAAGGGACTCTCAAAAGTGTTCTCCAACACCATAGTTCAAAAGCATCAATTCTTCAGCACTCAGCTTTCTTTATAGTCCAACTCTCACATCCATACATGGCTATGGGAAAAACCATAGCCTTGACTAGGCAGACCTTTGTTGGCAAAATAATGTCCCTGCTTTTTAATATGCTGTCTAGGTTGGTCATAACTTTTCTTCCAAGGAGTAAGAGTCTTTTAATTTCATGGCTGGAGGCGGCCCTAAGATGGTGGAGGAATAGGACAGGGAGACCACTTTCTCCCCCAGAAATTCATGAAAAGATCATTTGAACGCTGAGCAAATACCACAAAACAACTTCTGAACGCTGGCAGAGGACACCAGGCACCCAGAAAGGCAGCCCATTGTCTTCGAAAGGAAGTAGGACAAAATATATAAGATAAAAATAGAGACAAAAGAGTTAGGGACAGAGACCCATCCCAGGGAGGGAGTCTTAAAAGAGGTTTCCAAACACCAGGAGACCCTCTCACCAGCGGGTCTGTGGGAGTTTTGGAATCTCAGAGGGCAACATAACTGAGAGGAAAAAATGAATAAATAAAACCCACAGATTACGGGTCCAACTGCAACTTCTAACAGAGACGTAGCCCAGACACTCGCCTCCTCCACCAGCAAGCGGGGGCTGAACAGGGAGGCCGGGGCTGCACTTTTAGGGTAAGGACTGGGCCTGAATGCCCTGAGGCAATCTGAGGTAGCTAACATGAGATAGCAACTGAAACCGTGGGATAGCCAGAGAGGGGAAAAAAAAAAAAGAGGAAAGAGAGAGAGAGAACTTTCCCGTGAAAAGCTCTAACCTAAGGCACTGCCCGGCCCAACCACAGAACGAAGGACTGAGCGAACACCAGAGGAGAGCTATCAGGCAGCGGACCAGCTCATGCCCCGCTGGAGGCAGGGAGGCAGGCGGGTGCCAGCCAGAGCTGGAAGGAAAGGGGCAAACTCGGCCCCAGAGATGGCATCCCCTACCAAACTGCGAGCAGACTGTCAGTCACTAACCAAGTCTTCCTGGGATCCTGGACGGTTGACATCCATCAGGAGGATCGCAGCCAGAGATCAGCTCCCCAGAAGAGACACATGGCACACCTGAGACACAGCTGCACACCCAGGAAACCAAGAGGCTGGGACAGGGAGGCGATAAGACGCACCTCACCTGGGGAGTGTGCGCTCGCCAAGCACCTGGTCACCTGAGCTGTTTTGGCCTGGGAAGGGCACAAAGCACAGGCCCAACTCAGTCTGTGCCTTTGTGGAGTATCCAAGAACCTGAACCTGAGCAGCGTAGATCTGGGAAGTGCATGTAACCCAGGGCCACCTCAGACAGTTCCCGGCAAGGCAACCTGAGGCCTAAGCAGTGTAGACCAGGAAACACAAATGCCGTGAGTGGGGACAAACCCAGTGTGACCCAGACACCGTGAACACTCCCCACATATGCAAGTGATCAAGTGATAATTGTATGCAGTGTTCCTCCCTCCTCACAGCACAACTGAACAAGTGAGCCTAAAGAAATGACCACCTTTGCCCCCTTGTGTCAGGGTGGAAGTTAGATACTGAAGAGACTTGCAAACAGAGGAAGCCAAAATAAACAAAGAAGAGGGAACAGCTCTGGAAGTGACAGGTGCAACAGATTAAAACCCTCTCGTTAACACTGACTACATTGGAAGGGACCTATAGACCTTGAGAAGAAGTAAAAGGTGGAACAAGGAACTATATGAAACTGAACTAACCACACACTGTCAAGAGCTCCAGAGAAATTCCTAGATATATTTTACAGTTANCAGCTCTGGAAGTGACAGGTGCAACAGATTAAAACCCTCTCGTTAACACTGACTACATTGGAAGGGACCTATAGACCTTGAGAAGAAGTAAAAGGTGGAACAAGGAACTATATGAAACTGAACTAACCACACACTGTCAAGAGCTCCAGAGAAATTCCTAGATATATTTTACAGTTATCATTTTTTAATTTCTTTTTAAATTTTTTTAATGTTTAAGTTCTTTATTAATCCTTTAATTTTCATTTTTAAAACCTACTATTACCTTGAAAAAAAAAAGACTCTATTTTTAAAGGAAATTTCAGATTTTTTATATAACTTTTGCGNGGGACGACAGAGGATGACATGGCTGGATGGCATCACTGACTCGATGGATGTGAGTCTGAGTGAACTCCGGGATTTGGTGATAGACAGGGAGGCCTTGCGTGCTGCGATTCATGGGATCGCAAAGAGTCGGACACGACTGAGCGACTGAACTGAACTGAACTGAAAGCCCCAGGTCAAGATTTTGTGTCTAGTAAGAGCCTGAATCTGGATCATATTCAGCATTCTTCTCATTATGTCCTCACATAGTGCAAGGGGCAAGAGAGCTCACCAAGGTCTCTTTTCTAAGGGTGCTAGTCCCATTCATGAAGGCTCTCCCGTATAACCTAACCACCTCCTAAATTCCCCACTGCCTAATACTGGCACACTGAAGGCTGGGGCTGCAACACATTAATTTTTGAAGGAACACAGACATTCAATCTATAGCACCAGTCAACCCACAGAATCATGAGAAATAAATAATTCTTGTTGGACTAAGCTTTGGGATGACATGTAACACAACCATAGATGACTAAAACAGATAATCTTCAGAAAAATCCTATGAGGTAATTGCCATTATTATCCACATCTTCTGTATGAGAAAATTAATCCTTAGAGAGTTTAAATAACTTGCCCAAAGTCACCAAGTTCAGAAATGGCAAAACCAGGAATTAAATGTATACTGGTCTCATTCTAAAGATTAACTCTCAAATATTATCATGGAGCTTCTTACTGAGGCCGATTTGTGCCCTACAGCATAAAATAACCTCTGGACATGAACTTAGGCAGACCCCAGGAGATGACGGGGGACAGAGAAACTTGGCGTGCCACAGTCCATGGGGTCTTGAAGAGTTGGACACAACTTGGCAACTGAACAAAACAACAAAAAATGAAATCTAGTTAGAATCAAAAACATCTAGAGATAATGTATTCAGAACACGTACCAACTAATGCCTTCACTGTAACAACGTTTGTCACCTGGAGGCAATGTCTCCAAACACAGGGCTTCTATTAAGAAAATAATTTGTCATTAATAGCCTTATTAGTGTTCACCTTAGGCAGTGTTGGAGCAAAGAGGGGTACAAAGACTTCTTTGAAAAATAACCACCTCCCATGGAGAGTAAAGAGAGGAAGGATTTTCATTAGGACCAAGCTTAAAAATGAACATGTGGTCTCAATCAGTTATCATGGTTCAGAAGACAGAAGTCTTTGATGAAAGATTAAAAACCAGCAACAGAAAAGATGTTCACCATCACTGGTCATTAGAGAAATGCAAATTTAGACCAAAATAAGATATGACCACACATCTACTAGAAGAGCTAAAATAAAATATAGGGACAAGACCAAATGCTAATGAGGGTATGTGGAACAACTGGATCTCTTGTACATTGCTTGTGCAAATGTAAAATGGACAGCCACAGTTAGGCAGCTTCTTATAAAGCTAAACATACAACCCCACCAGCAATCACACTCCTAGGCATCTATCCCAGAGAAGGGAAAATTTATGTCAACACAGAAACATGTATGTGAATGTTCATAATAACTTTATTTAGAAAACCAAAACCTGGAAGTAGCTAAAATGTCCCTCAGTAGAGAATGAAGAGCATATGTAACTGAATCACTTTGCTGTACGTCAGAAACTAATAAGCATTGTAAATCAACTATGCTTCAATTAAATTAGTTTTGAAAATGAAAGCAAAAATATTTGAGTTTTCATTGTCTTCAGATGTATACCCAGCAGTGGAATTGCTTAATCATATGGTAGTTCTCGGAGAAGGCAATGGCAACCCACTCCAGTACTCTTGCCTGGAGAATCCCAGGGACAGGGGAGCCTGGGTGGGCTGCCGTCTATGGGGTCGCACAGAGTCCGACATGACTGAAGTGACTTAGCAGCAGCAGCAGCATGGTAGTTCTACCATTCGTTTTTTGAGGAAGCTCCAGATTGTTCTCCATAGTGGCAGCACCATTTTATAATCCCACCAGCAGTGTACTAGGGTTCCCTTTTCTCTATACCCACTCCAGAATTTATTTGTAGATTTTTTGATGGTGGCCATTCTGACAGGTATATGAAATGACCCTCTTGGTCTGCAAAGGTTCTGCTTAGTCTTATGGGATTCCCTTATGTTTGACTCTCTGGTTTTTCTCTTGCTGCCTTTAGGATTCTCTGTCTTTGACTTTTGCCATTTTGATTATTATATGTCTTGGTATGTGTCTGTTTGTGTTCATTTTGTTTGCAACCCTCTGAGCTTCCTTTCGGAGAAAACAGCCAATCGGAGGAGACTGGTAGGCTGCAGTCCACGGGGTCACAGACAGTCGGCCATGACTGAGCAGCTTCACTTTCACTTTTCACTTTCACGCATTGGAGAAGGAAATGGCAACCCTCTCCAGTGTTCTTGCCTGGAGAATCCCAGGGACAGGATCCCAGGGCTGCCGTCTATGGGGTCACACAGAGTCCAACACTACTGCAGCAACTTAGCAGCACCTGCAGCTGTGTTTCCTATAGCGCTTCCCTTATAGCTCAGTCGATAAAGAATCTGCCTGCAGTGCAGGAGATCTGGGTTCAATTCCTAGGTTGGGAAGATCCCCTGGAAAAATAAATGGTGACCCACTCCAGTACTCTTGCCTGGAAAATCCCACGGAGAGAGGAGGAGCCTGGTAGGCTGCAGTCCGTGGGGTGACGAAGAGTTGGCCACGACCTAGTGGCTTAACTACTACTGCTACTACTGAGTTTCCTATACCCACATATCCTTAGGCTTGGGAAGTTTTCAGTCCTAATATCGTTGAATAAGTTTTCGACCCCATTCTGTCTCTCTTTTCTCCTTCTGGGTCCCATACAGATATTGATATCCTTAACGTGTTTCCAAGAATCCTTTAAATTCTTTCCGGTTTTTTGTGTGTTTCTTTCTGCTCTTCTGGTTTCCATTATTCTATCTTCCAAATCACTTATTTAATCTATATCACCTAGTCTCCTATTTATTCCTTCTAGTGTGTTTCAGTTCAGTTCAGTTTTCATATTCAGCTCTCACTGGTTCTTTTCTACATTTTCTAGATCCTTATTAAAATTCTTTCTATGCTTATTTATTCTTTTCTCCAATTCAGTTAGAATTCTTATCATTAATGCTTTGAATTCTTTAGTTAGTAAATCATTTATTTGTTCCATTAGTTTATTTTTTCAGGGCTTTTCTCTTGCTCTTTCAATTAAAAAATATTTCTTGTTTTCTCTTTCTTTTTTGAGCATGTACCTTTTTTTAATCTTTTTATAATAATGTGTATCTACCATCTTAGTATCGTACAGAGTAGTTTCATTGCCTGAAAAAACCCTCTGAACTCCATCATTCACTCCCCTGCCCTCCCTATTCTCATCTTTTTTTTATCTTTCTCTGACTCTATGAAATTAGGTGAAACAGTTAACTGTTAGTCTTGAAGGGGGTCCTTATAAACAGGAGCTTCTCTATACAGTCTGTTTGTGTCCAATAGCTTTGGTGAGAGAGCTGGATTTGAGGTCACATCTTTCCTCAGGGTATGCTGGCAGCTATCACCTTGGTAGAGGATGGGGCTGGCGATGGAAGGGCTAGGGTCTGAGCCAGGTGGGAAGTGGTTCTGCCCCTCTGTGTAGTGGCTGTCACTACCCTATCAGGGCGGGGTCAGGTCCCAAGCTTCTGGAGCTGAAATCCTGAGGGTCTGGTCCCAGCTGGCTCTGTTCTCTTTAAGTGTACGTTCTACTTCCTCCCAACAACAGCACCCTCAGCCTCAGAGGGGAGCAGCGTTGGAGTAAGAGGGGCCAGTGTGGGTATTCATTGAGAGTGGGGCATAGCGGTGGCGGTCTAGCCACCATCAGAGACATGGTCTGCTTCTGATGGGCTGCCGCGCAGTCACCAACAATGGCTGGCCCTCCCTGTTCAGACTCTGCTTAGGATCTGAGCCACCATGGCACCTCATGGCCAGGGCTTTTCCTCGGTTATGGGAACCCTCACTCCAGTGTGGAGCTGCAATGCAAGGCAAACAGTGAGGGAGCATTCAGGTTGCAGGATGTGCCAGGATGGTCACTGAAACCAGTCAGCCAGCCACATGGTTTTCAATCTGCCTTTTCCACCCTGCTTTGTTGGTATTGTTTATTTTTGTTTTGGCTGCATGGTGTGGCTTGTGGGTCTTAGTTCCGGACCAAAGATTGAACCCAGACCTCAGCAGTGAAAACAGACAGTTCTAACCACTGGACCACCAAGGAATTCCCCCACTCTGCTATGGAAGCAAGCAAGTTTTCTGCTAGTCCTCAGTTAATTTTCAGTGAGAACTGTTCCCCATACAGATGGATTTTTTATGTGTTTGTAGGGGGAAGGGAGTTCCTTGTCCTCCTATTCTGCCATCTTGATTCCTATGCCTCTAATTCTTTATCATTTATATTCTATTTTATGTCTTCTGATTGTAAGCCACAAGAGAATTTTTCAAACTCTGGCACGGAAAAGCAATAGATTCTACTATGCATTTAGCCAACAGTAATAATCACGAAATACTTTCCATCAGACACTGTGCTAGGCCTAATGGATATGATGGTATTGAATGCATGCTTTGCTTTGCCTCTTCACACATTCCACTACTGCCTCATATAGTACCTAACTTAATTCTCTCCCATTAATCATTGCTAGTTCTTAGATATTTCATCAAAATTTAAATGGTATTTCTATGTGAAAAAAAGCCAAGAAACAGAACTTTTTGGTTATCATCAGAAAACTGGCAAGCTTAGGATGGTATTAATAGAAGGGAGTGGCTGCAGGAGCAGGTAACACTAGACAGGGGGACGTTGAGGAGGAGTGGAGGTATAAGCCTCAAGCAAAGGCGTGACTGGACAGCAGTAACTATTGGTGATGCCAAACTTAAGGCTGTTTACTTTATTCTGAACCAGTCTCACTCCAGCAACTCAAATTTATAACATTATTTTAAGGAAGGATTAATGCAAATATAACACCAAGGCTGGTTGCTCAGATAGCAATGGTATCTGCATATATGCCAAACATATTCTTCTATGTAGTGGCATGAAGTGAAGTCATTCAGTCATGTCCAACTCTTTGTGATCCCAGGTACGGTAGCCAACCAGGCTACTCTGTCCATGGAATTCTCCAGGCAAGAATACTGGAATGGGTAGCCATTTCCTTCTCCAGGGGATCTTCCCGGCCCAGGGATTGAACCCAGGTCTCTTGCATTGCAAGTAGAAGATTTACCATCTGAGCTACCAGGGAAGCCCCCCATGTAGTGGCCTAGTATTCTCTAAAGCTCACTGTGAATGCAGATTTCAACATAATCACTCAGGTATAGTGATTGATGGCCATTATTCCAGGTCCCTGGATTTAAGTGACTCATGGAGGAATAGGAGATGTCATCTGCATCAATTATTGATTTATTAAAAATTTGAGACTCTCAAACACCAGAAAACATTTATTAAACATAGGTACATTCAGCACTTTGGTACACTCAGGACCACAGAGATGGAATCACCTCTTTTCTCCTTGCTCACATGTGCCCTTAAGCAGTAAGCTCCTCTTTTGAAACTTTTTTTTGGTTATCACCAGAAAACTGGCATCTTGAATATTCTTGAATATGTTAAATTTGAACTGTGATTATTCTTGAATATGTTAAATTTGAACTGTGATTTTTTTTTTCCAGTCTCTAATCACTCCAAGGACATTCTGTCTGAACCTAAAATGAAGACATCAGAACTGTGCTTTCCCTATCAAGGAGAATTCCCACCTGTTGGCTAAAAGAATTCCCACCTGTTAAAAAAAGAATCTGCCTTGGTATTAAATGAACTTCTTGCTTACTGAGATTGTATAAAATGGTTTAATATAAATCCTGACTGAAGAATAAGACAGAACTGGGAAGCTGGAATTCAAGTTCCACAATCACAATAGAGACTGTGTCCAACACACCCATGTATAGATAGATAGATAACATGGTGTCTAATAGATGTATGTGTGTGCTCAGTGGCTCGGTCATGTCCAACTCTCTGAGACCCCATGGATTGTAGCCCTCCAGGCTCTTCAGTCCATGGAATTTTCCAGGGAAGAATTCTGGCGTGGGTTGCCACTTCCTACTCCAGGGAATCTTCCTAACCCAGGGATTAAAGCAGTCTCTTGCGTCTCCTGCATTGGCAGGTGAATTCTTTACTACTGCACCATCCCATAGGTGTAGCTTAATAAATATTTATTTTACTAGATTGAAAACAGAAAAGATAATGATCAGAATTCTTTCTTGATTTAAGGCACCTCTAAAGCAAATAGAAATACATCTGATCCCACACTCCTAATCTTGATTTCTCTACCAGATGCACTGCTGCTGCTGCTAAGTCGCGTCAGTCGTGTCCGACTCTGTGCGACCCCAGAGACGGCAGCCCACCAGGCTCCCCCGTCCCTGGGGTTCTCCAGGCAAGAACACTGGAGTGGGCTGCCATTTCCTTCTCTAGTGAATGAAAGTGAAAAGTGAAAGGGAAGTTGCTCAGTCGTGTCTGACTCTTAGTGACCCCATGGACTGCAGTCCACCAGGCTCCTCCATCCATGGGATTTTCCAGGCAAGAGGACTGGAGTGGGGTGCCATTGCCTTCTCCACCAGATGCACAGACTACTCTAAAATCTTTATCTCCATCTTTGAGTCCCAGATCCACATTTTTAAAGGTCTACTAGACAGTCCCACCTGGATTTGGCTGATGCCTCACAATAAATATGTTTAAATCATGTCAACCCCAAATATTGCAAGTCTCCCAAGCTAGACCAGTGGTTCTTAACCTGTGAAACAAGCACCTAAGAGATCATGCAGTCAGTAGGGAACCAAGAGCAGGTTGCTAGACAGGGTCAGCCCCACATGTAGGCAACAAGAGTATGCATTGTCTGTAGAAAATCTAAAAACAATAATAAAACCAGCCAAAAATTATTCAGTAGTTTATTATCACTATGCACCAGCAATTCTGAACAAGGTCAAAGATAAAATACTCCTCCAAAAAAAATACCTTATGGGTCCAAGTTTTTAAACAATTGCTAAGGTTACTTTTGAGTTTTAAAAATATCTATTTAAACTACAAGTTGGACATTTTTATTATTTATCCTTTGATAAACACCATACTTTGCATGGAATTTAACTCAAAAAAACTCCCAATTACACAGTCACCAACTGTCATTCGTTTAGAAAGTAAGTTTGCAAAGGTTCAGAATCATCTCAGATTATTTCAAGCACCCTTCTTGTCTCCAGCCCCTGTGGTAGTACATAGTCTCATGTTTAAACAGTAGATTTGTGATAAACAATATGGTAATCGTGTCTTAGTTCAGGCACCATAACAAAATAACAAGGGTGGCTTAAGAAACAGAAAGGTATATTCTCACAGTTCTGGAGGCTGGAAGTCTGAGATCATGGTCCATTTACAGTGAGGTTCCAGTCACACAAAATGTGTGATTTTATGTATTACTATGTAGATGTCTACAGAACTTCCGAAGTCTGGCATGCTGCAGTTCATGGGGTTGCAAAGAGTCAGACACAACTGAGCAACTGAACTGAACTGATAGAACTTCCACTGAAAGCTGCTGTGTCCTTATTTGACTACAGCTTTCTCTTTACTCGGAGAAGGCAATGGAACTCCACTCCAGTACTCTTGCCTGGAAAATCCCATGGACAGAGAAGCCTGGTAGGCTGTAGTCCATGGGGTCGCTAGGAGTCGGACATGACTAAGCGACTTCACTTTCACTTTCCGCTTTCATGCGTTGGAGAAGGAAATGGCAATCCACTCCATTGTTCTTACCTGGAGAATCTCAGGTACAGGGGACCCTGGTGGGCTGCCGTTTATGGGGTCGCACAAAGTCAACAAACACAAATCATTTAGACTGCTTTAACAGTTTTGCACAATATCTTTCAGTCTCTACCTTCATCTGCAATCTCCCAGCAGTCTGATCACATAGGTGTGTTCAAACCCTCGTTAACTTTCTCCTGTCCCAGAGTAAGTGCTCCTTTTCTGTCTGACCTGTTCTTTCCCAACTTCTTTACAAACCACTACTTACATATCAAGATCTAACTCAAATGACCTTCTTTAGGGAATTCGCTCTTGAAATAGTTATAGGACTCAGTCTACTTAATGTTGCTTTTGTTATGCTCTAAGTGCTTTTGTTTACATCTGCATTTCAGTATAGCTCATGTAATTATGAGTGTGATCTAGTGAAGGACAGGGAAGCCTGACATGCTGCGGTCCGTGGGGTCGCAGAGAGCTCTACATGACTTAGTGATAGAACAATAATTGTGAGTGTGAGATGGTTGAACAATAAATTCTGAATGAGAGAAAAATTTTACTTTTACAGGAAAAATAAGTATATTTCTCCACAACAGTGAAACATACTGGAAAATATGTTTTATAATGAACCCAAAATCACTTAGTGCCTATAGTAAACACACTCTAGGATGGCCTTATGATCCCTTCCTCCTGACTGTGCATGTCCTGACTTGATTCTAACAGCAGAATATGGCAAAAGTGATGCACTATCCTTCACATGATTATGTTACATCATAACAAAAAAGTGAATGGATTTTGCAGATGTAGTTAAGGACCACAATCCCTAATTAGTTGATTTTGAGTTAATCAATGGCAGTATTGTCCTGGGTGGGCTAATCTAAAAGAGAGCCTGGAGGTCAGAGATTCTCTCTCTCTGGCACTGGCTATAAGAATCAAGATGCCATGAATTCTACAGCCTCAAGAAAATTAATTCTGCCACCAACTGAAGGGGGTTAGATGCAGATCCTTCCCCAGTCAAGCTGAAACAGGAGGCACATTCTTTGAAAGAATGACATAGCCCGAGGACACAACAGAAACTGATTAGACTCAAATGGGTCCAAGATGCCAGACAAGTCAACTTCAACTAGACTTTGATCCTCACCAGGGAACATTTCATGTAAAGATGGGCACAATAAACGACAGAAATGGCATGGACCTGAAAGAAGAGATGGCAAGAATACACAGAACTATACAAAAGAGATCTTAATGACCCAGATAACCATGATAATGTGATCACTCATCTAGAGCCAGGCATCTTGGAGTGTGAAGTCAAGTGGTCCTTAGGAAGCAGCATTACAAACAAAGCTAGTGGAGGTGGTGGAATTCCAGCTAGTTGTTTCAAATCCTAAAAGATGATGTCAGTAAAGTGCTGCACTCAATATGCCAGCAAATTTGGAAAACTCAACAGCAGTCACAGGATTGGAAACAAGTCAGTTTTCACTCCAATCCCAAAGAAAGGCAATGCCAGAGAATGCTCAAACTACTGCACAATTGCACTCATCTCACACACTAGCAAAGTAATGCTCAAAATTCTCCAAGCTAGGCTTCAACAGTACATGAGCCAAGAACTTCCAGATATTCAAGCTGGGTTTAGAAAAGGCAGAGGAACCAGAGATCAAATTGCCAACATCCACTGGGTCATAAAAAAAGCAAGAGAATTCCAGAAAAACATCTACTTTTGCTTCATTGACTACACTAAAGCCTTTGACTGTGTGGATCACAACAAACTGTGGAAAATTCTTTAAGAGATGGGAATATCAGACCACCTTACCTGCCTCCTAAGAAATCTGTATGCAGGACAAGAAGCAACAGTTAAAACCAGACATGAAACAACAGATTAGTTCCAAATTGGAAAAGGAACACATCAAGCCTGTATGTTGTCACCTTGCTTACTTAACTTCTAGAGTTACAGAAGGGTAAAACTTTTAGAGTTTCGCAGAGTACATCATGCGAAAGGCCAGGTTGGATGAAGCACAAGCTGGAATCAAGATTGCCAAGAGAAATATCAATAAGCTCAGATATGCAGATGACACCACCCTTATGGCAGAAAGCAAAGAGGAACTAAAGAAAGTTTTATTGAAGGTGAAAGAGGAGAGTGAAAACACTGGCTTCAAACTTAACATTCAAAAAGTGAAGATCATGGCATCCAGTCCCATCATTTCATGGCAAATAGATGGGGAAACAGCGACAGACTTTATTTTCTTGGGCTCCAAAATCACTACAGATGATGACTGTAGCCATGAAATTAAAAGACACTTGGCCCTTGGAAGAAAAGATATGACAAACCTAGACAGCATATTAAAAAGCAGAGACATTTCTTTGCCAACAAAGATCCATATAGTCAAAGCTATGATTTTTCCAGTAGTCAGTCATGTATGGATGTGAGAGTTGGACCATTAAGAAGGCTAAGTGCCCAAGAATTGATGCTTTTGAACTGTGATGTTGAAGACTCTTGAAAGTCCCTTGGACTGCAAGGAGATTCAACCAGTCAATCCTAAAGGAAACCAGTCTTGAATTTTCATTGGAAGGACTGATGTTGAAG
This sequence comes from Neotragus moschatus, assembly GCA_006410615.1. Classification (NCBI taxonomy): domain Eukaryota; kingdom Metazoa; phylum Chordata; class Mammalia; order Artiodactyla; family Bovidae; genus Neotragus; species Neotragus moschatus. The sequence goes on along the minus strand of SJYA01001550.1, from coordinate 684,513 downwards.
CTGAAGCTACAATACTTTGGCCACCTGATGATGCGAAGAACTGCTGCTGCTGCTGCTGCTAAGTCGCTTCAGTCGTGTCCGACTCTGTGCGAACCCATAGACGGCAGCTCACCAGGCTCCCCCGTCCCTGGGATTCTCCAGGCAAGAGTACTGGAGTGGAGTGCCATTGCCTTCTCTGGCGAAGAACTGACTCATTGGAAAAGACCCTGATGCTGGGAAAGATTAAGCCATCCTCTTAAATGAGGTATCTACCTACCTAAAAACCTGTTCCACCAGTTTACCTGGAGCACACACTGCCTCACTTTCCACCCTTAACTCCATTCAGAGTGTGCTAAAGTTCAGCTGCTACAGCAGCACAGGAGAAAAGGGGGACAACAGAGAATGAGATGGTTGGATGGCATCACCAACTCAATGGACCTGAGTTTGTGCAAGCTCCAGAAGATGGTGAAGGACAGGGAAGCCTGGTGTGCTGCAGTCCATAGGGTTACAAAGAGTCAGACACTACTTAGCAACTGAACTAAATTGAAAATATTAGAAGCATAAAAAACAACTTATGTGCAACTATGCTTTTAATGAATTGCCTTAATTAAAAAATGAAATTATAAAAATATTGAAACAACTTTGGGAAAGCCAAGACATACAAAACCTGATTTGCCTTAAATATTAGGTAAAATTTACATCTGTATCTAATAATCACATTGTACACTTTAAACTCACATATATGGCATTTATATCTCAAAACAGGTGAAAAATTGTTAAAATTAAAGAGATATGGAATCATCTCTAAGAATCTATAATAAATAAATATTGCCTAAAACAAAGGTCCGTCTAGTCAAGGCTATGGTTTTTCCAGTAGTCATGTATGGATATGAAAGTTGGACTGTAAAGAAAGCTGAGCACCAGAGAATTGATGCTTTTGAACTGTGGTGTTGGAGAAGACTCTTGAGTTCCTTGGACTGCAAGGAGATCCAACCAGTCCATTCTGAAGGAGATCAGCCCTGGGTGCTGTTTGGAAGGAATGATGCTAAAGCTGAAACTCCAGTACTTTGGCTACCTTATGCGAAGAGTTGACTCATTGGAAAAGACTCTGATGCTGGGAGGGATTAGGGGCAGGAGGAGAAGGGGACGACAGAGGATGAGATGGCTGGATGGCATCACTGACTTGACGGACATGAGTCTGAGTGAACTCCGGGAGTTGGTGATGGACAGGGAGGCCTGGCATGCTGCAGTTCATGGGGTCAGAGTTGGACAAGACTGAGCGACGGAACTGAACTGAGGATATCCTTTTATTTCTCTGAGAATGCTGGCTGCTCTCCTAAGTGGTGATTCAAAAANCATGAGTCTGAGTGAACTCCGGGAGTTGGTGATGGACAGGGAGGCCTGGCATGCTGCAGTTCATGGGGTCAGAGTTGGACAAGACTGAGCGACGGAACTGAACTGAGGATATCCTTTTATTTCTCTGAGAATGCTGGCTGCTCTCCTAAGTGGTGATTCAAAAACATGCACAACATGAGAACTGACAGTTAAGTTTTATATGAGGAAAAATCAGGACTGTAGCCCAGGATACAGCACCTCAGATAGTTCTGAGAAACTGCTCCAAAGAGGCAGCGGGAGGAGGTCATTGTATGTAATTCTGTTGAAAGGGGAGTTCAATGAAATCACGTACTTAACTTACAAAAGATTTTCTGCTAGGAGCTGATGTCACTGCCGGACTTAGTGCTTTTCTAGATATGAGAAGATGCAAGGATTAGGATCATAAAATAAGTTCCTGAAAATATCTACCTACCTAAAAACCTGCTCCACCAGTTTCCCTCGAGCACACAACTGCCTCACTTTCCACCCTTAACTCCATTCAGGGTAGGCTGCTACAGCAGTACAAGATTTAATATCGACAAAGGCAGGAGGCAAATACCGTTGGCAAGCGCCAATTTGTAGTTGACATAAGGACAGAGACAGGAATGTAAGTGGGTAAATTATGAAGCAAGAAGGGAGGGAAGGGGGTCTAACTAGAAGTGACTCCTAACTTTTGCCTGCTTTCCCTTCCAGTAAAAGATAAATATAGTAATATTTATGAGTAATTTTTATGAGTAATACTCAATGACCCAGTAGCCCATTGACCTGCCATTGTTTCCATTACCCTCAAGATATGGTGACTGACAAAAATGCAGGAGAGAGCCCTAAAGCAGGGTGAACTGAAGGCAAATTCTTTCCAAAAGCAATGAGGCTTTTATTTCCTTTTTGACACAAGAATTATCTTTCTGATTGTGTCACTGGGTGTGGATCTCAAAGTCTACCCAATTCCCTGATTTCACCACAATCTGACAACAGTTTATGAGTTTTCCAGGGTAGTTTGGGAATGAAGGGTATTCCTTTGTGCTCTCAAGCAGTGCAGAGAGGAAAAGAGAGAAGCAGAAAGACAGGAAAGAGACACGTATCCCAGCTTTCCAGGTTCTCACTGCCCGTCCCTAGCCAGGTCTAGCTGGCCTCTTATTAAGTTTGTGACCCGAGTCTGCGTGGCTCAAGGAGTCCTTACAACCGACAGGCAGCTCTGCCTAACGCAGGTAGTACGCGGACGCCGAGCTGAGACATAAGGCGGTCGCCAGAGGGCGCGAGCGTTCAAGTTCACGCGCGATGGCGTCGACACGACCAGGAAGGAAAGGTGGTCGGCCTCCGAGAGATGGATGGGGCTCGGGAGCCCGCCGGGACAGCTCGGGCCAGCGTCGCCCGGGAGCTGCGGGCCTCCGCGCACTGAGCGCCCACTCTTCCTTGCTCATCCGCAGGAGGGCCCCACCCTATCTGCGCTTGCTGGGTGACCTCCACGCCCGGGCGGGGTCGTAGGGCGTTCTCCGCTTTGCTCGCTCCCCGCGGCCCTAAACCTGCTCCGAGCCGGAGGCCTGCGGGGAGGCAGAGGCCGAGTCTTCCCAGAGGAACCCCCAGAGGCCCAGGCCAGGGGACCACCTGCAGGCTGACATCGCGCTCCCGCAACCCGCAAGCCTCGTAACAATGGCCCGAGGGGCTGCGGACGCGGCTGCGGTAGCCGAGGAGCAGGAGCACCCGGGCGCTGGAAGCCCCGCCCCTCGGCCGGCTCCCTGACAACGCGGGCCCGGCCGCGCCGCCTGCTCCCCGCCCCTCGGCGCCCCGCACCAGGCGGGGCCGCGGCCAGAGCGCCACCGCCGCTGCAGGCGCAGCCGCTGCTCTGCCAAGAGGGGCCCGGGGCCGGGCCCGGGCGCCCGCGCTCCCACCTCCCGCCGCTATGAGCCAGGGAAGTCCGGGGGACTGGGCCCCCCTCGACCCTACCCCCGGATCCCCAGCGCCCCCCAATCCTTTCGTGCACGAGTTACATCTCTCTCGCCTCCAGAGGGTTAAGGTAAGGTGTGGGCGGGGGGCGCCCGGAGGACTCGCGCGGATAGAAAAAGGAGGCCTTTAGAGCCTTGACGCAGATGGGGATGGAGATCCAGGAAGGAGGTTGGTGAGAGGCTAGCCGGGCGGGGAGTGCGGGGTGCGCACGTGGGGGGCGGCGGGGGTGGTCAAGGAGTCCTGGAGAGGACGCGGGCTCGGGGGATAGGCAAGCTGAAGGTGTGTGAGAATTGACTAGGTGAGCCTGGAGGACTGCAGGGGACCCAGGGGTGGGGGAGATGGAGAACCCTGGAGACTGCGGATTACATCCTGCGGATGCAGATGGGCTAGAATGGAGTTGGAGGCTCCGAAGAGCGGGGGTGGGGGCGGAGGCGTGCTGAGTGCTTCTCCGAGGCTCTGACATGGAAGAGCTTTCTGGGCCCGGAGCCGGCACCCCCTGGGCCCTTTCAGCAGCCCCACCTTGCACTCCCCTCTCCTCCACGCGCATTGCAGCACCTCATGGTGGGGGCGGGGAGGGAAGTAAAGAAGGGGGGTGGCTACAGGAAGTGGAGGGCCGCAAGGGCCTGGGGGAGCTGCGGAATGGTGTGAGAAGGGAGTGTCCAAGGTTTCTTTTGCCTTCATCTTCCCTGAGGTCGGCTCCTGGAGCTCGGTTTGTTTACCTGCACGTTCCCCAGGGCAGCCCCTGAAGTCACCGTGGCAACCCCTGCCGGGTCGAGTGAGGCCGAACTCTTTTTCTCCCCCCAGTTCCTAGAACTGGGGGCGTGCTGCTGGGCAGAACTAGAGACTGGCCTGGGTCTGAAAAGTGAACCTCTCTGTTTCTGTCCTCTACCTCCCAGGCCCACAATGAAAAGGACTATGCACCTGATTTCTGCTGGACGTGGGATGTATTTATGGAAGAGGGTGAGGGGAGGAGGAGCTATCTCTAGCCTACTCTACACCAAACACAGTGCTGGGCGCTTTCACACTGGTTATCCTTGAATCCTCTTAACAGCCTTTTAATTTTGTAGGTGTGGTGGGGACCAACTGAGAGACATGAAAGTGAGGCCACTGATCTATTAATCTTTTATCCGCTTTCCCTTATTGGTATCTTCATCCCACCTTGGGCTCCAATCCAATCTCCTGTTCCCACACTACTTGTCTCTGATCCACAGGGGTGGGGTGATGGCCCTCTGCTCCTGGGTCCACCCTTGCTGGGGAGGGAAGCCTGTAAGGAGCATCTTACAGCCCTGAAGTGGCCTTCTCTCCCACCCTCTGCAGTTCTGCCTCCTGGGGGCACTGCTGGCCCCCATCCGAGTGCTTCTGGCCTTTATCGTCCTCTTCCTCCTCTGGCCCTTTGCCTGGCTGCAAGTAGCTGGTCTTACTGAGGAGCAGCTTCAGGAGCCAATTACCGGATGGAGGAAGTAAGTGGGGGATCAGCCCCCAAAGACCCAATTTCTCCTTTCTCTTCTCTGCTGTCCATTCTGCTCCCTCCTTGAGAAGAGGATGAGGGAGGGTTCTGAAATTCTCCTACCCAGGCTGGGTAGGTGAGATGAATCAGCCAAGCTCCAACCCTTGGTACCCAGGACCTTAACTCTAAATGATGCACCCGGATGTGTCCCAGACTAACCAGAGACTTTAGCCTCTTGGCCAGGTAACAGAGGGCAAAAGAAGGGCACCTGCTTTCCTGAGTGTCTGAGCTTGGGGGTGAGTGAAGGTCAGGAAAGCTGCCTCCACTGATGCCCAGCTTTGCCCTGCAGGACTGTGTGCCATCATGGGGTGCTGGGCCTCAGCCGCCTGCTCTTTTTCCTGCTGGGTTTCCTCCGGATTCGAGTTCGGGGCCAGCGGGCCTCTCGCCTTCAAGCGCCCGTCCTGGTTGCCGCCCCTCACTCTACTTTCTTTGACCCCATTGTTCTGCTGCCCTGTGACCTGCCCAAGGTTGTATCTCGAGCTGAGAACCTTTCCGTTCCCGTCATTGGAGGTGAGAGATTAAGAGAAATGAAGAGGAGAGATGGCTACTCTGGGCAAAAAAAAAGACAGGAGTCAGAGACTCTGGAGAGAACTGGTCCCAGGTGGAGAAGGGAGAAGTTAGAAGCCATGTCGATACTGGCAAATGAAATGCAAATTAATACTATTTGTGAAGCAGCCTTTTAGAGTCTGAGCTCTGTGCTTAGAAGGGAGCAGGGAGCTCTGGTGTTAGTGCCCCTGGGGAAGAACCAAGTGAGCCCTTGTATTCTGTCTTTACCCCAGCCCTTCTTCGTTTCAACCAAGCCATCCTGGTGTCCAGGCATGACCCCGCTTCCCGGCGCAGAGTGGTGGAAGAGGTCCGGAGGCGGGCTACCTCCGGAGGCAAGTGGCCTCAGGTGGGTCCAAGGTCGGAGGACCTTCTCCTATTTTACATGCTCCTGAAGACGCTTCTCTTGCCTCTTCTCCCCTTTCACTCACCTCATTCTGGTCCCTTGATCCGTGCCCCTCCCCCACCAGGTACTATTCTTTCCTGAGGGCACCTGTTCCAACAAGAAGGCTTTGCTGAAATTCAAACCAGGTGAATAAAGCAGCAGTAGATGGGAGGGCTGTAGGAAAGGAGCCCCATGTATGGAGAGGGACTCTGGAATAACCCAAGAAAAGTGGCGGGGTGGGGGAGGGAGGGAGATAGAGAACCTCCTAGCTGAGCCTGGAAAGTCTCCAGGAGGCAGAGGAAATTATAAATGAAGTGGAGCCCAGCCAGATTTCCTTGTGGAGCTGATCCAGACCCCTGTACTCCATGCCCTCCAGCTGCCTCCAAGCGCTAACCTCTGCCTTGGGGGTGGGGGTGGAAATGGGATTTAGGAGCCTTCATCGCAGGGGTGCCCGTGCAGCCTGTCCTCATCCGCTACCCCAACAGTCTGGTAAGTCGTCGTCTGGGGGAGGGAGGGCACAAGTCCACCCTGAATGGGAGTCAGTGAAAACTGCTGGTGGTGCCACAGCGAGATATGTGTGTGGAGGTGGGGCTTGATCGGGGCCCAGGCCTCTGCTCAGAGAGGATTAGTCAGTTCAGGGAAGAAAAGTAATGCCTTTCTCCTCTCACCTCTGCTTCTCCCACAGGACACTACCAGCTGGGCTTGGAGGGGCCCTGGAGTGTGAGTAGTGGTAAATCTGGGGATGAGGGTGGGGAGTGGGGACCACCAGAATTTATGGCCCGTCTTCTACCCTCCAGACAAAGTGAATCGCTCTTGTTCATTCCTGGAACCAAGAGAACTCGTAGAGAAGGGGATGCCATATGCCTTTGTTTTGTCCCAATCTGAGATATTATCAGAAAATGCCCTCAGCTATCCCTGCTAATCATTCCTGCTGTGCTTATGGTGCCTTTTGACCCACTTTGCAACTTTTCCCCCTCGGTTATCCACAGCACCAGGCTTGCTCCTTCTCGTGGTTCCTCAAATCCCTCACCTATACTTCTTTCTCTGGCAGGGCCCTGCAGCACTCTCTTATCCCACCTACCACCTTTCTGGCCCTTCTGTCTCCCAGCTACATACTCATCCAGCTGACTCTACAGCTAGTAGCTGATTTTTATATCAATGGGCAGAACTTTGCCACTGCCATCCTTGGGCTGGGGGGTGCCCAGAGTTAGAGATTGGTGAGCATCTGAGGTCTCTTTTCTCTTAGACTCAAAGTCCTCTGGCTCACAGCCTCTCAGCCCTGCAGCATCGTGGATGTGGAGGTATGACTCCCAGGGGTGGGGTTAGGAGAGCAGCTGTCAGCTGAGCTGGGGATCTTTAGGGAAAGAGGGTGGGAGTGGTCACCCCTAACTTGGAAGTCCTGATGAGAAGCCTGTGTATGTGTGTTTCAGTTCCTACCTGTATACCGCCCCAGCCCGGAGGAGAGCAGGGACCCCACCCTCTATGCCAACAATGTCCAGAGGGTTATGGCACAGTGAGTGTCCCACAGGGTGTTTCCTAAAAGCAGATACACAGGGTAGAGGAACCATAGGAAGGGGAGGAGAGCTGAGTGAGGTTTTGAGGCAAAACTGTAGCGGGGGAGGCAGTCGGTCAGGAGAAAGAACTGTTGATAGCTGGTGTGTGAGGGATGGGAGAGTGAAAGGGGCCTGATCTCCTCTCCCTGGGCAGCAGGCCAGAATCAGTGATGAACCCTCAGATGTGCCTTCTAACTCAGTCCCCCTGCATTCCATCCCTCTTCATCCTGTAGGGCCCTGGGCATTCCAGCCACCGAGTGCGAGTTTGTAGAGAGCTTGCCTGTGATTGTGGTGGGCCGGCTGAAGGTGGCCTTGGAGCCACAGCTCTGGGAACTGGGCAAAGTGCTTCGGAAGGCTGGGTAAGTGACCTTAGAGATGAGGGTATGGGTAAGAGGAAAAGCAGAAGAGAAAAGGGAGAATGGGTAGGAGGAAGAAAAGTCCTAAGAAAGAAAAAAATAAGAAGTAGAGAGATGAGAAGAATTTTTTGAAAGATAATGGAGTAAAAGGAAGGAGGAAAAATCCCAATGCCAAAGGTTGGAATGACTTTCCAGGGACTGTGAGTCAGAGTACTTCGTAGAAAAATACCAGATGTACCTGTGCTGGGAGGATTCTTGGGGCTGGGGCCAAGGTGCTGGTGGGAACTGAGTCAGCGCTGCACCTTCGACGACAATTCCCTTGTAGGCTGTCCCCTGGCTGTGTAGACGCTGGGACAGAGCCAGGCCGGATTCGAAGGATCAGTCAGGAAGAGTTTGCCAAGCAGCTACAGCTCTCTGACTCCCAGACGGTGGCTGGTGCCTTTAGCTACTTCCAGCAGGTAAAGAGACTGGGATGCTCAAGATTTTAAGTACAGTATCCCAGGGGCTGTGTGGAGTGCCAATCTGGAGTGTAGGCTGGATGCTCTAATAGCTGTTAGTAGAGAGCCATCTTCTGAGGTCGCCTGGGAGATTTCATTTTTTTATACATTGAGGAGCAGTGTTTTAGTCATTGTGGGAAACAATGATGGAGAATTAATGGTCGGTGAGATCCATAAATTTGTGAGGCATGCTGGAGATGGGGATCACATGACCTTGTGAGCTCTGCAGGGGGAAGGTGACATGCAGGAGACAACACTGGACAGGTTAGACAGTTGAGAGTTTAAGACCCAGAAGTATCTGTAATACTTGGGTAGGTTTTTTTTAAATGTCTCAGAGCTTCTCTGGAGGATTCCTGAACTTTCTCAAGAATCTTGATGAGCCATATATTTCCTGGGACTTAGCCAGGTTGTCCTGTTGAATTATAATAACCTCAGATGATTCGTAATGTTTATGAACAACCCCCAGTGGTCCTAAGGAGTTCTTTTTAATCTAGGATACAGACCATACTTCTCAATATCCTCTGAAGGGACAGAGAGTGACCCAGATGTGCTGATTCCTTAGACTGGGGCAGACTGTCCCTGAAAGGAGCTTCCCATCATAACCTGTAGCCGAGCAGAGCCAAAACCCAGGTGCCCTGGTCCCCCATAGACATAGCACAGCAGGCATCCTCAGTTTTTTTTTTTTTTTTTTTTTTCTTGGTAAGACATTTTGCCAGTGGCCCCCTTTTATTAGTTTGCTGGACCAGTTCTCCCACATAGGCCAGGTCAGAAGAGAACCAGTTTTTCCAGCTTGGGTCCGAAATGCCCTGATTGTATATCAGAAATGATGGTAAACATACCTGAGGGATTCCATCATTCCCAGGAGATCCCTTCATAGGAGAGCTTTGTCACCAGGTGACTTGAAGAGGTATAGTATGCGCGAATCCGTGCCCCGAGAGAACTGTCAGGGATCCTGGAGAGTTTAGGGCCCACAGTTCTGAGGCAAGCAGACCCAGGACAGGGGTCACCCCCATGTCTGCTGAGAAGAGTGGGGAGCCGAGATCCAGAGCAAGAGGGCGGGTACAGGGTTGGTCCCTACACTGCCTTGGTTTCTCTCCCACTCCCCAGGATGCCGATGGTTTGGTGGACTTCCGAGACGTGGCCCTTGCATTGGCAGCTCTGAGTGGGGGCAGGAGCCTGGAAGAGCTGACTCGCCTGGCCTTTGAGGTATCAGGAAGTTGTGGGGGTCAGCCCCGAAGTGCCGGTGCTCACCCCATGCACAGTGAGCTGTTCCCAGGAGCTTCTGGCTAGCAGGTGCTTGGTGTCCACCCCAGTGCCAAACTGTCTGAACCACAGAGCCCCAGCATCTCTGCTGAGGCCTCACTGGAAACAGGTAGAAGGAAGCAGCTGTGACTGTTATAATTCCAAAAAAAATGAGGAGCCTGTCAGACAGACATGCAGGGTGATGTCCCAAGGAAAGAGCTTGACCTGCCTCCCTTTTCCTCCCAGCTCTTTGCCGAGGAGCCAGAGGAGCAGGCCAAGGAGCAGGCCAAGGGGCCCGGCCGCCTGCTGTACAAAGACGGCTTCAGCACCATCCTGCACCTGCTGCTCGGCTCGCCGCGCCCCGCTGCCAGGACTCTGCATGCCGAGCTGTGCCAGGCGGGGGCCCGCCAGGGCCTCTCCCTCTGTGAGTTATCCCCTGCAGGCCCCATGCGGGCAGTCGGGGTGTCAGCAGCACAGGGCTGGGGGCTGGCTTGGGGGGATCAGGACACCCTCAGGGCGAGGCTGGGAGAATACTGCCAGGGAGGTAGGGGACAGTACTTTGGCTCTGAGACAGTGAGGAGGGCCAGGGATCTCTTCCTCTCCTCCTTAGGTCTTTCCTTTCCCCTCCAGGTGAGTTCCAGGACTTCTCCCTCCACCACCCGCTCCACGGGAAGCTCTTCAGCACCTACCTGCGCCCCTCCCAGACACCACCCGCCTCCTCCCCAGGCAGCACCACCGCTCTGGCCAATGGGACTGTGCAAGCCCCCAAGCAGAAGGACGACTGAGCATTTCAGCCCCACCGCCCCGCCAGCTCGCACCCGCTCAGACTCAGGGCAGCGCCAGGGGCCACCCCCAGGCCTCAAGCCCACCTCTGTCCTGCTTGACTTTTCATTATTGTCGTTGATTTTTTTAAGTTGGTTTTCATTTTTTCGTTTGTTTGGTTTTATTTTGTAAGAAACTATTTTATATATAAATATATATCTATATCTATTTAAAAAAAAAAAAAAGCTCAGTCACATTGATGGTATCATTAGCTGGGGAAGAAAGGAAGGAATGGTTGCAGGCCACCCTGGGAAGACCCCCGAAGGTTCCCAAGGCCAGACCTCTTGGACACAGCCGATTAGTCCTCACTTGCCGGTGGATGGATGATGCGGCTCTAGGATCTTCCCTCTTGTTGCCACAGCTTGTAACAGGCCTCTGGAATCTCTTTTCAGCCTGTTCCCTCTTGTTCTGTCCTCGTTAAAGAATAGCTGACCACCACTTTAATAATCATACCCAGGTGATGCCCCCATGGTCGGGGCAGAGAGCTGTGTCAGGACCCAGCCACTCTACTGCAGCTCAGACCTGCCACTCCAGAGTTTCTGCCATACGATGGATTGGGGACATACAAGTCCCTTCTGTCCAGCTTCTTTTCAAGGAACAAGAATAGCCCCCACCTATAGAAGGTGTGTCTAGGCACCATTTTGGAAATAGGTTAAGGAAATAGAGCTCTATCACAGAAATCTGACAGGTTCAAAAGAAGCAGTTTTCCATCTAGGGACTTTTAAAGGAGACAGATCATCATGGCAGGATGTCCAGAGAAGCCCTCCTAACACCACATCCAGGCTTCTGATGAGGGAGGAATAAAGTAATCACAGGACCCTCAGCACCAGGTTCATCAGGATATCTCAGTAAGGTTGGAGGCTAGAATGCCATCTGGATCCATCAAATCTGAGGCCGCCCCCACCTCCTTTCTCCTTTTCAGCATCTCACCTCATCTAGCAGCAGTGAGTGCAGACGGAGAGCATTTTCCAACAACAAAATCTTTATTTTTTTTTTTCTCATAAAACTTCCAAAGGTACTTCCCCCAACCTCTCACCCAGGGGACCACCTCCAACCAAGCCAGCGTGACACCCCTCTGCCCCAGCCGCAGAACAACAAAACAACATAGGGTTGAGAGCAAGTGTTCACAGGCTGCCAGGGAGAGAGTTTACTCCCTGGGGGCCCCCACCCACAGGGATTGGCAGGTGGGACAGAATGGCCTGGCTGCCCCCTACTGGCTGCGACGCCGTTTCTTCCTCCTCTTGGAGAGACCATCACGCTTTCTTTTACGAGGCTGTGAGGTACGAATCACTCCCAGAGCCACTGGTTTCTCCCCAGGCGCCCCAGGTTCATCTCCCCGTAAAGGCCTCTCTTCAACAGGGACTGGTCCTCTAGCTAGGGCTTGCTTCCCAGACTCGGCAGCAGGAGGCTGGCCGAGGCCTGCTGGCTTAGGAGCAAGGGAATGTGATGCTCCCTGGGTCCCCTGAGGATGCCCTGAGGCGAGCAAGCCTGAAGCAGGGCGAGAACTGAGGGGAAGCCCCCTCGGCGGCGAGAGGCTAAGTTTAGAGGCTAAGAGGTAGGCAAAGTTGGAGAGCTCCTCGTCCTCCTCCTCCCCTTCCTCCTCGGCTTTGGCCCCAACTGGTGAACTGCAAGCTTCAATAACAGGAGAGGTTTCTCTCACAACTAAGGCATCCCTGGTTCCCCAGCTGGGGGAAGTGCTTCTAAGGCCCTGGTGAGGAGGTATTGATGTGGGGTTCCCATGGCCAGATTCTTGATTCCCTGGTAAGGGAGCAAGTTCTTTAGGCTCAGATAAATCAGTATTCTCCCTGCCTTCTCCTTGGGGGTCATAAGAATTAAAATTTAGGGGGCAAATATCCTCGCTGACCTCCAGCTGGAGGCCACAGGCATCCCTGACATCTAGTATGTCGACATACGTGGTTTCCAACAGAGGAGAAACGGAATTGCCACTGCTCCCTGCCTCTGGGCTGGCCCCAGGAAACGAGGTGTCTTGGGTCCCGAGGATAACGATACTGCCTTGACTTGCAGGCAGGAGTGTTTCTTTAGAGGACCCCAGTGTAGAGGCCCCAATTCTGCTTTCTACCAAAGGGGGGCAATCTTCAGGCCACAGATCACGAGGATCCTGCAGAGTCCCAGGGCTCTGTGCCGTGTCCTTTCTAAGCCTCGAGGCCGGGCTATTGGCCGTCTGAGGGTCCATCAGGCCACAGTAGTTTCTCTCTTCTAGGGCAACTGTGGCATCTGTGTCTCCACAGGGAACTGCACTGCTTCCCATGTCCCCAGGTGCCAGGGCTTCTCTGGGGCCCAGGGAAATTCTGCTTCTAGAGCCCAATGCCTGGCCACCCCCTTGAGGCTCAGTCACACATTGCCCCTCATGGAGGTTCTCTACAACCTCTTCGATCTGTAAGGGCAACTCCAAGTCGGCAGCATCCATCTCACTGCTGAACCACAGCCTCGGGCTGAGAGAAGCCCTGGCCTCGTCCCTATTCCCAGCTGGTCTAGGAGAAGGGTTCTGATCATAACTCTGAACTGTGGGGAGACCACTGTCATCTCCCCACGTGGCCTCTGAAGAGCCTTTCTGGGACAACACTGATGGCTCCATGTTCTGAGGAGCCACTCCAAGACCCTCTTGTCCTGGGGGCAGCCCCAGGGTCTGCTTTTCTAACCCCTGTCCTTGCAGAGGAGCCAGCCCTGCAAGTCCAACATCCAGAGTGGGAACAAGCTCTAGCTGGAGGCCTTCCTGCCAGCGAAGGGGCAGAGTCTCAGAAGTCCTGTCAGTGCCCAGGGAGTGCCCAGGGGACCCAGCACCTCCCAGGAGGTCATCCTGCAGTGGGGATATCTGGTTTGTAACCTCCCCAGACTCTCTTCTCTCTATACTCAGGGGCCCTTGAGTTCCCTGTGGAGCTGCAAGTTCTAGCTGCAGGCCCCAGCCACTGGGGGTTGGCAAGGTGTTCCCATCCCTGCCCATCAGCCTCAGGCCACGTAGGGCTCGCTCCTGCCCACCAGGCACTTCTCTTGCCCGCTCTCCGAGAGAAGCAGCCTTTCCAAGCAGGTGGGAACCCCCAGCCCCCCGAGGCCCAGGTGAGGGCCGAAGCCGCCCACCCCCATCTTCATCCTCATCAGAAATAGAAGGACTTGAATCTGACTGGGCTCCACTGCAACTTGGAGGCGCCTCGGCATCCTCCTCCTCTTCCAAGGCCAGGAGTCGCTTCTGGACCAGCTGGAAGGAGAATGGACAAATACTGGTCTATACGTGGTTGTGAGAAGGGGTGGCAGGCCAGGTGGGAGGAGATGGTATTTAGGCAGGACAGGGGATACAAGCAAGTGGCTTAAGTGACAGTCTCAAAGCCAGGTACCACCGCTGTTTTTCTCCACCTTATTGGGTCTTATTCCCGCAATGCTTTGACCCCTAAACTCCCTTTTTCCATGGTCCCTCGTCTGTTGTTCTACACCCAAAGCTGGATGCTAAAGCTGTCCCTCTCCAGAAGCCGCATCATCCAAGACAGTGTAAGGTTAGACTAAGCCATGTAAGTTTTGCACTCTGATATTCTCTACCTACCAGGTTTACCTGGGCAAGACTGAGTTCTTCCTCTTGTTCTAGCTCCTCAATTAAGGCCAAGGGATCCCTCCGTTGTTCTGGGGACAGCAGATCTGCCAAAAACTGAGGGTGAATGACAGCTTCCACCTGGGGAATAGAAGTGAAAGTGACGGGAGTCACTGAGAGGAGGTAACATGAACCAAGAGGCAGTCACACACCTCCCTACTCACCACCCTCTACCTGGGTGGTTGGAAACCACCAGCTACACACTTTCCCCAGCACCAAAAAGAGTCTAGTTCCCAAAGGCCTTGGGCAAAACCATAGATTGTCCCTGGAGTTCCCACCCCAGGGTCTGCTAGAAACCATACCCCCTGGGCTAGCCCACCTTGGAGACAAAGACCTCCTGAGAACACAGCTCATCGATATAGCTCAGAAGACCAGCATCTGGATAGACCCCTTCCTCTTGCTGCTGCCCTTGCTCTTCCTGCCTCTCGTCTGACTCCTCAGTGGCCGGGTGGCTCCCCACCAGCCCTTCCATGATGTCCGCATACTCTTTCACCGCTTCTGATGGGATCTCCTTGGGGGCCTCGGGGGCGGGAGGCCTCTGGGTTTTGCGCTGCCGCCGGCGGGGAGCCCGTGCTTTGGAGGCTGCCTTCTTGGGAATGTACACTGAGGGGCGAGGCGGGAAGCAGAAATGGGAAGCAGTGCTGAGACCTCGGCTCCTGCCTCCCACCCTCTCCCACCCCAACTCCCCGCTTGTAAGGGCAGTGACCTGGGTACACTGAGATGGTTCCAGACTGGATTTGGCCGACCTAACAACAGTGCCAGCTAGAGGAGAATACTTAGGAGCTGGAGGGTCTGAGAATCTCGGAATGCTGAAATTCCAAAAAGCCCCCGGGCCCAGCCCTCATTTGTTAGGCAGGTGAGGCATCACGTGCCTCAATTACAGTGTCAGTGAGAGAGCCGTTGGTTTACTTGGCCAAGGTCAACATCTAGTTTGGGACAAAGGGAACATATGCCTGTCCTGTTTGGAACATCACATGCCGCTCCCTGGATGGAAGTGACTAGTTTCTGTGTGACTCCCTCTGAGCTTCTGGCCCACAGGCTCCTGTTGGCCTTGGGTGGCCTTACCTGGCTGCGGGCAAGCCTCAGGGACAGTTGGTCCTGGAGGATCAAGTTTCAGAGGGGCTGCAGGAGGCAGGCTCTGGGGCCCACTCATCAGTTGTGTGTTCTGAATCTGTATCTCCTCCTCGGCCTCAAATTCCATGAACCTGCAAGGGGCGGGGCAGAAGGCCCAGGCAGTGCTGAGAAGACCACGATTCATTAAAAACCTAGGGCATCTGCTCACAGACGGCCGAATGAATAACAGTTCTGGAAAACCCTCACAAGGTCACCACGTAGCCCCTCTCCCTACAGTTGTCACTTAGAAAGCTGATTAAGAAACTAATGTTAATAAAAAGAAAAGAATCTAGAGCTTGTAAGCTTTACAGGACAGAATCATGGCTTTTTCATACCCTATCCCACTCAACATCGAGGGTATACAGATTCATAAAAGCTTACTGAGTTCAGTCATGCGTGTGCCGCACCTGGCAAGATCCCCTCCTCAAGGCCTCGTCTGCCCATAAAGCATGGCTGCATTCCTGAAGCAGAGCCAGAGTTGCAATTCAAGGAAGTTCCCACTAGGAGGCAGTGCTGCGACCCAGGAGGCCTGAGGCTGGGACTGGGGTCCCAGAAGGGTCAATCTAGGAAGTCTGGGTCCAGAAGATTCCAGGGAGAAAGTGATAGCCAAGCTTGGAGGATAGGGTTCATTTTCCTAAGTTACTTTTTTAACCAAGGAGATTATCATGGAGGAATGGGGGATATGAGCCAGAAGACCACCCTGGACATCCAGGACCTTCCCCTGACAAACCTCCTTAAGAAAAAGCCCTCCCCTGAGGCAACGGGCTAAATGATTCCTGTGCCACTGTTTCCACAGGAGTGGTGACCCCAAGGTGCTACCTGGTCAGTGAGGTAGAAAGAACATGCCTAGTAGGGCGTAAACCTCTTCATCACTAGGTTCCCTTCAGTATAGGATTTTTACACCAACTGGGATCCAATCCCATCCTAAGAGCTTCAATATCAAAGCCCCTACATAACTCAAGATCTGGAGAAGGGAAAGCTTCCATGAGGAGATAGGACAGAAAAGTCCCAAGAGTCAAGATGGTGGGAGAAGCAGCAAGGATCCAGGAGACCCTCTGCTAGTCGATACCCTGCCTCCAGCATCCCTTACAGTAACCACCCACAGCCCAGACCCAAGCCTCTCTTACCTGCCCTCAGAGTACCACCACCACCACCACCACCCCGCCCCCAGGGAGGATGAGGGTTGCTGGGACTCACTTTTCTGCCATCTCATAAAAGATCATCCGGTCGAAGTTGCTAGTACGCTCCCACTCCTGCACAGCCCTGGGCAGTCCCTCCTCCAGGGTCATCGTGGGCTTCAGCCGGGCCAGGGAACGAAGCACTGGGCTAAAACCCCCACTGGGTCAGTCACAGCCTACAAGTGTACCCACCACCCACCTTCACTGACCCCCACCTCAGTGCCCACCCCCTGCCCCTCATCAGATCAGGCATCTCCAGGTCCCTGTCACATCCCACTGCGGGTTAGACTCCAGACCCCCAACCTCCAGCCAGCCATTTACCACACTGGTCTTTCTTCCCTCTGAAATTTACAATCCTCACAGAAAATCAGACAGTTCCTCTCCCCATCTTTTAAAATCAACTACCTTGAATTCTCACAGTACCAAACACAATTCTTCAACCAAACACAAGGAAGAAAGCATTCAGGTTATTCATTGTAAAGTAAGCTGAACCCTGCCCAAAGGCTCTTACATTTCCAAAAAAAAAAAAAAACGCACTCACTAACCCAAATGAATCTAATTACAGGCTGTGGGGTGTTTTTACTTGTTGCTTTTTAAGCGTTTTTGTGCCTCCAGGATACCCTTCACAATCAAATATCAATACTCTTTGAGTTCTTTGTGATTTATTTTTGCCTTTCTAACTTCCTGCGGATCCTCAATCATTACTGTGCCTAGAATCACCTGGGAAAGCTTGTTATAAACATGGATCCTAGTGCCCCCAGAATCACCCGACTGAACATTTTACCAGCCTCCCGGGTGACTGTGGCAGAGGGTCTGGTCCAGAGCCCCTGAACGTAGGGAACAGAAATAGGCCAGGAGTGAGAAATTCAGATTCCCAGACTCTAAGACACCCCGAGCTGTCTGGAGAAAGCAGAGAGTGATCTACACCAAGGACTTTGAGGGAGCCTTTTGAATAATTCACTCCAGAGTCAGGAAGGAAAGGGAGATTCCCTTAGGGGTTCAGCCACTGGGGGAACATGATGTTCATTTTTTTTTTTCAAGTCTAGTAAGAGATGTGTGTGTTAAGTCATTTCAGTCGTGTCCAACTCTTTGCAACCCCACAGACTGTAGCCTACCATGCTCCTCTGTCCATGGGATTCTCCAGGCAATAATACTGGGGTGGATTGCCATTCCCTTCTCCAGAGGACCTTCCCAACCCAGAGATTGAACCCTCGTCTCTTAGATCTCCTGCACTAGCAGGTGGGCTCTTTACCATTAGTGCCACCTGAGAAGCCCAAGGGTTAAGTGCAGGAGGTGGCATATTGTTATGGTTTACACAAAATGCTGAGGGTGCAGTGCAGTTGAGGAAGGCAGAGTTCTTAGTGGGAAGAAGACAAAATTCCCCAAGTGGTTAACGACTTTGCTTTATAAACATTAATAGCCCATGACCCTGGGCTCCCAGACCAAGCATCCACTCCGCATAGACATTCTGGCCTTTTGTGAGTTCTTTTTCTCTTCTAGATGGCCTTTTTATAATAACAATAACAACAATAGCAGCTGCCATTTGATGAGGCCTTCTCTGTGCTAGCACTCTGCTAAGCATTTCACATACAGTAAGTCATTTCATCTCACCAACTCTCTCAGGTCAGTAACCATCCCCTTTCTAGGTGAGAATTCTGAGAGCAAAGACACTAGTGCCAGGACCCAGGATGGCACACCTAGTAAGTGGTGCGGCCCAGCTCTTGACCAGTAAGGAGCTCTAGACCAAGTACTAGTCACTCAGTCGTCTGTGACTTTGTGACCCCAAAGACTGCAGCCCGCCAGGCTCCTCTGTCCATGGTATTCTCCAGGCGAGAATACTGGAGAGGGCTGCCATTTCCTTCTGCAGGGGATCTTCCCAACCCACAGATCGAACCCAGGTCTCCTGCATTGGAGGTGGACTCTTTACCATCTGAGCCACCAGGAGAACCCAAGTGAGCTCTGCCACTTCCCTTGACTTGACTTCTATTTCAACTTGACTTCTCCTAATAAAACAGGGAGCTGTATGTGGAATTCCCTGGTAGTGCAGTGGCTAGGACTGGGCTCTTTCATTTCTGTAGGCACTGGTTCAATCCCTAGATGGGGATCTAAGATTTCCACAAGCTGCTAGGCATGGCCCAAAACCCTGAAACAAAATAAGACAGGACAGTAAATAGGGTGGCACATGAGCTCCGTGGCCTGGCACAACACCATCCTCCCCTCCCAGCGCTTTTCATTCAAGTCAGTTTGGACAGTTCAACTCTGTGTCAAAGGATAAGGGCTTACCTGGTAGCTCAGTGGTAAAGAATCTGTCTGCCAATGCAGGAGACACGGTTCAATCCCTGATCTGGGAAGATCCCACATGCCTCAAGTCAACTGAGCCCTGACTGCCACAACTATTGAGCTGTGCTCAAGAGCCCAGGAGCCACAAATAACGAGGCCGGCCCACTCTAGAGACCGTGCTCTGCAACAGAAAAAGCCACAGCAGTGAGAGGCCTAAGCACCCACAGCTGGAGAGTGGCCCCCGCTCACCACAGCTAGAGGATAGCTCTCGCAGCAACGAGGATCCAGCACGGGCCAAAACAAATAACAATTTAAAAAAAGAAAAAAAGGTAGTAAAATAGCACAAGAAGGCCCTGGCACTCCTTATTAGAGACTTGGGTTCTGATGACTGCTCTGAGCATTAGCCTTCTCATCCATAAATGAGGATGACCAGAAAAATGCCTGCCGGAATGTGAAGGATTGTGAAGGTCACTTGAAAGAAGACATCTGAGGATTATTATCCTCTGGCATACGGGTAAAGAGGTTTGTTGCATTGTTATTTTAATTCTCATAGCATCTTCATCACCCTCACGACCTGCCCTCAAGTATCCCTAAATAGCCTAACCACTTTGTCCTTCCCCAAACCCTTCTCATTTAAAAGCCTCTAGGAGAATGAATCTTCGTTCTCCCCACTTACATAAGAAAGCAGGAGAGGGCCTCTGCATCAGGACTCTGGGATAAGTGCCTTCGTGCCAAGGCTTTGTAGCGCTGCCAGCGCCGGAAGTTCTCATAGACACCCTTGGAGGTATAGAAGAGGTCACCCAGTGAGGGCTTGGATCGGGTGGCCGTAGGACCTCCTTCCCCGGTTGTCCCTTGTGGCCCAGGCCAAGCCTTTTCTGGGGGTACGATGGGGGCCAGTTGGGCAGCTGGTGGTGGAGCTTGAGCAGGAAGGCATGGGACACCCTCCTGGTTCAGCCCAACAGCCTTAGTGGGCAGAAGGGTCTTCACATTAGAAGCTGTCAGGAGCCCCGGGGCAGGACTCTCAGGAACCCCACAGGGAGCGCCAGAGGCAATCCAACTAAGGGCGGTCTGAGTTAGGATAAAGTTCTGAGTCTGAGAGGGCTCAGCTGACCCCGCTTCTGTCTTGACTTTGACAATGACTTTGCCAGCTCCGGCTCCACTGGGGCCAGGGTCCCCATCCCCAGTCACCGACAACGAGCTGGGGAAAGCAGAGAGCACCAGAGGGTTGCCTGGAGAGAATGCTGAAGGCACAGGGGGCTGCGAGGGCGGCTCCCATGGTGGTGGGTCTGGTGGGCCAGGAGCAGGTTGGGGGAAGCTAAGTGCAGTGAAAGGAGATGGGGCGGTGCCAGGATTCGTGGCCATGTCCGATCCTGGCAATGGAGATGCTGTAGAGACAAAAAGAGGGGACAGAGTAGCAGAAAAAGAGACTAAGAGCTAGGTCATCTGAGTTCAACTCTAGTCCCTGAAGAAGCAGAGCACTGATTCTCAGCAAGTGAGTGAGTAGGAACGTGTATATTTGCAAATGCCCCCCAAGTGTTTCTGATGGCCCTTGCTCTCTGTTGAGAATGACTGTACTAGGGAAGCTGCAGTGACCTTGGACCCACGAGGTCATACTCCATAACACATGCCACCCAGCATACAGGTACATTCCAAACACGTTCAAGCCACCTGGACCCTGCTCCCAGCTTCTCTGTGGTCCCTGCCACCACTCACAGAAGCACTCTTCCCAGGAGGGGATGTGTGAGTTAGAGGTTTTGTTACTTAGCAGCCAGGAATGACTAGAGGTAAGAGCCAGGAAATGGATAAAGGGAGGGCGATGTGGGGAGGGAGGTTTCCAGAGCTTTAAGTAGATGCTAGACATACTATAATGTTTATCTGTGATCCTTCTGCTTGAAACTGCTAATGCCAGAAATTTAGGGTCCACTTTTGAAAGGCACTGACCATGAAGTCTGAAACACAGTTCAGGGGCTATGTGGACTCTAGTCAAAGAGACCAAGGATAAATATATTAAAACATGTACTTAATCAGGACATATGTCTCCTAGGACTTTCAATAACAACAGATCATCTGCCTAATTTCAGGTTGCTCTCCTCCCCCTCTTAGATTATTCGGCTGGCAAATTAACAACGTTCAGCTTATGCTGCTTCCTGACCATTGAAGGAGACAGGGAATATGAGCAGACTCTTCACCTCAGACACAGAGCAGAGGACCAGGAATACTCCCCGAAGAACCAGGAATACTCCCCGAAGAACGGAACACAGTGAAATGGGTCTGAGGCCTGAGTTCCGCAAAAGGCAGAAAGTCAGAGCGTCTCAGGGAAGCCCCAGTCCTCATCTCTGCTGGAGTGACCCACGTCCCCTGACCCTGGGAAAGCAAGGAAAACTGCTCCTTGCACAAAAAGAGAAGTCCTCGCTGGGGCTGGAAGGAGCCAGGAGGCTCTGAGCAGAGGCACTCACTGCACCTCCTCATCTCGCTTCCAGGAGGACAGTTCTTGACTGTCCCCACTGAACAGTTTTCCAGACAAGGCTTCCACTCCCTACAGCCAGTAAGATTGAGAGCGGCCCTAGATCAGTTCTCTCAGGGCAAATTCTAGAGCAGTCTCCAATTGCCTAAAGAAGACACCAGAATGTGGGCCTTCCCCTGGAACCCTCCTGCGTCCCCCATATCGCACACATCCCTGCCCCTGCCACACAAACACATGTTGAAGGTATCCCTCTTCCAGAGAAGCAAGTTGCTAACTACCATCCCTTCTCTCTACTCAGCACTTTCCTCAGAGGTGCTCTGATCTGCCACCCAGGAGGCCCCCTTCCTTCCCCAACCCCTCGTATTAACAGCACCATGCCTCTCGTGGTGTCTGATATTCTCACATCCCTCTAGGTCAGCCCTGAGAGCTGTCCCCAGGTAAAGTGTCAAGTTTTGAATCGCTAAGGAGGGAGCTGGTGGCAGGGGACCCTCCCCTAGCGGCAGACTCACCTCCATCTGAAGACATCGTCTCAGGTTTGGGCACTAACTGTGGCTGTCTGGAAGCCTCCAGAATGAGACAGGCAGGTCCAGGACCCAGAGAGTAACCTCCAGTAGAAATACAGGGATCCAAGGAAGGGAAGGTAAAGGTCAGATCAAAACAGAACTAGAATCTAGAACTCAAGGCATTCTACAGTGGGGGGAAGGGAGGGGGAAATGGGGTGAAGTTAGGGAGACTCTGATATGTAGGCAGTAACTAGGAACTCCCTCCATACCAGAGTATGGCGACACAATTGTGTATCTCTTCAGGACATCGTGCAAATTATGTCTCAGATTCCCAACCACGTAGTTTTACATCTTGGTTCCCTATACAGTTCTTCACCAATATATCTAGTTTTGTGCCTTTCAATTCTACCCAGTTTTGTACCTGGCTTCCTATTAACAGCAGACTGTGGCAAACTCTTGACAATTCAATGTTTGCTGTATTTTCTAAACCAAAATCAGAGCACATACTCTGTATACTTAAGGATCAAGTGAACAGAATGTTTCAAATTAGGGTTGTCTCACAATACCAAGGGTGCTGATTTGCTGTATGCATATCATTTCCTTAGACAGCTGTTTCGCAGTTCCCAAATAGACTATTACCATCACCTCTGCAGTCCACAGATGGCTCAGCCTTACCCTGGGCTGAAAAGCTTCCCACTTAATCAAAAACTGCCACTCAGAGTAAAATTCCAAGACCCAAAAGTCTTTGTTTGTTAAAGTATTTCTGTGGTTTTAAATTTTGTTAAATAATTTTAATTTTTAAAATGGGTAGTACATCAGGACTGTTCAAAAGTCGAACTATTTAAAATGGACTACACAGCAAGTCCCCCCTCCACTCCTTCTGGAACCAAGTTGAGCTCTTTATGCCAGAGGAAACCAGATTTATTCTGGATCCTCACTGAGATATTTTATACAACTACAAGCAAACACAAACTATACTTAAAAAAAAAAAAAACAACTTTAAGGTTTTTCTGGTTATAAAGCTAATGTATCTTCCAACGTTTTTTGCCATTATAAATCATACCGCAATGATCACCTCGGTTAATGATATCTGGGTTCCAATTTTCATTTCTTTAAACCAGAATCCTATAAAGAGAATCTGTACGTTTTTTAAAAAATTCGCCATACCTCTAAGAGGCGCATCTTATTACACTATTATTAGCTACTCACCACTACCGAGAGTTGAATTTGTGGTAGAGACCTGAGTTTGAATCTTGGGTCGACCACTAAAATATGCTTCACCGGTTTCGTAAAATAACTTCACGCTCTTTTCGCTGTGTAGAATATGGAATACCCCTCGTGCATTTTTACCGCCAATGTTTGAAACAAGGCGAGAGAACCGGATGTAAAATAGGGGAAGGAAGAAAATCTTCTTTCTTTCCTAAGGTAAAGGAGGCTCTGGATCCTGGAGCTTTTAGTTCTGCGGGTACTAGAAACTCATTGCCTCTGAAATGGGTGTTCATCGTGAGATAAAAACAGGATAGTATTCAGTTATGTTTAATCTATATCCATCCCTACCCCCCTCTCTCCCTAGCAGTACCAGGCCCACAGTGGGCACACTGCACGTGTCTTACAACTTCTGCAAGATTGCAACTGGGTTGCAACTGGTCACGTTCTGCGCTAGTGCGCCTCCTTCTGTGCGGCTGGAGAAAAGTCTAGATAAACTGGACTACATTTCCCGGCGTGCTTTCAGAGCGGGACTTCCGGCTGTACAGGAAGGAAATTGACCAACACGTGAGGCCTTCAGTTAGAGGCAGCTGCGGACAGAATTGGAACGTCCTGGTTTAGTGTGATTATGTTTCTCCAGTATTACCTCAACGAGCAAGGAGAGCGGGTCTACACGCTAAAGGTGAGAAGGGTAAACGGGCTGGATGTGAGCTTAACGATGCATGTCATTGGAAGGAGCGGTCGAGAGAAGACAGTGAGTTACCTAGCTGCTTGGGCCGGGGCGGGGGAGGGGGCGGGACTATAACCTCCAGAAGCCGCGCGTGGTATTAATTAATGGAAGCAGAAATGCGTGGCTTCTAGATCTTACCGTCGCGTCTCTTGTTTCATGTTTGTCGTTTTTGCGCGGCCCCTGATGTTGAAGCTGAAACTCCAATGCGTTGCCCACCTGATGCGAAGAGCTGACTCATTTGAAAAGACCCTGATGCTGGGAAAGATTGAGGGCGGGAGGAGAAGGGGAAGACAGGATGAGATGGTTGGATGGCATCACCGACTCCATGGACATGGGTTTGGGTAGACTCCGGCAGTTGGTGATGGACAGGGAGGCCTGACGTGCTGCGGTTCATGCGGTCGCAAAAAGTCGGACACGACTGAGCGACTGAACTGAACTCTCCATCCCAGCCTCCATCTCCCTTTTGAGGCCAGGGATTGGTTTTTCCCACCATTTCAGTGCTGAGATTATGTTCTTTCTTTCCTCCTCGAGCAGAAGCTTGATCCTATGGGACAACAGACGTGCTCGGCCCACCCTGCTCGATTCTCCCCAGACGACAAATACTCTCGACACCGAATCACCATCAAGAAACGCTTCAAGGTGCTCATGACCCAGCAGCCGCGCCCCGTCCTCTGAGGATGTCTTTACATTTCATGTGTCTTCTGCTGCCTGCCAGCACCCAAGAAGAGACTTTCTGCAGCCAGGCTCTTCAGTCTGGGAGCCCGGACGCTGGCTCCGACCCTTGCCCCTCGAATCCGGTCTCATCGTTGCCTTTGATCATGCTTGTTGTGAAGCAGTCATGGTAGCAATCCCCATCCAAGGGGAGATATTTGAGTCTTTTCGTACTTTGAATCACTGCCAGGTTATTAAAATGATTTCAAAGAGCTGCTGTTTTGTATGTTGTGGGAAGGAAGGAGTGGTTTAAAAAAGAAAAAACGAGGGAGACGAGAGGGAAGAGTACCCCAGGGATACAACAAGACCACTTGGAAGAGAAACTTAGGTGACTGCTGTAGCAGTCATGCTGTGCTGAGTCATAGCAGGGTGCTGGGGTAGGGGAAGAAAGCTTGAGAAAGACTTGTGCAACTGTTAGCATTCAGTAAGAAATACCCATGTTGTCAGTTACGTAATTTTTTGTCCCTTGAAATGAAATTTCACTCAAAATGGAAGAGTTGCTGGAAAAATAATAGCAGCTATATGGGAGGAGGAAGATGTTGAATTGGAAGCCAGACGAGTATTCACCCCTCTATTTATAACTGAGAAAGTCAACCTGTTTAGTGCTGTTTTTCTCATCATTTCTAAGTACTCTTCCACCTCTAAAATTGATGGATCTTAATTGATTGAACCATTGTGAATAGGAATCCCTTTATGCATTTTTACTGCCCCTCTGGAAATATCTTCGAGGGTCTTCTTTTAATCCTGGAAGATTTCTTAGGCCATGAGCTTCCATCATGGNTAAGTACTCTTCCACCTCTAAAATTGATGGATCTTAATTGATTGAACCATTGTGAATAGGAATCCCTTTATGCATTTTTACTGCCCCTCTGGAAATATCTTCGAGGGTCTTCTTTTAATCCTGGAAGATTTCTTAGGCCATGAGCTTCCATCATGGGGCAACCATAAATTTGTAATCCAATTTCTTCATAGCATAGGGATGATGAGGCAAAATACAGGCATTCAAGAAATGGTTGCTTCTTCCTCTGCTTATCAAGTCAATTGGGTACTTCCTGAACTTATTATTTGTGGCCTTTGACATTGAATTGAATGTTTGCCTAGTGTCACTGTAACATACATCAGCCCAAATTTGATGTATCGAGATTGGCCCTGGAAAGGGGTAAATATGTTTCTCTCTGATGGTGATGTCTGACTGTCCCAGCAGAAAAGTTCAGAATAGTTGACTGTAGCGAGAAAAAAAAAAAAAATTCTAAAGACTTGGATCATACATAATTAATAAAAGACATGATTTCCAGTTCTATTACTTACAAGAATGGTGAAATGGGATACTTATTTTCTGTCAAGCAAGTTTTGGTTTCTTAGCCTCTTCACTTAAAGCTGTCAGTATTAAAGAGATTGTAAAAAGTTGTCCTATCCTATTAGAGGTTAATGTTTGAAGAAAGGCTAGAAATTCTGCAAATGACTAGGGAAAAGGGTTCTGTNTACTTACAAGAATGGTGAAATGGGATACTTATTTTCTGTCAAGCAAGTTTTGGTTTCTTAGCCTCTTCACTTAAAGCTGTCAGTATTAAAGAGATTGTAAAAAGTTGTCCTATCCTATTAGAGGTTAATGTTTGAAGAAAGGCTAGAAATTCTGCAAATGACTAGGGAAAAGGGTTCTGTTAAGGAAGTGTTTAAAGAACTAACTTCAGGGGAATTCTTGGTGGTTAGGACTCCCACTTCCACTGCCCCTGGGGTGGCAAGCTGCTGCATGGGAATTCTTGGTGGTTAGGACTCCCAGCTTCCACTGCCCCTGGGGTGGCAAGCTGCTGCATGGGGTGACTAAAAAAATAAGTAAATCCTAAAAAAAAAAAAAAAAAAAAGACAAATCCTATCTTTTTTTTTTAAATGCAGACTGATTCTGTCTTTAAAAGCTACTCCGACCCACCAAAAAAGGATTAGCGTTTTTGATACCACTTACTGTGTAGACAGGAAAATTCAAATTGGTGTGTATATACTGAAGATCTCCTAGGTATCTGAGATGTTCTCAGAAATGGGAGACTCTTTAGTATAAAGTGAATGAAAATACACTGTGGAATGAAACAAAATTCAATGTTGTAGAAATCTAGGAATTTTTTTTTTTTTTAATAAGGGGAATGTCTATAAGACTGAACAGCAGGCCTGCCTAAAAAGAAAACTGATCAGGGAGCTAAATTTCTTGCTTCTGCAAGAAAACTAAGCCTGAATCAGTATCACAGGCTTTATAAAGAATCAAGCTTTGAGGAGATTTATTTAAATAGGAATCTAGTTTACATTTTGTTACCTGTATCTTTTAAACCAGACTGTGGACTTTGTGTCATGTGATAAAAGGAGATTTCCTGGCTCAGGTCTTCAATACTGGTCACATCTATTATTAAGGATGATGCTAAACATTTCTACTTGTGCTAAGCAAGGACCAGGCAAAGTCAGGCCCCAGGTTGTTGACTTTAAATAGACTTGATAAACAAGGCCCTACATATAGTACAGGGAACTATATTCAGTATCCCATGATAAACCATAATGGAAAGAAATATTTTTTTAAATATCTATGTGTATGACTGAGTCACTTTGCTGTACAGCAAAGACTGCACATTGTAAATGAACTATATGTCAATAAATAAACTTAGGAAACATTAAAATTAAGAAAAAGTCGATCACAGCTCTAGGAAATAACACATACAAAACATTGATGAGTCAAATTTATTGAACACCTCTATTCACGCATTATGCTAGGGAAAATATGGTGGCAGCAGTAGAGAAAACACTGGAGTCAAGAGAAAGTACCTCAATGTCATCTTCATGTCTAAAAGATGGTTTTTTTAACGGAGCTTTCAGTCTGAGGTAAAACACAAAATTGTATATATGTAACGTGTACAATATGAATANACCTGTGGGGTATTCACCTGATACACAACAGGTGGCCGGGTATACACCGTTTCGCAAGCTGATCTGTGCTGTGTTCGTCTGATAAGGGTGGGCTTGTGCTCACTTTGCTCAACTAACCGTGGGACATTTACAGATTAAAAAAAAGGACTAACTACCTCGGCCGAAATCTTAGGGTCGAGACAAGAAAGGCTTCGTCACCTGCTTTTCTGACCATGGCCCTGAGCCCACATCCCTGGACCAGAGGAGATAACTAGGTATCTCTTCATTCTGAAGAAACGAAGTTACACGAGATTGGCATCGTTTTGTCTTCTTCTTTTTATTTTTTTTTAATATTTTTCAACTGTTGGTAGTGCACTTTTTAGGACAGCTTGAATTCTTGAACAGAAGGATTCTTATATGTAGTGGCTTTTCGTGTGGTGTAAATCAAGGTAACTAAAGGTGGTTTTTCGTGTTTTTAGTTATCTTTTCTATTTTTGCAATCAGAAGTAGCTTGCAAAGGAGGAAGGGTTTTGCAGGGTTTTTCTTTTTTCCTTGTCCTTATAAAGGAAGAGAAAAATAAAGATGCATCCTCCAGAAACCACCACCAAGATGGCTTCAGTTCGGTTCATGGTGACACCAACAAAGATCGATGACATTCCAGGTTTGTCAGACACCAGTCCGGACCTCAGCTCTCGATCCAGTTCCCGAGTAAGATTTAGCTCCCGCGAAAGTGTGCCCGAAACCAGCCGTAGTGAGCCTATGAGTGAGATGTCTGGAGCCACCACTTCCCTGGCAACGGTTGCACTGGATCCAGCCAGTGACCGGACATCTAACCCCCAGGATGTTACTGAGGGTGAGTAGAAACATAGATAACAAAATATTTCCATTACTGACCTGTTTGCCCAGGATGAAAAGATACCGAGAGATCACGTTTCCATTATAGAATAACCGTTAGGAACCAAGGAACCTCTTTTTGAGATCTTTAGGAACCCATTGGGATAATGGTTTGCATAGCGAATCTCGGCAGTAGTGACTTGGTGTGTTTGAAGGTATATGGCAAGAAGGAAAGTGGTTGTGTTTTGACTTCCTCGTTTCTTGTCTCAAACTTGAAATGTATCTTTTGGTTAAGGATGAGTATCAAGGAATTTAATCATTTTCAGGAAAGAGAATCCTAAATGGTAAAATTTAGTGGAGAGTTGGCTTTGAGGGTCTGACTATGACAGTTTGCTTTTAAGGTCAGTTATGTGGAGTAGTTATTGATCATATCTTAGTTATTGGCTTTCCTAAGATATTGTATCACAAAATTCTTTTTAAAAATTTATGTTTTTACAAAGGCGGTTGTTCCAGTAGCTAAGCTCAGTCATGGTGAAGGTGGGTAGATCTGAGTGGGCTGCCTTGTCCAGTGGAGAATTCTAAAGAGGCTTTTAGGGCCTGATTCCACATAAATTTTTTTTGTTTCGTTTTGAACTTTAGATGGCATGTACTGAATATTAAGCCTTTGTAGTCAGGAACAGCACATGAGCCACTTTTGACTTGTATTGACCACTGCAGACCTTTAGCTTCCTAAAGCAAGTTGTGTCAACAGGCTTGGAGGTTTCCATTGCGTTTAGTGAGAAAGAAGTGATGAAATAAAACAAGTCGTAACATTTTTTGGACTAAAGTAGAAAAATTTGAAAAATACCGTACTGCTTCATATATTTAGTTTTATGCTGTGTTCTAACATAGATCTCTCTGCTAATGAAAATTCTCTTAAGAATTTTAAAAGCTCTTAAAATTATATTCTACCCACACTTGAAAACCATCTTCAGCCACTGACTTGCTATTTTCCGGTGTCAGGAAATATTGTTCCTTCTAACCTACAGAGCGCAGGAAACCAAAATGCTTTTAGTTCCTTATTTCTGTTTAGTGTGTTTTAATGTAAGGAGACAAGGTAGATTTGCTAGTTTATAGTCCTTGACTAATTTTTTTTTTTTATGAAGACTTTACAGGTCAATTCCTGGACTTAACAATTTTCACCTTCATGACAGAGTTTATGTTATGTACCATGGTATTAAAATTACATTATGGAAATAATTGATCATTTTCTCTTCTTCCACATTCTAAATTATAGTTTTAGTTTTTACCCTTTATACTGTATTTAGGTTGTAAAAATACCAGGTAAAGACTATAACAGTGTTGATTTTTTTAATGTTGTAATTGTCATTTGTTGTTCTTAAGTCGCAAAGTCCTGTCTGACTCTTTTGTGACCCCAGGGCCTGTAGGCCTGTAGCCCACTAGGCTCCTCTGTCCGTGGGATTTCCCAGGCAAGAATACTGGAGTGGCTTCTCTTTTCCTTCTCCAGGGGATCTGCCCGACCCAGGGATCAAACTCAAGTCTACTATTTGGCAGGCAGCTTCTTTATCACTGAGCCACCTGGAAAGCCTATAATTGTTATTAGGTAACACAGGTTCTATTTCTGGGTCCAGAAGATCCTCTGGAGTAGGAAATGGCAACCTACTCTAGTATTCTTGCCTGAAAAATCCCCTGGACAGAGGAGCCTGACAGGCTTCAAGTCATGGGGTTGCAAAAGAGTTGGACATGACTGAGCATACATACACGGTTTATGGTTAAGTGTTGATAGGTTTGCAATGTGTTATAGAACTGTATTTTTGTTGTTTTAAAAGTAGACATATCAGTCATGTATTAACCTCGCAGAGACAGGATCCTTATCTGGGCTGCTCTTCTTATCTATAAGCCATTCTTTAAGGTCTACAGTGGTATCACTTTACACCGTAAGGGTAAAACTGAGACTTGTCTAGGTGAAATCTATCTTGTTTAGGTGGGTACTGGAGTTAAAGCTTGGTCCTCTATCTAACATATTCCTTAATATTTAGTTTCTGGTACTAGATGAAAGGGAAATTAACAGTCTAGCCATTAGATCACACTTTTTCCTAGAGTATTCTTGGGAAATGAGGTTTCTACCTTCCCAGTGACCTATTTTTTTTCTTACTTAAAAAAAAATTCTTACGATGGCAATCATCCTGTGATATATTTCCCACACCATCGGAGGGAACTGGTTAGAAATAGACTTATTTTACCTCTGGTCTTGTAATATGCAGATGCCATTATTAGACTTAGATATTGTGGCTCAGCTGGTGAGGAATCCGTCTGCAATGCGAGAGTCTTCGGTTTGATCCCTGGGTTGGGAAGATCTCTTGGAGAAGGCAAAAGCTCTAATATTCTGGCCTGGAGATTTCCATGGACTATACAGTCCATGGGTTGCAAGGAGTCGACTGAGTGACTTTCACTTTCACTTTCAAACTTAAAAGAATGCTGTTAAGAAAATCAAGGACATGTGTTAATCTACATTTATCTCTAGGCTGGATTTAATAAAGGAAAACAACTACTTCCTTGACTCTATCCATATGCTATAAGATATTTCAGAATTGTTTCTTGTTTTACCACTTAGAATTGTATTATTATTATTTTGGTCTTTTTTATATCCTTTAGTGATTGTAACATTGGTATGATTCTCTCTTTTCTCCACAACTCCTTGCCTCCCACCTTTTTCCCACCTTCAGTTTATTATCTTGTCGTATACCTTTATTAACATTACATTACACAACCAAGAAGGGGTGACACATGAAGTTTTAAATGTTTCTGTCTGTATTTTAATTTTTTTCTGCTGTTGGCCTCTTGAGTAGTAATTATCTTTCTGCTATCAAAGTATTTATAGTTCTCTTTCATTTTGTCACTGTCTCATTAGAATTTCTGGGACTGTCAAGCTGGTAAATAAAATCAACAATCTTAGCACTATACTTGCTTATGCATGAGGAATGCTTTAAATGTGCAGAAGGAACTTTTGAGAGTGGACGTCTCCAGAGAGTTATGAAAACAGAGTGGAGAGAAGGACTTTCCCTTTCAACAATTCAGTAAGGCATGTACAATGTTTTATGTTGAGAGTGTATCACTTTTATTCTTTACATAAGAAATTCTACCTTTAAAAAATCATTTCTTTTTTTCTTTTGGGCTGTGCTGATTCTTCACCCTGCTCTGAGGGCTTTCTGTGCCATGAGTGGGGACTCCTCTTCATTGTGGGGCATGGACTTCTCGCTGCGGTGACTTCTCTTGTTGCAGAGAACAGGCTCTAGGCTTGAGAGCTTCAGTAGTTGTGGCACATGGCCTTTAGTTGCCCGCAGCATGTGGAAGCTTCTTGGACCAAGGATCAAACCCATGTCCCCTGCCTTAGCAGGCAGATTCTTATCCACTGAACCACTAGGGAAATCTGAGAGTGTATCACTTTTAATTAAAAAAAAATTTAGTAGCCATAGCATATTAGTTAGGGAACTTTCAGATGATCAGGAATCAAATTCTCATCAAACCCCATTTTAATAAATGAGGAAACTAAGGGTTACAGAGATGGTTATTTGTAGACTCTGAGTGCCAGAGCCGAGAGTGAAGTGCAGGCCTCCTGACCTCTCTGTCTATGGCTTTCCGTTTGCCTCTGCCACAATGAACATGTTTTACGTTGGTCTCATAACTCTTTGGTTAACTTAAGTGATTGCTAAAATAATAATGCCAAGATAGAGCAGAAAACATATCTTTATATGTCTTGTACAGGCTCTAATAACATTTCAACCTTTTCCAATTCAACAGATGCTCCTGGGGGCTCCAATATGTATGAGGCACTCCAGTAGAAATTATAGGTCAAACCCCATTTTACTGGATACTCAGATAAAATATAGGTTCCACCTTTGGAGAGCTCATAGAAATAGTGGTGGAAATGACAAGAATGCTTGTACCAATGTTTACTGAGCAATTATTATGGGCTAGACCTGTTCTGGGTGTGAAGGATGCCGGACTGAGAAAAAGAATCCCATTACTGTTCTAAGGAAAGTTATGCTCTAATAGAGAAAGCAAACAAAATTTTGTATAAATTAAAATGCTGTATGATAAATATAGGAAGAGAAGTACGCATCAAAATACAAAAGAGAAAAATAAAGTAAATTTTAGAAAAATACAGTAAAGGAAAATGATGAACTAAAAGACTGGAGGACTTGACAGGTAAAATGGTAGTGAAAGATGTAGAAGGGTTAAAGGCTGTGATCAGATGTTTTAAAGTTGGGCTTAATGTATTCAGAGGTGGAGCAGTTCCAGTGTGATCCTAGTGTACAGCCTTGGGAGTGAGTTTCTGAAGTGGAGTAAAAATAAAAGCCAGTTGAGTCAAGAAACTCTAAGTGTACTGGCTGTCACCAAATTTTTATTGATGGTTGTTAGCTGCTAGAGAGGCAAGAGTAATTTAGATAAGGCCCTCCTTCATGGGGTCACCTCTCTCTGACACCTTGTCTCATTCAACCTCAAATCCAGATAGATCAGATCTTTAAGTCCCTACATCTCTTACACAGACTACTTCTATAGCACCTATTTCAGTTAGGCTGTAAAGTTCTTAAGGACAGGGACACCAGATCGACTTTGTATCTTCAGAGCATAATGTTGTCAATTTTTAAAAAATGCACAACCTAAAAGTTGAGAATTATATTTTATTTGGCAGACTTACTGAGGACTTCAACCCAAAGATAGCCTCTCAATAAGCCCTGAGGGACTGTTATAAAGGAGGAGGTTATGGAGGAGCCAGGATATATAGGAGTTTTTGCCAAAAAACCAAATAGTTGAAACATCAAAAGATTACTGCTTGTTAAGGAAAACTAGACATCTCAAGTTAACAAATTTAGTGCTTTTCTGTATATGAGAAGATGCAAAACTCTGGGCTTATTGAAATCATTCCTTTGAGATGCACCTTAGCTGTCTAGGGCCAGTATCCTGTTTTTCTCCATTTTGAATCCCCTCAAGGTGCATCATTGGGGGTGACTGCAATGACTGATGTCTTGATGGCCTCAACAGCCATTGTTCACTGATACAGCAGGCAACATTCTTTGTCCATCGTATTTAAAAGCTCTTCAGCCAGAGTTGGGGACTATAGCTCAAAAGGAAAGAGGGATTAGTGTAATATACATGTGAAGAATTTTCCTAATATAGGTGGGCTTCAAAGGGTAAGTAGACATTCACCAAATGGATAAGGCCTGGCAGTCTTTTCCTAAAATGCTGATACGTCTTAACAAATATTTATCTGCACTTGGCACCATTACATTACACATGGACATTAAGCCCACTCTACTGATCCACCAGTTCTGTGTTATTAGTAATCATATCAGTCTCTCCAGCTGGGGTTAAATGTTTGACTAAGAATCAGAATAAAACTGGAAAGCTATCTTTTTTTTTCCCCATAAAAACACGTTTCAAAGTACCAAGCACTTTTTTTATGCTCTTGAAAAAAAGTCTAGTTTTTTGTACCAAACAAAACTAAGAAAATTACATTGTATTGACAATTATAGGTGACTATTAACTTTCTTTTAAATATACCTTTCATATTATATGATTATTGAATACTGTCCATTTCACTTTGACACTAATAAAGAGCTGTAACTAACGGTGTTTAAGGTAGTAAAGGGGATAGTTTTATAAAAACATGTGGATTTGGTACCTTCTTAGCTTTCTTAATAGCATCCTCTGGTAGTTTTTTTTTTCCCCCAAGCTCAATTCGCATCCCCCATTTTTTTAAAAGACAAATTATCACTTGTGTGAAACATTTTGGTCATAGACCAAGTCTCGTCAATACTGCACAGTTAGTGATTAAATTGTATAATGTATTACCAATATTTCATACCCCAAGTAGCAATCAGCTAAATCCAGAATGTGGCAAATTTTATTGAATCATTAGAATTTTCAACAAATAAGTGAATGGGGTGAAAGAGGAGTTGATGGAAAGGGGGAAAGGCTGTTTCAGATAAAAAGAATAACCAAATACATGTGTAGACTTTTTTTGGATCCCGATGTGAATAAACAACTGTAAAAAGACTTGAGACAATCAGGGAAACATGACCAAGCACTTAATATTAAACAACATTAAGGAATTATTGTGAATTTTCTTAGGTATATTTATGACACTGTGGTAATGTAAAGCCCTGATCTATAGAGATACATATTGACATATTAACAGGTGAAATGAAGTGTAGTCCACCCTCCCCTCATACCAAGAAAATAAAATTTGAGAGATAGACAAGACTGGCAAACATTTATGATTTGTTGAATTGGAGTAAAAGGTACATGAGGATTCATCTTACTGTTTTCTCTGATTTTGTGTATATTTGAAAATATCTGTAATACAAGCTTTTAAAAAGTTGGACTGAAATCCAGAAATAGACTTAATAGAAAGGACATTGTTTTATAGAGTCTGTCCTAGAATACTGTAGATATTTGATTAAATGTTAGTGACATGGAAGGGTGATTACTTCAACGTCTCGTCTTTTATCCTGGGTGGTCTCTCCTATCTCCTCACTAATTCTTTGCATCAGGGGCCTTATTCTTTTCCTGTCAGAGGCATATTTATTTTTCTTTTTATTTTTTTATGAAGGATACTTGCTCTACAGAATTTTGTCGCTTTCTGTTAAACCTCAACATGAATCAGCCATAGATATACATATATTCTCTTTCTGAACCCCCCTCCCATCTCCTGCCCCATTCTACCCCTCTAGATTGATACCGAACTCCTGTTTGAGTTTCCTGGGCCAAACAGCAAATTCCTGTTGGCTATCTATTTTACATACAGTAATATTAAGTTTCCATATTATTCTTTCCATACGTCTCATCCTCTCCTCCCCTCTGTCCATGTTCATAAGTCTATTCCCTATGCCTGTTTCTCCATTGTTGCCCTGTAAATAAATTCTTCAGTACCATTTTTCTAGATTCTGTATATATGCATTAGAATATGATATTTATCTTTCTCTTTCTGACTCATTTCACTCTGTATATATAATAGGTTCTAGGTTCATCCACCTCATCAGAACTGACTCAAATGTGTTCCCTTTTATGGCCGAGTCCATTGTGTGTATGCACCACCACTTCTTTATCCATTCATCTGCCAGTGAACATCTTCGTTGCTTCCATGTTCTCGCTATTGTAAATAGTGCTGCAGTGGACAACGGGACACGTGTCTCTTTCAGTTTTGGTTTCCTCAGGGTATATGCCTAGGAGTGGGATTGCTGGGTCGTATGGTGGTTTTATTCCTAGTTTTTTAAGGAATCTCCATACTGTCTTCCATAGTGACTGTATCAATTTACATTCCCACCAACAGTGCAAGAGCGTTCCTTTTACTCCACACCCTCTCCAGCATTTATTGTCTGTAGACTTTTTGATGAGGCCCATTCTGACTGGTGTGAGGTGATACCTTATTTGCAGTTTTGATTTGCATTTCTGAGGGATTCTCGTAAACTTTGCTTTGCTATTACCTGTACTGGGAATGGAAGAGAAGGAAGAGGGCCTGGGAACCTATGAATCTTATATAGTCATGCTTTTCCGTGTTAAAGCTGTTAAAATAAGAGGAATGTTTTAAGGCAATTTATGCTGACCTAGAAGGACGATATTTTGCTGTAAACTTGGATTGAAGCTGCTCTTTTTTTTCTTCCTGTGTGTAATAAATGCTTTTGGACTAGCCAGACCTAAAATGTCCGCCTTCGCAAGCTTCACTGGAAAAGGGCAAACCGGATTTCAATCTCCCCCTCCTTGCCCTTTTGGCCTGATGGAAGCTGCGTAGCTTCACCTGGTGGCCTGTTGACTCATAGTAATGCACATTCTGTGTATTTAAGTTCTTAGTGATGTGTTTCTTAGCAGTAGATATGAAAATTTGGAGAGCTGTATTATAGGAATTATGAAAGCACTTTATTTTGTGATTGTGTAAAACAGTGTATTATTTTAATGAAATTTTAGAAGTAAGTGGAAAACCAAGAAGGTATTCCCCATTAAAATCTGGTTATTAGTGCTTTGGTGTACTTTGAAGAATCCCTGCAATGATGTATAAAGCTATGAGCAGGAAACTGCAGAGCATACAACACACACACACATACACACAGCACCTTGCTTTAGCTGCAGACGTTCAGTAATTGGTTAATAGGAAATGTTATTACTGTATTTGCTAAGTTCTAAAGTGTTCATTTGTCAAATTTTTAACATTTCTGATTCTCAAGTGCATCTTACTTTTGAAAAATTTTAATCTGCTTAAATCAAGGTAGAACTTAACCGTTACCAAGATATCAGAATCAAACCAATATTGTAAATAAATCAATCTGAAAGGCTATGCAAAACTTGAAATTTTGAAGTTAACCTCTGGGTCTCTTAACTGAAAAAATGTAAGGGCTAAAGCTTTTTTCTTCTTCTTAAAATTTATGTTTTTGTATTTGGACAGGATAGAAAAATGAAAACAAAAGCAGTATTAAGTTGTTAGGAAATGGTATATACTTAGGTCTTAACTCTAACTTTAGTTTTTGTCTTGGGTGGTTTTGTTTTTTTCCCTGGCAGGGAGAGTAGCTTGGCCATGCTGGGTGCATGTGGGATCTTAGTTCCTTGACCAGGGATTGACCTCATGCTCCTTGCATTGGGAGCAAGAAGTCTTAACCACTTGACCACCAGGGAAATCCCATGGTTTTTTTTCTTTTTAAAATTTCCTGTTATTTTAACTGAGAGCTGGGTTTCCGTCTTCTGCTTTGTTTTTTTTCTTTTCTTCTTTCTTTTTTTTTTTTTTGCTTTGTATTTTTGTTGCTCCATAGCTAAGCCTTATTATATTTTATATGGCCTTGAGAAACCCATGCAAGATATTCAGTTTGTCGTGATCACACAGTCAAAGGCTTTACTGTAGTTGATGAAGCAGAAGTAGATTGGCAGGCGGAATCCTAACCACTGGTTCCTCTTGAGAGCAAATAAAGAGCCTCTTGATGAAGATGAAAGAGGAGAGTAAAAAAGCTGGCTTAAAATTCAGCATTCAAAAAACTTAAGATCATGGCATCTGATCCCATCACTTCATGGCAGATAGATGGGAGACAGTGGAAACAGTGACAGACTTCATTTTCTTGGGCTCCAAAATCACTGCAAATGGTGACTGCAGCCATGAAATTAAAAGGCACTTGCTCCTTGGAAGAAAAGCTATAACAAACATAGACAGCACATTGAAAAGTGGAGACATTACTTTGCCAACAAAGATCCATCTAGTCAAAGCTATGGTTTTTCCATTAGTCACGTATGGATGTGAGAGTTGGATCATAAAGAAGGCTGAGCACTGAAGAATTGATGCTTTGAACTGTGGTGTTGGAGAAGACTCCTGAGAGCCCCTTGGACTGCAAGGAGATAAAACCAGTCCATCCTAAAGGAAATCAGTCCTGAATATTCATTGGAAGGACTGATGGTGAAGCTCCAATACTTTGGCCACCTGATATGAAGAACTGACTCATTGGAAAAGACCCTGATTCTGGGAAGGATTGAGGACAGGAGGAGAAGAGGGGAACAGAGGATAAGATGGTTGGATGGCATCATCGACTCAATGCACATGAGTTTGGGCAAACTCTGGGAGATGGTGAAGGACAGGGAAGCCTGGCCAACAACAGTGGTCGGCTCTGCTGTAATATTTATTAAGCTGCAGATGTGCAATAGAGTAGAAGAGGTATGAGGAAATGCAAGTTTTATGTTCTGTGTATATTTTCGCAATTATTTTGCATTGTGGGCATGAAAGGAAATTTTTTTTTTTAATGTAGAAAAATGATATGTTTCCAGAATAACCTAAGGCTCTATGTCCCTAACAAGAAATCTGGCCTAAAAATGCATTTTTCACTCTCTTTTACACAAATGATCTCAAATACCTAGGACATTATGAAAGTGAAAGTTGTTCAGTTGTGTCCAGCTCTTTGCTACCCCATGGACTATACAGTCCATGGAATTCTTCAGGCCAGAATACTGGAGTGGGTAGCCTTTCCCTTCTCCTGGGGATCTTCCCAACCCAGGGATGAACCTCCGCATTGTGTGCGGATTCTTTACCAGCTGAGCCACAAGGGAGGCCCCAGGGCATAATGCTTAATTAACATCAAGATTTACTGATTTAGTTACATTAGTCCATCTGAAAAAAAAAGAAAGTGAAGAAAGTGTTAGTCGTTCAGTCATGTCCAACTCTTTGCGACTCCATGGACTGTAGCCCACCAGGCTCCTCTTGTCCGTGGAATTCTCTAGGCAAGAAAACTGGAGTGGGTTGTCATTCACTTCTCCAGGTGATCGTCACAACCCAGGGATCAAATCCAGATCGCCTGCGTTGCCGGCAGATTCTTTACTGTCTGAGCCATCAGGAAAGCCATCTAAATTAATATTCATGTTTTGACCCTTATCTCAGTAGATCTATTTTAATTTATTTTTAAACATAAAGTGTTTTTATTAGAGACTTATTTGTATGAGAGGAAAAAAATCCACTCAAAGCATCATCTGTCATTTTGCATTAACCTCCAACACTCACGGCTTCCCACTGGACCACTGAATGTTAACAATAAGTCTGTGCCTGTCATCCTCAGTAGATCTATTTTAAAATGGAGTTTTGTTGCTGGGGAGAAAGAAAGCAATAATTTATTAAAAAAAAAAAATACTTGTTCTCTGACATAAAAATTAACAAGGAAATTTTGTTTCATTTTCCTTTATATTTTAGAAATATGTCCTAAGTTTTGATAATGTTTAGTATTAGTTTTATTTTCTATGTACTACTGGTAGCACTGACTAGAAGCCCATAGATCATATTTCAGAATGAAAGAATGAAGTATCGTGCCTCAGAAATGAAAATGTGAGTTACTGAGTAGTTATGTTTTCAACTTAGGTTGATTTTGGGGGACCTCTCATTTGTAGGTTACAATTGACATTGAGATGAGCAACCTTATCTAGGAAATTGCAATACTCTGAAAAAGATAACAGCAGAAGCTGAGGGCACTAAGTACACTTTTGATAATGCCTTCTTTAGTATTTGAATCAGTAGCCAAAATGAATGGCATCAACCGTTATTCTTTCCTTTAGTGAAGACTCACAGCTTAAGGTTCCTCCAGAAGAAACTGGGCAAGGTGGTACTGTTGTGCTCTCAAGATTGATTCTATAAGTTACATTCCTGGTTTTATATTGCTTGTTATTATGTAGTTAATAGGATAATAAATCTGCAAGCTCCTTGAGGGCAGGAACAGTGTCGTCTTCTCCATTGCATTCCTCTTTCCTGACATATGGCATATTGAATAAAGGCATGAGTCCTTCAGCCTCAGTAAAGCATGAGATTCTTCTAATATTTTGGTTTGGAGAACACTTTGTTATCCTTACCCTATAGTTTGATGAATCTATCAGAAAATAATGTCTTTTTTGTATTTACCGTCTTTTAGTCATCAGTCCCAAAATACATTATAAATATCATTTTATAAAAATCCATTCATAGACAATTTGATGTAATTTTGAGATTTAGAAGTTTTAATACCTTAACTCTCCATGATAGAGAAGGTGATGGCACCCCACTCCAGTACTCTTGCCTGGAAAATCCCATGGACGGAGGAGCCTGGTAGGCTGCAGTCCACGGGGTCGCTAGGAGTCGGACACAACTGAGTGACTTCACTTTCACTTTTCACTTTCATTCACTGGAGAAGGAAATGGCAACCCACTCCAGTGTTCTTGCCTGGAGAATCCCAGGGATGGGGGAGCCTGGTGGGCTGCCGTCTGTAGGGTCGCACAGAGTTGGACACAACTGAGGTGACTTAGCAGCAGCAGCAGCATCCGTGATAGTTGGTCTTCACCAAAGTAACTGACTCGTTTAATTCTTTGTATAGTTGTCTACATAGCAAGGCAAAATTTAGAATTTGTGATCAGTTTTATACTTTTAATATTTATCGCCCCAGTATTAGAAGGAGAAAAAGGTTTTGCTGAGTATGTTAAATAGGAAATTTGTGTATAATGAGATTCTATATACTTTTTCAAGTTTAAGTAGTGAACTGCCTATTGACTTCTAATAAAATGTTTAGAATATTCTCTAATAGAGCCATTCAGAGTGAGATATGCAGGTGGTGCTGGACCATGAGCTATTTATAAACCTCCTTACATATGAGGAGATAATTTCAGAAATTAAGTTTTTAGAACTTGCTTAGCAATTTGTTAGAGTAAGTTTATGTCTATTGAATCTAACAATAAAAATTGGAATTTGTGTTTTGTATATTTCATTTTCTAGTAATTTTTATTTTATGTTTTTATAGGTCTTTTTTTTTTTGTCTATAATGAATGGCAATTTAAAGAAAAATAGTCCTTTGCCAAAGATAGTTTACAGTGTAATTTGCATAGGTTTTGTACAGTACAGTTCTCAATTTCTTCGAACTAAGTGGAAATGCATACATGACTTGCTCTAAAGTTGAGTGGTTTTTTAAGATTTGTTTGTCTTTGGCTGTGCTGGGCACCTGTTGCTGCGCATGGGCTTTCTCCAGTTGCAGTGAGAGGTGACTGCTCTTCACCGTGGTGCCTGTGCTTCCCGTTTCAGTGGCTTCTCTTGCTGGGGAGCGTGGGCTCTAGAGCACCGGCTCGGTAGTTGTGGCGCACAGGCTTAGTTGCTCCGCTGGCATGTGGGATCATCCCGGACCAGGGATTGAACATGTACCCTGCACTGGCATGTAGATTCATGACCACTAGACCACCAAGGAAGCCCCTAAAATTGAGTGTTTAATGATGGGATTTAACAAAATATTACAAACTGAAAGAATCCTTCTGTTGAAGGTAATTTCCTATTGACGTCCACTTGTTTCAGTGTCTTCACTGAAGCTAACTAGTCTTTTTTTTTTAAATAAATGGGTTGAATAAAATAAAATGCTAGTTATCATGAATTGTTAACCATGATTAAAAATTAATAATAGAATAGTGTAGAGTGGTAAATTGTATTTTCAAAATATTACCCAAAATACACCCATTCTTTTAAAGAATGGTCATGATTCTTTAAAAAAACAAAAGACATAGTCACAAGAAAAGTGTCTTAGTGAAAGTAAGTAATAAATATAACATGTATAATATTTAGCCCGCTTCCCTGGTGGCTCAGAGGTTAAATCGTCTGCCTCCTATGCGGGAGACCTGGGTTTGATCCCTGGGTCGGGAAGATCCCCTGGAGAAGGAAATGGCAACCCACTCCAGTATTCTTGCCTGGAGAATCCCATGGACGGAGGAGCCTGGTAGGCTACAGTCCATGGGATCGCAGAGTCGGACAAGACTGAGCAACTTCATCTCACCTAAAGAATAAAATGCCCTTTTTGCCCTAGCTTGGCCTTGTATCTTTATTGCATGAAAATATCATAGATTTTTTTTTTGACTATAGATTTTTTAAAAAATGTATTGATGTATAGCTGATTTACAGTGTTGCGTTAATTTCTGCTATCTAGCATATTCTTTTCCATTATGGTTCATTACAGAATACTGAATATAGTTCCCTGTGCTACACAGTAGGACCTTGTTGTTATTCCATTCTCTATATAGTAATTTGCATCTGCTAACTTGAAACTCCCAATCCATCCCTCCCTCACCCACTCTTCTCCCTGGCAACCACAAATCTGTTCTTCCCTGGATTTTTTTTAAATGTAAAAATGTAAATATTTCAGACCTGCATGGTGACTCTCATTTCAAACAGTGTTCAAAACTCTAGAATCAAAGTTCAGGGAAAGCATTTATGCAACTCCCTAAATTTTATGTGAAATGAAATTTGACCCATTTGACCCAAAGTGATTTGTTCCAAAGATTTTTAGATTTCAGTGAACTTCGTTTAGTTCATTGTATTTTTTTCCAACACTTTTTTATGACAAATTTCACACATACACAAAAGTTGAAGGATTATATCATAAATACTCTTAACCATGTTCTCTGGAGGCTACACTTAGCATTTTGCTATATTTGTTTTATCATATGTTCATCCCTTCCAATGATCCATCTATTTTTGAAGCATTTCAAAGGTTAAGTTGCAGACATCAGTGTGCTTCACACTTAAACACTTCAGTATGTGTATTATTAATGTGTAATGTATAATTTATAATGTTTTTGAGATTCATTCATGTTGTTGTTGAATGTATCAGTAATCCATTCCTGATTATTGTTGGGTANTGTTATGTATTCTTTTGTTTAAGGCTTCTGTAACTTAGCATAATGTTTTTGAGATTCATCCATATTGTTGTACGTATCACTGGTTCATTCCTTTTTATAGCTAAGTAGTAATCCCTTGTATGAATGTATCAGAGTTTATTTACTCATTCTTCTGTGGGCTTCCTGTTTGGGGTTGGGTTTCCAGTTTCGGGCTGTTGTTAATAATTGCTATGAACATTCTTATACAAGTCCTCCTATGGGAATATATTTTCATTCACTGGATAAATTCAGGGTGGTAAATACTAAGGAGTACAATTGTTGGATTATAAGGATAAGTACCAGACCCTTTTCTAGAGTGGTGAACCAGTTTGCACTTCGTTAAAAATGTATGAAAGTTCCTTCCATTCCACAGTGGAGCCCCCCCAAATTTGTTATTATCCATCTTCCCAGTTTTATCTGTCACGCTGACTATGGAATGGTATATCTCATTGTTTTAGTTTGTTGGTCTTTAAATAGCTGTTTCTTATATCCCACCTTCTCTATCTAACCACTGTCCCTGTACAGAACTTACACATCTCTTCTTGTCACTCGCCCCACCCTTTTCTGTATTACTTTAACTTTGCCTTGAATTTTTTATTATACTGCACTACCTACAGTCTAATCTAGGAGAGAACTATTTTAAACTGCTGACCATTATGGTTACCAGAGCAATAAATTACACCTATTGTAGATTGACAGATATTTGTTACCTTCCTACTTGTTTAGTTTGGGTACTTTTTAGAGGGGAGAGGTGACAGGATAACATTTGTACATAGTGTTATATGTACAAGCTACACATAGATTTATAAACACAAATAATTGTTTCTGTCCACTGACTACAAAAAATTAGGTACAATTCAACTCTTTTTATAAAATAAATATGAAAAGGTAAGATCCCATTGGAAATATCCAGTGACACTAAAGTATTAATAAGTTTGAAACTTAAAATATAATATGGAAATCTTTGACAATCTGGCAGTTGTTTTAAGTTCCTTTGAGTAAATTAGTTGAGTAGCTACCCAAGTGGTTAATATGGAAAAATTACCAAGGGCACTACCACNGATCCCATTGGAAATATCCAGTGACACTAAAGTATTAATAAGTTTGAAACTTAAAATATAATATGGAAATCTTTGACAATCTGGCAGTTGTTTTAAGTTCCTTTGAGTAAATTAGTTGAGTAGCTACCCAAGTGGTTAATATGGAAAAATTACCAAGGGCACTACCACACCTGACTTACTTCCCTTCTCTCAGAGAAAAAAATCTCAGTAGCTACAAAGCCTTTTTTTTTTTTTTTTCTTATAGTGATTCTCAGCCTTGGCTGCCTGTTAGAACCATTTGGGGGGAACTTTTCAAAGTCCTGTTGCCCAGGTTCTACTCCAGAGCAGTTATATCAGAATATCTGGGAAGGGACTCAGGCAACAGTAGTTTTAACATCTCCCAGCTGATTCCAATTTGTAGCCTACGATTACAAACCAATGTTATGCAGGAACCCATGAAATAAAATTTAAGTAAGTGTATATGAGTTTCTTTTCTGTGAAACCTCTACACTGACTACCGTCAAAGGTATTGGAGATTTTTACTTTGGGCTTCACCATTTACAAGCTTTGTGACTTTGGGCAAGTTCTTAGCCTAATGTTTCTGTTTTTGTGATGATTAAATGAGATCCTAATGAAAAGTTTCTAGTGCAGTGCAGTGTACAAGTAGGTCTTTAACAGCTATCGGCTTTGTTCTCTTTGGAAGTGGTGTATGTTGGAATAAATGAAGATTAGAAACCATCACTATTCTCTTTTAAATTTAGTTCAGTCTTGCTTGTCAGGTGTTACTAACAACGAAATCCTCCTATTACATCATTAACATGGAAATTAGCATAGAGCCCAAAGGCTCAGAGGTTAAAGCATCTGCCTGCAATGCAATGGAGACCTGGGTTTGATCCCTGGGTTGAGAAGATCCCCTGGAGAAGGAAATGGCAACCCACTCCAGTATTCTTGCCTGGAGAATCCCATGGACGGAGGAGCCTGGTGGGCT
Source organism: Neotragus moschatus (assembly GCA_006410615.1). Lineage (NCBI taxonomy): Eukaryota > Metazoa > Chordata > Mammalia > Artiodactyla > Bovidae > Neotragus > Neotragus moschatus. The sequence continues at coordinate 640,608 of SJYA01001550.1, read as the reverse complement.
ACAGTCCACGGGGTCGCAAAGAGTTGGACACGACTGAGGGACTTCACTTTCACTCAAGTTACTGAACTCCTGTGTTAGACTGCTCAGATGGGGCCTCGTACTCTGTTGAAGTCATCAACTGAGAACACAATTATCTGATAAAATATATGAAAAGTATGTTAAGTGTGTGCTGAAGGAACTGTACACCTCTCCATCAGAGACTTTCTTGGATTGTTTTTTCTTTAAAACACAGTGTTTAAACTCTCTGTACAAAATGAAAAATGCTTAACTCTTCTCATTAAAAATATTTAGCTCTTTTAAACAAATTTGGACTTTCAGGGAAGTTAATGTCTCCTGTTGGGTGTCCTTGTATACCCTACAACATCTCGAACTATGCCTTATCTAAAATACATAGGTATTCGTTAAATATTTGTTGAATGAATGTTCTCATCTGAAAGATAAGAAAAAACATTGACTTGCATGACTGTTTTCAATATGCTTTGAAATAAAGCAACAACAGAAACTTACAAATAGTTGATTATCTAAGTTGATGTAGTACCACCAGTCTTTAGTGAATTGTTCCCTAGTCTTTGTCCTGTGAGATGTGAGGGCAGAGGTTGAGATCTTGATGTCCAAATAACTTAAAGAAACAAGAGGGTGCATACACAATGGACAGAGTTTCAAGCATTCTTCCCACTCTCCAGCCCTTGGCTTCTCTGGGAAAGCAGCCTAAACCATTCTTGTGATTCTCACAGTTTAGTAACAAATAAGCAAGAGGTGGAATGCTTAATCCTTTTAAGTAAGTGGTAAACACTACCTTGGAAGGCGTGTTTTCCAGGTTCCCCTCCCTTAGGGCTGTAGGTCACGTGAACTGAAAGTACTTCCCGATTCCCTGCCTGGGTCTCCCGTGGGCAGTGATCAGAGTCAGAAAGGGGCACAGCAAGGAAGTGACAGGCAGCGAAGGTAGACTGGAAGGAAGCAAACACGGGGAGAGCACACGTTCCTAACTAACATGCCACACTTCACCGTGACTAAAGTAGAGGATACAGAGGAGGGGGCAGCAGCTTCCGGCTCCCAGGAGGGGGACCCGGGTTTAGCAGAAATAAAAGCCCCGATTCAGCATTCAGATGGACCAGGTGAGTACTCAACTTGGGAGCTTTGGAAAACTGGAGGTCTCGTGAAAGAAATAGTAACTAAAATATTCAAAATGCCTCGTTAAGAATGGAGAAAAAGTATCGTGGTTCAAGTGCTTTTCAGTCAGCTGTTTCACTGCTTTGTCTATCTGATAACTTTTTTCACATTCTGGTTTGTTTTTCCCCACAATGAGTTCTGTGTTCATTACCTACAGGTGAAACTGAACCAGTACCCGTGCATGAAAAGTGTTTTCAAGCAAAAAGAAAGGCACAGTTAGAGGGAATTTATGTGGAATTTAGAATTCATCTTTTGCTCAGTTTAAAAAGTACATCAACAGGGAGCATGGTTCAGCAGTTTTGTACAGTAGACTTTGCACTTGTACTTCTCAAGTTCTTCAGTATTTTGCCTCAGTTTTTACCAGTTAAAGAGTAATTCAATAGTAAGTCGTCTAAGCATTCTTGAATGAACAAACATACAGTAGGTCAATTATGGTGACTAGCATAGCTTCAGGTTTAATAAATTTGATGAATGTGATCATTCCTATTACTCTCTTTAAATGGTAACAATTACACTTGCTGTGGGAATTGTGGCTTTGAATTTTTAACATGCCATTAAAATCTGAGTTAATATTATGATATTAAATACAGCCATAGTTTGAAGCCCTTTATATTTTAAGTCTGTAACTTTCATAATTTCTCTAGTCTGTGAATAAGGGCAAAGGGAATAAAAGTCTCTTAAAATTCCTTTTGATTCCATGATTCTAATTTTCCACTAGCAAGTAACACATCATAATTCGTTGCTGTAACTGCTATTGACTTTCTCCTGTCCTACCAAGCATTCATGAATTTTAAGAATCTCTAACTTAAAGATAAGGCTTATCAAAATAAAGCTCCGTTTATCTTTTCAGTTTAGTGAGAGAATTTACTAGGGAAAGATAAGAAAGAACATTATGGAAACTCTTTTTTCCTCCAGGTTATCTTTTTTTCCATCGGGGTATTTTTCATTTGGCTAAACAAATAGGGTGATAAGTTGAAATTAAGGTTATTTAACCTCAACAGGGAGTTACTGTGTAGCAAAGAGAACTTACACAGTATTTTGTAATAGCCTGTAAGGGAAAAGAATACATATAAAAATATATAAGCTGAATCATATTGTATAGCTGAAAATATAACACAACAGTATAAATCAACTATAGGTCAGTTTTAAAAAAAAAAGAAAGTAAGGTCAACCTACATTGTACTTAAACCTGATTCTCTGAAACTCTCCGTCAAAGAATTTAGGCTCTCTTTTGGGACTGTGTGTATTTGAAGCTGCTCTTCCTTTGTTGTTTATGCTTGCTGCCCTTAGATTTTAATCCTTTTTAAGCTTTTGTTTTTGCTGTCCTCTCATAATCCCACAAAATGCAAAGCAGTGCATTCTTCATTCCTGCTCAATTTTATTATATTTGGTTTTACTATTTTATTATATTTACTTATTTTACTCTATGATTTCATCTTTACTGGTTCCATAATGTTGGAGGAACCCACTTTATTCAGATGAGAACAGGGTAGAAATCATTTAATCTATTAGTAACCACCTAGAAAACTGGTGAAACATTTTTATAGCAACCAACATTTGTAATAAGTAGTATTACTAGGCTTAATTTATTTTCTTCTGTAGTAATTGCTTTGGACAAGGAAGAAGTGACAGATATAATCTAAATTGAATTTAATAAGGCTTTTTATTTTGGCATTTTCCATGACAGTCCAGAATGTATCCACTTGAATGAACTGTTGTTTGGTAAGTGAACAACTGATGGAAATACATTTTCTAAATTGTATTTATTTTTATTTTAGGATTAAATTAGAGGGAAAAAAGGAAGGAAACATACATGGGAAAAACCTCAAATTTTTTTTTTTTGCTTAGGTGAAAAGCGTTGTTGAGGAAGATAGTGGTTACAGAGCAGTTGCTTGACATATGATAAGTTATAGCCCCTTGTTCTTCTGAGTTAAAATCCTAAATTGATTGTGATTTTATTGCAAGCGCTTCTCATACTAGCCAGTTAGGTAAGTAGTCACTTTTTTTATGGAGTTTTTTTTCCTTATTTGTCTGTGAGGAGAGAAAAATATGATGTACCGTCATATAAACTGAACATATTTGGAAAGCAGATCATCCTTTAAAATGTGTTTTTTAGAACATGAGATGTATTTGAACTAGACAGATAATTTGAGATAGAATAGATAATTGTAAACATAAACTAATTTTTGAAAAGTGTTTGTTTGTTTTTTGGACTGTGGTGTGTCTCTGTTGCTGCACTTGGGCTTTCTCCAGTTGTGATGCGCTGAGGCTACTCTTTGTTGCGTTGCATGGGCTTCTCACTGCAGTGGCTTCTCTCGTGAATCATAGGCTGCAGGCATGCAAGCTTAGTAGTTGTGGCACATGGTACTAGTTGTTTTGCAACGTGGGGGATCCTCCCGACCAGAGATTGAATTGGTGTCCCCTACATTGCAAGGTAAGTTCTTAACCATTGGACCACCAGGGAACACTTATGATTTTTATACAACTTAATAGCCAAAGATGGTTTTTAAATTTCTTATTCCTTTCAAAACTGTGCCATGCAGTTTGTAGGATTGTAGTTTCTCAAACACAGATCAAAACCTGAGCTCTCAAAAGTGAAAGCATGGAGTCCTAATCACCAAAGGGAATTCCTGGTTTTTGCACTTTTAAAGA
>SJYA01001550.1:410848-636774 GCA_006410615.1 Neotragus moschatus | reverse complement strand
CGCTAAACTAATTTTTAAAAGTACATTGTGGTGGTCATTTTGTAACATATAAAAATATCAAATAACTGTTGTACAGTATACCTGAAACTAATGTAATATTGTAAGTCTGTTTAGTGCAGTTGCTCAGTCGTGTCTGACTCTTTGCAACCCCATGGACTGCAAAATGCCAGGCTTCCCTGTCCTTCACTATCTCCCAGAGTTTGCCCAAGCTCATGTGCATTGAGTCGATGATGCCATCCAACCATCTTATGCTCTGTCCCCTTCGTCTCCTCTTGCCCTTAATCTTTCCCAGCATCAGGGCCTTTTCCAATGAGTCACTTCTTCACATCAGGTGGCCAAAGTATTGGAGCTGAAGCTTCAGCATCAGTCCTTCCAATGAGTATTCAGGACTGATTTCCTTCCGGATTGACTGGTTTGATCTCCTTGCAGTCCAGGGGATTCTCAAGAGTCTTCTCCAACACCACAGTTCAAAACCATCAATTCTTCAGCACTCAGCTTTCTTCACAGTCCAACTTTCACATCCATACATGACCACTGGAAAAACCATAGCTTTGACTATACAGCCTTTTGTTGGCAAAGTAATGTCTCTTCTAATATTCTGTCTAGGTTGGTCATAGCTTTTCTTCCAAGGAGCAAGCGTCTTTTAATTTCATGGCTACAGTCACCATCTGCAGTGATTTAGGAGCCCAAGAAAATAAAATCTATCACTGTTTCCATTGTTGCCCCACCTATTTCCCATGAAGTGATCAGATCAGATGCCACGATCTTCATTTTTTGAATGTTGAATTTTAAGCCAGCTTTTTCACTCTCCTTTCTTACTTTGATCAAGAGGCTCTTTAGTTCTTCATTTTCTGCCATTAGGGTAGTGTCATCTGCCTATCTGAGGGTATTGATGTTTCTCCTGGCAATTCCAGCTTGTGTTTCATCCAGCCCAGCATTTCACATGACGTGTTCTGCATATAAGTTAAATAAGCAGGGTGACAATATACAGCCTTGACATATTCCTTTCCCGATTTGGAACCAGTCTGTTGTTTCATGTCCAGTTCTAACTGTTGCTTCTTGACCTGCATACTGATTTGTCAGGAGGCAGATCAGGTGGTCTGGTATTCCCATCTCTTAAAAGAATTTTCCAGTTTGTTGTGATCCACACAGTCAAAGGCTTTGATGTAGTCAGTAAAGCAAAAGTAGGTGTTTTTCTGGAATTCTCTTGCTTTTTCTACAATCCAACAAATGTTGGCAATTTGATCTCTGGTTCCTCTGCGTTTTCTAAATCCAGCTTGAACGTCTGGAAGTTCACAGTTCATGTACCGTTGAAGCCTGGCTTGGAGAATTTTGAGCATTATTTTGCTAGTGTGTGAGATAAATGCAATTGTGCAGTAGTTTGAACATTCTTTGGCCTTGCCTTTCTTTGGGATTGGAATGAAAACTGACTTTTCCCAGTCCTCTTGCCATTGAGGAATTTTCCAAATTTGCTGGCATGTTGGGTGTAGCACTTTCACAGCATCATCTTTTAGAATTTGAAATAGCTCAGCTGGAATTCCATCACTTCCTGTAGCTTTGTTCGTAGAAATGCTTCCTAAGGCCCACTTGACTTCACACTCCCTAATGTGTGGCTCTAGGTGAATGATCACACCATCGTGGTTATCTGGGTCATGAAGATCTTTTTTGTATGGTACTTCTGTGTATTCTTGCCACCTCTTCTTAATATCTTCTGCTACTGTTAGGTCCATACCGTTTCTGTCCTTTATTGAGCCCATCTTTGCATGAAATGTTCCCTTGGTATCTCTAATTTTTCTTGAAGAAATCTCTAGTCTTTCCCATTCTATTGTTTTCCTTTATTTCTTTGCATTGATAGCTTAGGAAGGCTTTCTTATCTCTCCTTGCTATTCTTTGGAACTCTGCATTCAGATGGATACATCTCTTTCCTTTTCTTCTTTGCCTTTTGCTTCTCTTCTTTTCTCAGCTGTCTGTAAGTCCTCCTCAGACAACTGTTTTGTCTTTTTTGCATTTCTTGAGAATGGTTTTGATCACCACCTCCTGTACAATGTTACATACTGAACATACAATTCGTAAGTCAACTGTACTTTAATTAAAAAACAGTAGTACATTCATCTCTGCCATGCCAACTACTAGAATGCCAGTCTAGTAAAACCCTACCTAATTTGGTTTTGAAGGGAAAGGCAGAAACTCGGACTTACCTAACATCTTTCTTGATTCCTTCTCTCTGGTCCAGCTGAGATGCGCCCTCTTTATATTTTCTCTGAGGCTTGCCACAGAAATAGCATGTATCACAGTCTGGATTGTAATCATCTGTTCACTCTCCCAAATACTCTGCCTCTAGGTTCCTTGAGGGTAAAGATCTTGAATAATATTGTACCTGCACGTCCAGGTGAATTGCACACAATAGACAATCCAGTGTACAGACTTGTTTTTTTGCCTTTTTTTTTTTTAATTCACTTAAGCACATGTTCATGCCAGATGTTATGTGTTTTTCCTAAGGCTACAAAGGTGAAGGAAGTATAACTTCTCCACCAAAGGCAGCAGAATGGCTCTCGGCNTTTCATGTCCAGTTCTAACTGTTGCTTCTTGACCTGCATACTGATTTGTCAGGAGGCAGATCAGGTGGTCTGGTATTCCCATCTCTTAAAAGAATTTTCCAGTTTGTTGTGATCCACACAGTCAAAGGCTTTGATGTAGTCAGTAAAGCAAAAGTAGGTGTTTTTCTGGAATTCTCTTGCTTTTTCTACAATCCAACAAATGTTGGCAATTTGATCTCTGGTTCCTCTGCGTTTTCTAAATCCAGCTTGAACGTCTGGAAGTTCACAGTTCATGTACCGTTGAAGCCTGGCTTGGAGAATTTTGAGCATTATTTTGCTAGTGTGTGAGATAAATGCAATTGTGCAGTAGTTTGAACATTCTTTGGCCTTGCCTTTCTTTGGGATTGGAATGAAAACTGACTTTTCCCAGTCCTCTTGCCATTGAGGAATTTTCCAAATTTGCTGGCATGTTGGGTGTAGCACTTTCACAGCATCATCTTTTAGAATTTGAAATAGCTCAGCTGGAATTCCATCACTTCCTGTAGCTTTGTTCGTAGAAATGCTTCCTAAGGCCCACTTGACTTCACACTCCCTAATGTGTGGCTCTAGGTGAATGATCACACCATCGTGGTTATCTGGGTCATGAAGATCTTTCTTGTATGGTACTTCTGTGTATTCTTGCCACCTCTTCTTAATATCTTCTGCTACTGTTAGGTCCGTACCGTTTCTGTCCTTTATTGAGCCCATCTTTGCATGAAATGTTCCCTTGGTATCTCTAATTTTTCTTGAAGAAATCTCTAGTCTTTCCCATTCTATTGTTTTCCTTTATTTCTTTGCATTGATAGCTTAGGAAGGCTTTCTTATCTCTCCTTGCTATTCTTTGGAACTCTGCATTCAGATGGATACATCTCTTTCCTTTTCTTCTTTGCCTTTTGCTTCTCTTCTTTTCTCAGCTGTCTGTAAGTCCTCCTCAGACAACTGTTTTGTCTTTTTTGCATTTCTTGAGAATGGTTTTGATCACCACCTCCTGTACAATGTTACATACTGAACATATAATTCGTAAGTCAACTGTACTTTAATTTAAAAACAGTAGTACATTCATTTCTGCCATGCCAACTACTAGAATGCCAGTCTAGTAAAACCCTACCTAATTTGGTTTTGAAGGGAAAGGCAGAAACTCGGACTTACCTAACATCTTTCTTGATTCCTTCTCTCTGGTCCAGCTGAGATGCGCCCTCTTTATATTTTCTCTGAGGCTTGCCACAGAAATAGCATGTATCACAGTCTGGATTGTAATCATCTGTTCACTCTCCCAAATACTCTGCCTCTAGGTTCCTTGAGGGTAAAGATCTTGAATAATATTGTACCTGCACGTCCAGGTGAATTGCACACAATAGACAATTCAGTGTACAGACTTGTTTTTTTTGCCTTTTTTTTTTTAATTCACTTAAGCACATGTTCATGCCAGATGTTATGTGTTTTTCCTAAGGCTACAAAGGTGAAGGAAGTATAACTTCTCCACCAAAGGCAGCAGAATGGCTCTCGGCCCAGTCACCTGGCTTTGAATCCCAGTCCTACTAATTATTACTAATTAGGAGTGGTGATAATTTCTATTGACTGACTTTGGGCAAGTGATTTAACTTTTCTTAGTCTTATTTTACTCATTGATAAAGGGAATAACAGTACTACTTACTTCACAGGGTGGTTGTGAATTAATAGGAAAATGAACATAAAGCACTTAACACATGTTCTCAAAACTAAGAACTACTGATTACTCACTATATTGTGACTAGTGGTTTAATAAGAGCAAAAATAAACCACTTTGGATAGCAAATTCTGGAGAAGAGTATAATATTGCCTGAAAGGGACCCTGGATCAGGTATCTCAGAAGATAGGACATACTGATCCTATCTTAACAATCTTTTTTTTTTTTCCTAAACTTTTTATTTTGTATTGGAGTATAGCTGATTAACAATATTATGATAATTTTAGGTGAGCAGCAAAGGGACTCAGTTATACATATGTATGTATCCATTTTCCCTGAAACTTCCCTCCCATCCAGGCTGCCACATAACTATTTAGCAGAGTTCCCTGTGCTATATAGGAGGTCTCTGTTGGTTATCCATTTTAAATATAGCAGTTGGCACACTGATTCTTGAAGGGAGGTCTTGATGAGATTACAACAATAGAAACGGAATGAGGAAGGCATAGAGCAAGCAGGTGGGAAACAGACATGTGAAGTAGCTCTCTGTATCGGATGGTGGTAAAGGGGCGGGGCTGCTGGGTGAAGTGTTAACCAGCTTCAGCCTGTCCCCACTCTGGGATAGTGGGTGCTACTGCCTTTTTAAAGGTAACGAAACTGAGCTCGTTGACCATGAGTAACTTGCCTAAAGTTACTTGCTGAGTAGTAACAGAGCCTCTGTTCAAAATTGATAAATTTTATGTGCTTCCCATCTCACCATGGTGCCAAGTCCTAGCTTTTGAAAAACAAGAGAAAGTTGTTTAATATCTGAAATCTGTATGGGTCACAGAGTTTGATGTAAGCATTATGAAATTTGTAATTTTTTTTATAGGAACAGTAAAACAATTTTACTGTTTATTGCACTTACTGAATCAGCTATAAATGTTGCATTTATTCATTTATTGAAGGATAATTGCTTTGCAAGTTAAAGTATTTCCATGAAATATTTTTTTCACATCTTCTCCCTCACTCATCAGATTTCCTTTTTTTTTTTCCCTGCCACATTGTGAGGCTTGTGGGTTCTTGGTTCCCCGACCAGGGATTAAACCTGGGCCTCCACAGTGAAAGTGCAGATTTAACCACTAGACTGCCAGGGAATTCCCTCATCAGATCTTACAGTGTCTATGGATTGGGAAGATTTCAACGTCAGAAGTTGTGTTCAGTTGATACAGATAGCAGATTGGAAGGAGATTTTCAGAAGTGAACCCATAACAGGAAAGAAAGGAATCTTTTTTTTTTTTAAGAAAGGAGAGAGGAAGAAACTAAAGAGGGAAAGAAGGCAGAGAGGAAAACAGGAAGGAAAGGAACTGTAAGATGCATTGGTCCCGGAAGAGAGAAATGTGCATGCATGCTAAGTTGCTTCAGTCGTGTCTGATTCTGTGCAACCCTGTGGACTGTAGCCCTCGAGGCTCCTCTGTCCATGAGATTCTCCAAGCAAGAATATTGGAATGGGTTGCTGCCATTTCCTTCTCCAAGGAAGAAAATCTTTATTGGTATTGAAGAGGATCTTCAAACATTAACTCTTAGTACCCAAATTGCATGAGTTAAGTGGAGTTTAAATTTTATTAAGAACCCTCAAAATGTTAGATTGTAACCTAAACGTTAGTTCTGCTTATGTTCTAAGGTAGGTGATACGACTGTCTTTTTACTGACTAGCATTAAAATAGACAACTAAAGAGCTTCCTTGCATTGATAAAATCTTTTCTGTAGTAAATATTTAAAAGCTTTTTAACTATTCACATGGGATTTTATATCAACCCAACTAACAGATTCAGACCTGCATGTTTTAAATTCTCAGTGTGAAAAGTTTATTTTTAAACTCAGCTTCATGAGGCATGTTTTTCTGCCTCCCTGCCCCCCACCAGTATTCATTGTCAGAAAGACTTAACACCTCCCTGAAATATCATTCTTTTCACCATGTTTTTTTACATACTGTTAAGACTTTAATACAGGAAAACAAATTTGAGACTGACTGCTTTTAGCTCTGTACATCTTAAAACTTTGTTTAAATCATTAACCCTTCTTGGTCATATTCATGTTATACTCAGACAGTGAAAGTGACCAACACTTTGATTCCCCATTTCACTACTGTTATCACCACTTTTTTTGTATATTGAGAGTTTTTTGGTTGAACTGTAGTTGATGTACAATATTATATGTTATAGGTGTACAATATAGTGATTCACAATTTATCACTGATTATTATTATTATTATTATTTTTTTTTTTAGAATCTTGCTCCCCAGATTTTCCTTGCTTAATGTACCAGCCCTCTGTGTGCTCTGTTACTTTTGCCCCACAGGAAATATACCGGAGTCGAACTGATTTAATTTTGTACAGCACCTAATATATGCCAGGCCCTTTGTGAATATTGGCTTATTTAATCCTCACAATCACCAGGGCAAGGAACAGTTATCACCATTTTAGAGATGAGGAAAGTGAAGTGCCAAGAAATTAAATAGTTCATTTAAGTGGTAAATGTGAAATTCAAAATAAGGTCTCTGTGACTTTAAAGCCGTTTCTCTTTTCCTCACACCACAGTCTCTCTGCTTTAAACACATGTTAAAACATGTTATGTTTTCTAAAGTTGTCTGGTCTACTTTTTCAGTAGTTATTAATTCTTGTTAGATTCTGTTTCTTTTTGTCTTTGTGGATTTCTCAAAATTAATTGAAAGTTACTTGTAGCTTCTAACTTTGTGTGTGTTGGATTGCTTTTTTATTTGGCATAGAGTATTTTCAAATGTAGAATATTCTTTCAGATGATGCTAAAAATCGAGAGATATGGGCAGGCTAGGAATTTGGCTCAATCTAATGGTCTTTTAATAGTCTTCGACTCCTTAACTTTTGAGGGAAATGTACTTTATCAGTGACATGGGAATGGAGCCTTAAAGACTAAAGGGGGAAAATGAGCATATGGAGTAAGTGAAAGAATTACACTTTTATATAACTTTAACAATAAACATGCTGCTAAAGGTATGAGAGATGCATTTATTTTAGTGTATTAGAAAATATTATTCCATTTCAAGGATCTTATTACTTAGAATAAAGCTAAAAACACAAGTCTGTTTAAAGAAAAATACTGACAAAGGTAGAACATAGACATGACCAAGAATTGATATAGTTCATAAATGGCGTAATTGATATTGATCATTTCGAATCCTCATACAGTGAATTGTATCTCATTTCCTTTTTCCGTTATGTTCTTTACTCTGCTTCATATAAGCTTTTTGTGACTAGAGATTTCCGTAGTTATATTAGAAATGGTGAACCTGTAAGAGTCCTTTTTAAAAGCTGTCTTCATCCTTCCACCGCCACATTGCCTTTGTCCATATATTTTTCTTCATTTGAATTATTTTCTTCTTTCTGAACCCACCTGCCAAAGCAGAAGACATAAGAACTGCAGGTTCAATTTCTGGGTTGGGAAGATCCCCTGGAAAAGGAAATGGCAACCCTCTCCAGTATTCTTGCCTGGAGAGTCCCATAGTTCTAAACAACAACAAGAGAGTGCGTGCGTGCTAAGTTGCTTCAGTCGTGTCTGACTCTTTTGTGACCCTCCTGCCAGGCTCCTCTGTCTGTGGGATTTCCCAGACAAGGATACTGGAGAGGGTTGCCATTTCTTCTCCAGAGGGTCTTCCTGACCCAGGGGTTGAAGCCGCATCTCCTGCATTGGCAGGCAGATTCTTTACCACTAAGCCACCAGAGAAGCCCTTTCTACTGCCTGTCTGCCATTAAAAAATTGCACAAACTCACATCACCTCAAGAACAGGCTCATGCTCATTTCCTCCTAGGTGACTTGCCTAATCCTCTACCCCAGCTTTGATTATTCCATCATTCACTATCCATCATCTCTCAAATATGCTTTGCATGTGCTTTGATTTTTTTAATTATATTTTATCTGCTCCACTGTATTATGTATTATATGAGGATGAGGAACAGTGTTTTATTTTTTCAAAATGCTATGTATTTTTTTCTTATGGGAAATTTCAAACTCAAAAAAGTTCAGTAACTTTCTGTTCATCTCCCTTACCTATTGGTCTTTTTTATTTTTAGACATTCTTTATATCTAGGGACATCAACCCTTAGTATGACAAATATTTTCCCAGTCAGTGCTTCTTTTGAAGTTTTATTGAGGTATAACTGGAATAAAATAAACTGCATATATTTAAGGTATACAGTTTGAGCTTTAACATGCCACTCCTATAACAGTTATGTTTAAGATAACAAACATTTCCATCACCTCCAAAAGCTTTCTTCTACCTTTTTATAACTCACTTACCTGATTCCCTGGTCCCCAGGCAATCACTCATCTGCTTTCTGTCACTACAGTACATTAGTTTGTATTTCCTATAATTTTATACGAATGGAATCATATAGTATGTACTTTCTTTTTCTCTGACTGCTTTTATAAAACATAATTTGAGACTCATCCATCTAGTCAATATCCTTTAAAATCCAACTAACATTATGGTCTACCTTATTTCACAGAACTTAGCATTTAGGGCAGTAGTTGAACATGATACAACCCACAGATGTTTGAACCTCACAGAAGCTTTTTAAAGCGTTGACTTCTTTGACAAGATTTGAATGTTTTTAGGATTAGTCTGTAACTAGGACTTACTTTTCAGAGAGGGTTTTGGAAAGGTGAAATCTTCCTATTCCTCTGTTACTAATTTCAACTTGTGTCTGCCACTCTTGAGCCAAATGACCCCTGGATCTGATGCACACTTAGAGCCAAGTGAGGCCTCAGCTCTGTGGGAGCTCTTTCAGGGAGAGCTGACCCAGGACTTGCTCCTCAAGGGCTGGTCAAGATCCTTAGAGTGAGGATACAAATGACAGATTCAGAAAAAGAGCTTGGCTTGGTAGAGATCCATGGACTCCCCTAATGGGAAGAATGGGAAAGAGCCAGGGGACTATTACCTCCGTGTCTGTGAGTCTGGGAGATGTAAGGAGACCTGAGAGTCAGCAGCCTTTCTTCTGGGCCTCAGCAGGGCTGGTGGCTGGCCTGCCCTGCCCGTCTACTGGTGTAGAGGCTGTTTTGCCTTTCTCTTCTCTTGAGACTGCTACCACTTATGATGTTCCAACAATGAAACCTAAGCCCCTCTGAAGTAACATAGAAAAAGAGCCTGTCTGGAGAAGGTAGGAAACCAGAAAGAGAAAAAGAGTAAACAGTGCAGCAGACCAACTAAACAGAAATGCCAGAGAGAACAGGAACTTGAATATGAAATAGTGAACAGTGGGCACACTTAAGGGAGCTCAAATGAAGCACAAAAGAGACTTAGGGGGCAGAGAGATGATTTCCCTGCTAAATACTTGTTACCACCTGACTTGCAATCCATGCACATACACTTAAAAAAAAAATTCCATTAGAATGTAAACACACAAAAGCAGGATTTTTTCTCTTGTGGACATTGACTGCTGTCAGTGCCCGTGTCTAGAACAGTCTTGTACATAGTAAATACTCAGCACCTCATTACTGAATAAAGGATTTAAAGAGTATGATCATTTATTGGCCTGGAAGATTCAAAGCCCAGAGTTAGAAATACAGATTGAAAAAACAATAAGAAATTTGGAGGATAGATTGAGGATAGATAAGACAGGAAAGAGACTGGGAAGAGGACACCTAATGTGGCTAATACAAGTTACAGAAAAAGGAATAAATGGAAGAGAAGTAGTCATTAAAGATATATTTTTAAAATTCCTGATCTAAAGATGAAGTTCATCGTGCAGATTGACATTCCAGGGAAGATCAGTGTTGTAGAAAATACACTTAGGCTTATCCAGGTAAAGTTTTGAACTCCAGGGATTCATTTTGGAGGCTTCCACATTATAGTATGATATTCAGAATAGTCTGAGACTTACATCAGAATTCCAATTCACAACAGTGGTAATTAGGAGACAGTGGAAGAATATCCACAGATTACCAACAGAAAAAGACTGTAATCCCAAATCCCCATTTCCAGTGAAAATATCATCCCCTCTACAAGGAGGAGCTATGGCATAAATGTAACTTTAGAGAGTGTATTACCCACATAACTAGAGAATATTTAAGAAAGGTTTTTAACCAACTAAGTGAGCCAGAGCACAGATCGCAAAATGAAAGGGATACGAAAAGTGGAAAATGACAGACTGGGAATGTTACGCTAAACAAGGACTCTAATCAAAAGGGACATACTTCAGGGAACAATTCAATAATGTTTATGATGTAAAAGTACTAAATAAGGCTAAGCAAAACCTCAAAATTGTGGGAGGAAAGAGCTAAGAGGTTTCCAGATGGTGATGAGGAAAGGAGAAAGTGCTAAACAAGCACATTTAAGCACTGCAATCATCAGGGAAATGCGCATCAGAACCACAACAAAGGGCCACTTCACATCCACTCAGATGGTTCTCCTAAGAAAGATGGACCATAACAAGCATTGACAGGAATGTGGGAAAATTGAAACCCCCGATATATTTTCAGCAGGGACATAAAATGGTGCAGACACTTTGTAAAACAGTTTGGCAGTTCTTCAAGAAGTTAAATATAAAGTTACCATATGATCCAGCAATTCTACTTCTAGGTATATATACTTAAAGTGAGAATATATGTCCACACAAAAAATTGTAGAGGAATGTTCATTGGAGCACTATCCATGATAGCCCCAATTATAGAAACAACCCAGATGTTGATTGATGAATAGATAAATGTGGTATATTTGTATAATGAAGTATTATCTGGCAGTGAAAACAAATGAAATACAGATCAGTTCAAGTTCAGTTCAGTTGCTCAGTTGTATCCGACTCTTTGCGACTCCATGGACTGCAGCATGCCAGGCTTCCCTATCCATCCCCAACTCCTGGAGCCTACTCAAACTCATGTCTATCACATTGGAGATGGCATCCAACCATCTCATCCTCTGTTATCCCCTTCTTCTCCTGCCTTCAATCTTTCCCACCATCAGGGTCTTTTCCAATGACTTGGTTCTTTGCATCAGGTGGCCAAAGTATTGGAGTTTCAGCTTCATCATCAGTCCTTCCAATGAATATTCAGGACAAATTTCCTTTAGGATGGACTGGTTGGGTTTCCTTGCAATCCAAGGGACTCTCAAGAGTCTTCTCCAACACTGCAGTTCAAAAGCGTCAAATCTTCAGTGCTCAGCTTTCTTTATAGTCCAACTCTCACAAGCATATATGACTACTGGAAGAACTATAGCTTTGACTAGACAGACCTTTGTTGGTAAGGTAATGTCTCTGGTTTTTAATATGCTATGTTATCTTTTAATTTCATGGCTACAGTTACCATCTGCAGTGATTTTGGAGCCCCAAAAAATCGTCTGTCACTGTTTCCATTGTTTCTCCATCTATTTGCCATGAAGTGGTGGGACTAGATGCCATGATCTTCATTTTCTGAATGTTGAATTTTAACCCAACTTTTTCACTCTCTTCTTTCACTTTCATCAAGAGGCTCTTTAGTTCTTCTTTGCTTTCTGCCATAAGAGTGGTGTCATCTGCATTTCTGAGGTTATTGATATTTCTCCAGGCAATCTTGCTTCCAGCTTGTGTTTCATCCAACCCAGCATTTTGCATGATGTACTCTGCATATAAGTCATATAAGCAGGGTGACAATATACAGCCTTTATGTATTCCTTTCCTGATTTGGAACCAGTCTGTTGTTCCATGTCCATTTCTAACTCTTGCTTCTTGACCTGCATACATATTTGTCAGGAGGCAGATCAGGTTGTCTGGTATTCGAGTCTCTTTAAGAATTTTCCACAGTTTGTTGTGNGGAGGAGAAGGGGACGACAGAGGATGAGATGGCTGGATGGCATCACCAACTCGATGGATGTGAGTCTGAGTGAACTCCGGGAGTGGGTGATGGACGCGGAGGCCTGGCGTGTTGCGATTCATGGGGTCGCAAAGAGTCGGATATGACTGAGCGACTGAACTGAACTGAACAGAGTGGCCCAGTTGGTAAAGAATCTGCCTGCAATGCAGGAGTTACGGGTTCGATCCCTGGGTCGAGAAGATCCCCTGGAGGAGGAAATGGTAACCCATTCTCATATTCTTGCCTGGTAAATCCCATAGGCAGAGATTCTCACATGTCATGACATATTGTTCTTGTTTTGATTTTCTTCAACCATTTTTTTTTTACTTTTTGACTGAACCATGCAACTTGTGGGATCTTAGTTCCCCTCTCAGGCATCGACTCCACGCCCCCTGCAGTGAAAGTGCTGAGTGCTAACTGCTGGACTGCCAGGAAGTTCCCTCTTCATCCATTTAAATGTAAAAAACACTCATAGAAGCACTATTCCCTAAAGCCAAAAAGTGGAAACGGCCCAAATGTCTGTCAACAGATGAGCGGAGATGCAAAATATGCTATATCTCTCTGTCACATAATTAATGGATCAGGACGCTGCAGTCCATGGGGGAGCAAAGAGCCGGACCCAACGTAGCAACCAGACCACCACCACCATCTGTTACCCAACCAAACTTGGATCCAATGTATTATATTTACCACAATAAAATATTATAACTTTTTACAAATCTTCACACCTGTAGCTTAACTCAGGATGAGTTTCGATCTCCCCTTGTCCCCCTAACAAAGCGCTTTTGTGCAGAACACAAGGATATGTAGAAACACCAGCTGCCCATCAAGGTTAGAAAAAAATCCCGTTTCCCTCATGGTTTGTCTCTGCCAACCTCTTCCTTCTCTCTTTTCTCTGTTTCAGCCACTTTGGCCTTATTACTAGCTCTTGATTTCACCAAACGCATTCTTCATACCTCCATAAAGCGGGGTTTAAAAAAAAAAAAAAAAAGAAGCAGCAGCAGCAGCTCTGTCCTACGTCTGACTTCATTGCCTGAAATTCCACTGTTAGAGAGTCATTCCTTTGGCTAAACGCCTTTCTCTTCCAGGAAATACAGGGTACTGACTCAACAGTCTCCTCAGAGCCTTTTCACTTTTCACTTCCTCTGTTTAAAACACACATTTTTCCTCCTCGCTTTTCCACGGTGCACTCTCTCCATTCATTTGGGGTCTCAGTTCAAAAGTCAGAGATGACTTCCCTGCTGTCTGATCGATAATAGCCACCCACCGCCATCAAGACATTGTCTACTCTCTACTCTACATCCTTTTTCTCCATGAAAATACTCTCTATGTAAACTCAAGCTGAGGTCCCATCTTTGCTCAGCCTTATCTCCTGCCCCTTCCTGTTTACAGAGGTCAGTGTGGCCAGAACAAGAACAATGCAAAGTACATAAGGGCCTATGGGTCATCCTAAGGATTCAGTTTGGTGCCTGAATTATATGATATTGACTGTGATTTTGCAGAATGGATTGGAAATTGGGGAAACCTTTACAAAAGTCAATGAACATGATGATACTAATGACTTGAAATAAACTGTGACAAGTGTAAAGTGCCATGCCAGCATCTACTGAATAAACCCCCTTACTCCATGGCTCCCGGAGAAGGCAATGGCAACCCACTCCAGTACTCTTGCCTGGAAAATCTCATGGACAAAGGAGCCTGGTAGGCTGCAGTCCATGGGGCTCCTAAGAGTCAGGCATGACTGAGCGACTTCACTTTCACTTTTCACTTTCATGCATTGGAGAAGGAAATGGCAATCAACTCCAGTGTTCTTGCCTGGAGAATCCCAGGGACGGCGGAGCCTGATGGGCTGCCATCTATGGGGTCGCACAGAGTTGGACACGACTGAAGCGACTTACCAGCAGCAGCGGCGGCACTCCATGGCTCCATCCTCCTGCAGCTTGAAACTCAAACTTTTTCACAACTTTTTTTGCCTGAGCTGGGTCTTTTTTTTTTTTTAATGTGCTCCACCAGCTCTGCATTGCTGTGGGGGCACTCTTGTGGCGATCAGGGGCTACCCTCTGATGGATGGGCTTCTCACTGCAGTGGCTTCTCTCATCGCAGTTCACGGACTCCAGCGTGCCAGCTTCAGCAGTTGCTACATGCAGGTTCAGTAGTTGTAGCTTCCAGGCTTAGTTGCCCCACAGCATGTGGAATTTTCCTGGACTAAGGATCAAAACTGTGTCCCTTGCACTGGCTAGAGGATTCCTATGCACTGTGCGTTAGTGCCTCAGTCGTGTCCGACTCTTTGTGACCCCATGGACTGTAGCCTGCCAGGTTCCTCTGTCCATGGAATCATCCATGCAAGCACACTGGAATGCGTTGCCATTCCCTTCTCCAGGGGATCTTCCCAACCCAGGAATCGAACTCAGGTCTCCCGCATTGCGGGCAGATTCTTTGCCGTCTGAGCCCGCACGGAAGCATGTACCACCAGGGAAGTCCCAAAGCTCTAACTTGTAAGCCTGATGTAGAGCCCGCCCTCCAGCGTTGTCACAGAAGTAGAAAGTTTAGAATCCGCCATGGCCACTAGAGGGCAGCACACAGCTTCAAATTGGTGAAGCGGGAACAGTGCAAAAAGATTTCACCTGACTTGAGCGGTCCTGCTTCCTCTCAAACGTTGTCCTGAGTCGCCGAGGACAGGCTTTCATCAAGTCAACAGTCCCCATGAAATGTGATAGGAACCCAACGTGGAAATCTACGGCAGAAGTCAATTTTGGGAGGTGATGAAGATGTTTATGGCCTAGATAGTGGCGGTGCTTTTGTAGGAGGATGAGAGTGTGTGTTAGTCACTCAGTCTGTGTCTGACTCTTGGAGACCCCCGTGGACTGTAGCCCGCCAGGCTCCTTTGTCCATGGGATTTTCCAGGCAAAAATACTGGAGTGGGTTGTCATTTACTTCTCGAGGGCATCTTCCCTACCCAGGGATCAAATTCAGGTCTCCTGCATTCTAGGCAGATTCTTTACCATCTGAGCTACCAGTATGGACAGAAAGTGAAAGTGAAAGAAAGTGAAGTCACTCAGTCGTGTCCGACTCTTTGCGACCCCATGGACACTAGGCTTCTCGGTCCATGGGATTTTCTAGGCAACAGTACTGGAGTGGGTTGCCATTTCCTTCTCCAGGGAATTTCCCGACCCAGGGATTGAACCCAGGTCTCCCACATTGTAAACAGATGCTTTACCGTCTGAGCCACCAGGGAAATCCCAGTGTGGATTGCTATTGCTAAGTCACTTCAGTCGTGTCTGACTCTGCAACCCCATAGACGGCAGCCCACCAGGCTCCCCCGTCCCTGGGATTCTCCAGGCAAAAGCACTGGAGTGGGTTGCCATTTCCTTCTCCAATGCATGAAAGTGAAAGGTGAAAGTGAAGTCACTCAGTCATGTCTGACTTAGTGACCCCATGGACTGCAGCCTACCAGGGTCCTCCATCCANAACCCCATAGACGGCAGCCCACCAGGCTCCCCCGTCCCTGGGATTCTCCAGGCAAAAGCACTGGAGTGGGTTGCCATTTCCTTCTCCAATGCATGAAAGTGAAAGGTGAAAGTGAAGTCACTCAGTCATGTCTGACTTAGTGACCCCATGGACTGCAGCCTACCAGGGTCCTCCATCCATGGGATTTTCCAGGCAAGAGTACTGGAGTGGGGTGCCATTGCCTTCTCCGACCAGTGTGGATAGATATCCCCAAACTCATTGCTATATATACACTCAATGTGTACAATTTTTATATTAACATGTCAATCATACCTCAATAAACTAGGTTCAAAACGAAAGAGAAAAATGCCCTGTGTCTGACTTCATTGGCATTCCAGCATTAGAGAGTCATTTCTTTGGCTTTAATATTTCGGAGATACAGGGTACTTACTCAACAGCACAAGCTGAGCTCTGGAAGGGATTAAAGAATTAGGAAGAGTCTTTGTGTCACAGTAAAAGGTTCTGGGCAGAGCCCACTGTACATACAGCGGGTGTCTTTTCAAGAGTATAATTAGTAAGAGTTAGTGGCTCAGTTGTATCCAACTCTTTGCAACCTCATGGACTGTAGCTTGCCAGTGTTCTCTGTCCATGGAATTCTCCAGGCAAGAATACTGGAGTGGGTTGCCATTTCCTTCTCCAGGGGATCNGTGTCTTTTCAAGAGTATAATTAGTAAGAGTTAGTGGCTCAGTTGTATCCAACTCTTTGCAACCTCATGGACTGTAGCTTGCCAGTGTTCTCTGTCCATGGAATTCTCCAGGCAAGAATACTGGAGTGGGTTGCCATTTCCTTCTCCAGGGGATCTTCCCCACCCTGGGATCATACCCGAGTCTCCTGCATTGCAGGCAGATTCTTTACCATCTGAGCCACCTGGGAAGCCCTTAAACACATGCTTATCCTCCAAAGACCTAGATCCAACCTCTCCTTCCAGGAAACTCATTCCTCTTGGCTCCTCCAACTCTGTGTTTCTCCCTCTTGCCCCAATCTGGCCACATGAAGCTGTGAGTGTTTGTATCCAACGACTCCGACATGAGATCTCTATGGATCCCGTCCCTATACTTTTGGGTGAGTGAATTGAGGGTGGGATTGGGGGTACCTCTGGGCAGTGTAACGATGCTGCGGGGCCAAAAGTATCAAGGGCTCTTTCTGTTGTTCAAACCTGGGCTCATATAAGCAGGCTTGTGAACAAGCACATGCACACACACACCCACGCAAACACACACCCTGCTCTCCACTTCCTCAAGCCAAGTTGTCTGCCAAGGAGGTGGATGCACTATTCCCAATATCCACCAGAGGGCAGGCGTGGCTTAATTTAGGGCTATCTGTATTTGTAATGCGCGCGCGCGCGCGCGCGCGCGCGTGTGTGTGTGTGTGTGTGTGTGTGTTTGTGTGTGAGAGAGAGATTGGTTTTGTTTTGTTTCTCCCTTTGGATGATGTCCATTCTGACCGGATGACTTTGGGTTTCCCAAGTGGCACTAATGTTAAAAAACCCACCTGCCGCTGCAGGAGACATAAGAGACTAAGGCTGGATCCTTGGATCTGATCAGGAAGATCCCCTGGAGAAGGAAATGGCGCCCCACTCCAGTACTCTTGCCTGGGAAATCCCATGGACAGAGGAGCCTGGAGGGCTATGGACCATTGGGTTGCTAAGAGTTGGACCCAATTTAAGCTTAGCACACACACATTCTGATCAGTGTGAGGTGATGCCTCATTGTAGTTTTGATTTGCGTTTCTCTAATAATTAGTGCCAATAAAGGTCCGTCTAGTCAAGGCTATGGTTTTTCCACTGGTCATGTATGGATGTGAGAGTTGGATTGTGAAGAAAGCTGAGCGCTGAAGAATTGATGCTTTTGAACTGTGGTGTTGGAGAAGACTCTTGAGAGTCCCTTGGACTGCAAGGACATCCAACCAGTCCATCCTAAAGGAGATCAGCCCTTTAGGAGGTGTTCATTGGAAGAACTGATGCTGAAGCTGAAACTCCAATGCTTTGGCCACCTCTTGTGAAGAGTTGACTCACTGGAAAAGACCCTGATGCTGGGAGGGATTGGGGGCAGGAGGAGAAGGGGACGACAGAGGATGAGATGGCTGGATGGCATCACCGACTCGATGGGAGTGAGTCTGAGTGAACTCTGGGAATTGTTGATGGACAGGGAAGCCTGGCATGCTGCAATCCATAGGGTCGCGAAGAGTCAGACACGACTGAGCTATTGAACTGAATTAGTGGTAGCAAACATCTTTTCATGTGCCTGTTGGCCATCTTCTGATGTTTATAAATGTACTTGTTTGACCCAATGGATATATGTCTGATTGTGTTTGAAGTCTGTCCACCAGTTTCACCTGTGTCTTCCTCTGAGTAAGTTCCCAGGGCAGGGTGTATTGTTTGAGGATGTTGTATCTGTCTGTCTGCTTGTTTTGGGCACCATATGGTGTGTGCTCAGGGTGTGTTTCTGCACCTGGCTGAGGAGACACATGTTTCCGTACCTATCTTTATAAATCAGTTTGACAGGTGCACCTCTGAATTGCCAGTTGAAAGCGGGTGTCAGTATTTTTGCACATCTGCGTAGGTGTTCCTAATCTTATTTCAGTCATTTTCGTATTTGGGGAGGGGAGTGTTTGGGGTCTGGGATCTGTTGGCCTGGTGCAATGAGGGGAGGATATCTGTGTGCCTCCCTAGAGATGTCAGCTTGCCATCAGACGTGGGCAGATCCTTTCTGTGTCCACCAGCACGCCTGCTTTCCCGTCTATTTGCTGTATTTGCCTGTTTGTGTATTTGAGGGGCTGTGTTTCTTCATGACAGTCGGTGCACCTGCTTGGCCTGTTATGTGTCTGTTTCATCACAAGGGCCTTTATATCCATCACGTGTGTTATGGGTTCAATTGCATTGACCACCGCCCCACACACAAATAGAGACCTAACCCCCAGGACCTCAGAATGTGACCTTATCTAGAAACAGGATCTTGGCAGATATGATGAGTTAATTTGAGGCCACACTGGAGTAAGAGGGGCCCTTAATCCAGTTAGATTGGTGTCCTTATGGTGGTTTAGTTGCTAAGTCATGCCTGACTCTTTTGTGACCACATGGACTGTAGCCTGCCTGTAGGAGGGCAGGGTCCTCTGTCCACGGGATTTCCCAGGCAAGAATACTGGAGTGGGTTGCCATTTCCTTCTCCCGGGGCTCTTCCTGACCCAGGAATAGAACCCATGTTTCTTGCATTGCAAGTGGATTCTTTACCAACTGAGACATCGGGAAGCCAGTGTCCTTATAGAAAGAAGAAATTTCTTTGTTTTTTGTTTTTGTTTTCGCCTCATGGCTTGCAGAATCTTACTTTCCAAACTGAGGATCAAACTCTGGTCCTTGGCAATGAAAGCATGGAGTCCTAACCACTGGACCATGAGGCAATTCCCCAGGAGGGAGAGACTGGACAAGTGCGCACAAGTAGGATGCTGTGTGAACTCTGGAGTTGTGCTCCCACAAGGCAAGAAGCTCCCAAGAGGTGAGAGAGAGAGGTGCCTGAAACAGATTTCTCTCCACCATCTTCAGAGGGAGAACAGCCCTCCGCTGACACCTTGATCTTGAACTTCTGGTCCCCAGAACCGTGAGACAATCAATTTGTTTGGTTTAATTAAACCATTCATGGCAGGAAAGCAATGACAAACCTATACAGTGTGTTCGAAATCAAAAACATCAGTTTGCTGACAAAGGTCCATACAGTCAAGGCTATAGTTTTTCCAGTAGTCATGTACAGATGTGAGAGTTGGACCATAAAGAAGGTTGAGCACCAAAGAATTGATGCTTTTGAACTGTGGTGTTGGAGAAGACTCTTGAGAGTCCCTTGGACTGCAAGGAGATCCAGCCAGTCCATTCTAGAGGAAATCAGGACTGAATATTCACTGGAAGGACTGATGCTGAAGCTGGAGCTCCAATACTTTGGGCACCTGATGCAGAGTCGATTCATTGGAAAAGACGTTGATGCTGGGGAAAATTGAAGACAGGAGGAGAAGGGGACGACAGAGGATGAGATGGTTGGATGGCATCACTGACTCGATGGACATGAACTTGGGCAAACCCTGGGAGATGGTGAGGGACAGGGAAGCCTGGAGTGCTGTAGTCCATGGGGTTGCAAACAGTCAGACGTGACTTGGCCACCGAGCGACAATGACAACAATTAGGCCACTCGGTTTGTGGCGCTCAGCTGTGGCCCCCTGAGCAAACTAACACAGTGTGTTTCTGTGCATGCATCCCCAGGCTGCTGCTGCTGCTGCTGAGTCGCTTCAGTCGTGTCTGACTCTGTGCGACCCCACAGACGCCAGAGCCCACCAGGCTCCCTGTCCCTGGGATTCTCCAGGCAAGAACACAGGCAGCTGGATGTAACTGACAGCCAGAGCCAGGGAAGTTCCTGGTTAGGGCACCGTGGGGCTGCCCTGTGTTCTACTCACTTATTTATTGGTTGCACTGGGTCTTGGTTGCTGCACACGGACTTTCTCTAGTTGCAGTGACAGGGCGACTCTTTGTTGCGGTGCATGGGCTTCTCACTGGAGTGGCTTCTCTTGTTGCGGATGATGGGCTCCAGAGGGCTGGCTTCAGCAGTTGTGGCACAGGGGCGTAGTTGCTCCCCGATATTTGGGATTCTCGCAGAACAGGGTTTGAACCTTGTCCCCTGCATTGGCAGGCAGATTCTTTACCTCTGGACCCCTTGCCCTGAGTCCTTGCCCTGTGTTCCTTTGAACCTCTCTATGCCAATACATTTGGGTAACAGCTGTTCCCGGGAACCCAACTCTACAGGCCTCGCCAGGGCACACCAGAGGCCACCCCTCACCTCCGCCAGCCGGTAAGAAGTGGCCTCCTTCAGCAGCTGTCTGCTTGGTCCCTCGGTGGGGTGTGTGACAAGGCAGCTCCAACCACTTCTCCAGCCCCTTACTCTCTCCCTCCCCCTCTGAGCACAGTAAACTCCTGGTAATTTTCAGAACCTACAAGGCTCACATTCATTTCTCTTTCCCCTAGACCTACCCCATTTTTCTTTTCTTCAAATTGAAGTATAGCTGATTTACAGTATTGTGTTAGTTCCAGGGGTACAGCAAAGTGACTCAGTTATACTTATTTTTTCCCGGATTTCCTTCCATATAGATTGTTACAAGATATTGAGCATAGCTCCCTATACTATGGAGTAGGTCCTTATTGTTTGCCTATTTTATACAGTCTGTAGATGTTAATCTCATCCACCTGATTTATCTCACCCTCCCCCCCTTGCCCTTTGGTAACCACAGGTTTTTTAAATCTATGAGTCTGTTTCTATTTTGTAAATAAAAGTATTGTTTTTAGTTTCCACGGATAAGTGACATCATACAGTCTTTTACTTTTCTGATTCACTTTGCTTAGTATGATGACCTTTAGGCCCATCCATGTTGCTGTAAATGACAAGATTTCATTTGTATTATGGTTGAGTAGTATTCCAGTGTGTGTGTGTGTGTGTGTGTGTGTGTGTGTGTGTGCACGTCTTTAGCCATTCATCTGTTGATGGTGTTGATGGTGCGTCCCAATCCTTAGGACACTAGCCCCATTGACTTAGGGTCCACCCTAATGACGTCACTTTAACTTAATTAGCTCTTTAAAGAACCCATCTTCAGATGTAGTCAGCATCACAGATTCCTTCTTATCACACAAGTGAGTGAAGAAATCAACGACTTAATGAAGGAATGATAGAAAGGGCTTTCCGGCAGGCTCTGATTTTATTCCGTGTAGTCACTGCTTCTCCCTGGTTGAGGAGTAAACCTTTGCCAACTGATGTTGCTCCGGCCCGTGAGATGTCTTCTTTTCATTCCCCAGAAGAAATACGAGAAAACCGCCGAGTGCTCCAGTCATTTCTCTGTTACTCCTGCCACAAGCCTGGCACATCCCAAGGCTGCAGTGCCTTCTCCTTCCAGAAGCTTCTTCTTCAGCAGAGTTGAGGCCAGTGCTTGAAAGAACTCTGCGACGTTGAGATGAGAAGCCATTTGTTACAGTAGCAATACTCAGCCCAAGGTGACAGATTTTTTTTTTTTTCTCCTTAAGAGTTATTCCTTCAGGAAATCTACCAATGACGGGGTTTCAAAAGCCTAAGGAAAGATTCTGGTGCTCACTTCAGCAGCACAAATATTAAAATTGGAACAGCCCCTGTGCAAGGATGACAGCAACTTTGTCAAGCGGGTCATATGTTGGACATGGATGGACCTGGCGTGAAGTCAGACAGAGGAAAACAAATCTTGAATATTAACACATATATGTGGGTTCCAGAAAAATGGCACAGATGACCATACTCACAAAACAGAAACAAAGATACAGATGCAGAGAAGAAATGAATGGACACCAAGGGGGAAAGGAGGGAGGGTGGGATGAACTGGGAGATTAGGACTCACGTATACTCACTATCAGTACTGTGTGTAATAGGTAACTAACGATACTCTACCGTCCAGCAGCCGGAACGCTACACAGTGCTCTGTGGTGACCTAAATGGGAAGGAAATCCAAAAAAGAGGGGACATGTGCATACACATAGCTGGTTCACGTTGCTGTACAGTAGAGATTAACATAACATTGGAAAGCAACCTTTGCCGATAAAGGTCCCTATAGTCAAAGCTACGGTTTGTCCAGTAGTCACGCACACATGTGAGAGTTGGACCGTAAGGAAGGCTGAGTGTCGAGGAATTTTTGCTTTCAAATTGTGGTGCTTGAGAAGATCCTTGAGCAAGAGTCTTGGACTCTGGACAGCAAGGAGATCAAACCAGTCAGTCCTAAAAGAAATCAACCCTGAATATTCACTGGGAGGACTGATACTGAAGCTGAAGCTCCAATACTTTGGCCTTCTGTAACGAAGATCCGACTCATCGGAGAAGCCCCTGATGCTGTAAAGATTGAGGGCAGGAGAAGAAGGGGACAACAGTGCATGAGATGGTTGGGTAGCATCACTGACTCAGTGGATATGAATTCGAGCAAACTCCACGAGACAGTGAAGGACAGGGAAGCCTGGCGTGCTGCAGTCCATGGGGCTGCAAAGAGTCCGACACGACTTAGTGCCTGAACAACCATCTGTGAGTGTAAAATTCTTTCCTGCCGCACAAGAGTCCCATTTCCATATTTCAGGCCTTATTTGTTTTTATACTCTAAACGTTTTTATTTTCTATTTGGGCATAGCCAATTAACAAACAATGTTGGGATAGTTGCAAGTGAATAGTGAAGGGATCCAGCCATATATATACATGTGTCCATTCTCCCCCAAACTCCCCTCCCATCCAGGCTGCCACATAACCTTGAGCAGTGGAGTTCCATGTACTACACACAGCAGGTCCCTGTTGGTTATCCATTTTAAATATAGCAGTGTGTACATATCCATCCCAAACTCCCTAACTATCCCTTCCTCCCATCCTCCCCCCACCACCCCATACCACTGGCAGCCATAAGTTCATTCTCTAAGTCTCTGAGGTCTTATTTTAAATGAAAGAAAAAGGTGACAGAGTTAGAAAGCAGGAATCAGTGAAGGAGCTTGGGTCTGTGCCAACTCCCTCTCCCACCGTTCCCCTTGCAGGTCTGACACAGCCCATGCATTCATCATTTTATTGGAAGTAGTTGTCTGGAGCCCCACCTTCTCAAGGGGACCCAAGAGGAAATGCATGTGTTATAAATTAACCATGGCAGGGCATCATCCCTGGAGCCCTGCCAGCTGGACACTAGCCCTCCACAGTCCACGGACTCTCAGCCCACCAGGATCCGTCCCAGCTCCTGGCCCCACTGCCTGTTCATCCTGGGCTTGGAGCCTGGAATCTCTTGTCTCTCTGCCAATGTGCCAAGGCTCAGCAGTACTCAGAATAGTCCTCTTCCACATAGTTGGAGGGGAACCAGCCAATCTGGAAAGAGACAGGGAAGTGGTCAGGGCGGCCCCTCTGCACGTTCTCCTGCTGTTCCTTGACACACCAGCCAGGTTTCCTCCCACCTCAGGGCCTTTGCACCTGCCACACCTTCTACCCCAGAAAGTACTTCCCGGATACACCCTCAGCTGGCCGCTTGTATCTCCTCCTGGCCTTCACTCATGCGTCACCTTATCTATAAGGACTTCTAACCCTCCTACTTAAGCACTGCAAACCTCACCCACCCCGACACTCTTCACCCTCACTTACTACTTTTCCGTAACACTTTTCACCATCTAATTGATTATATATGTTACTTATTTATGGACTTGTTCTCTGTTCCCCCGCCCTTCACTACAACAAGGCAGGGGTTTTTGTCTGTCTTATTCATCACTGAGTTCCAAAAACCTAGAACAGTTCCTGGAACACAGTAAATACTTAATAAATGTTTGTTGAAAAGATAGATATGGATGGATGAACAATGGATGGATGAACTATGGATGGATGAATGGAATGATGGATGGATGTTGGAAAGATGGATGGATGGGATGGAATGAATGGATGGATGAACAAAGGATGGATGAATGGAAAGATGGATGGATGGATGGAATGAATGGATGGATGAACAAAGGATGGATGGATGGAATGATGGATGAATGGATAGATGGACAGAATGATGGATGGATGGGTGAACAATGTATGGATGGACAAAGTGATGGATGGATGGATGGGTGGGTGGGTGGATGGATGGATAGAACAATGGATTGGTGGATGAATACTTTATAGCCCAGACCTTCCTAAACACCCCAGAAGACTCCCTCACACTCTATTTGTCCTCCGTCGCACAATAAATTTACCCTCTATGGCTGCTAAAACTGTTCTCCAGAGGTCACTTTTCATGTTTCCCTCCGGTAGAATTTAAGCTCCTAACCTCTGTCCTTATCCTCATTCAACAAGTATTTTTTGAGGAACTGATACAAGCAAGGCAATATGCTGGAGACTAGAAATTCATCAGCAGACGAAATAAAGAAGACTCTCCGCCTTTGTGAGACAAAAATAAGAAGCAAAGAGAAGCAAAGTTTTCTGAGAAAATTTGAGTTCCCTCCTGAAAGTCCAAATTCAGGCAAAGAACATAGAAGGCAGAAGCAGTTGGTCAGCCTCTTCATGCATTCAGTAAATGCCGAGCAACTACATGACAGTCACTGTTCCAGGCACTGTGATACTGACGTGAATAAGACAAATTTCTTCCTTCAAGTTCCCCAGACAGGCCGTTCACTCTCTCACCCCAGGGCCTTTGCACATGATGTTTTGTTTGCAAAACACACTGGTCCCCCTCCCTGCCCCCCACGGTGACCTTTTTACCTGGCTAACTTTACTCATTCCTCAGTGATCAGCTTGCCTCTCAGAAGGCGTCCTGACTTCATCCAGGATGAGTCAGGGATTCCCCATCTCAATCTTGACCACTGTCTCTTATAAGGGCGTGTTCACAGTTCCACACTTCCCACTAAACTATGAATTTCATAGGGCAGTGATGGCACTGTGCTCTTTCGTGCCTCCTCGGCACCCAGCAGAATGGCACATAGTAGGCGCTCAATAAATAAATGCAAGATGCATACATGAAATCTCTGTCCCTTCCTCCTTTCCAATCAGGGACACCCCCCTTGCCCACCCTCCCCAGTCCACCATCCAGGACAGCCCCACTGTAACTGCCAAGCCCCGCCCAAACTCACCCGGCCGTAGATCTCCCCTCGCCACCAGCCCTGCTGCCCCTTCTTGTTAAGGATCTTGATAATGTCACCCTCTTTGAGGGACAGCTCTGATCGGTCCCGGGCGCAGAAGTCATAGCGGGCTTTGGCCGTGCCAAAGTACTTGGTGCTCCCAGCTGTACGGCAGAGAGCAGACATGGGAAACAGCCCCAAGCAGAGCCCTCCCACCCACCCGCCACCTGCAGAGGGCAATGCTCTCAGGAGAATGCGCTGGGATAAAGGACCCCTCAGTGCTTCTTTCCACTGAGTGTTGGGTGCCCTGTGTTCTGAGGGAAAACAGCTGTCTTCCCAGAATAATTCTTCCAGCCCAACCAGTGTGCAAATATAGAGGATAATATCATATATGATCTTTAAAATGTTTTGTATCTATTTATGCTTTCCTGGTGGCTCAGATGGTAAAGAACTGTTTGCGATGCAGGAGACCCTTGGTCAGGAAGATCCCCTGGAGGAGGAAATGGCAACCCACTCCAGTATTCTTGCCTGGAAAATTCCACGGACAGAGGAGCCTGGTGGGCTAGAGTCCATGGGGTTGCAAAGAGTTGGACATGACTGAGCAACTAACAAACACACACACATATTCATAGTAAGAGAAAGAGAAGAAAGAAGTGGAAATTTTCATTCCAGATAATATTAATTATATTAAGGAGGTCTGAGAGAAGGAGAGGGACTTCCTTTGGTGACCCAGTGGCTAAGATTCTGTGCTCCCAGTGCAGGGGGCCCAGGTTCAATCCTTGGGCAGGGAACTACATCCCACATGTTACAACTAAGTGTTCACATGCCATACCTCAAGATCCCTCACGTCACAACTGAAAAGATCCTGGATGTCACAATGAAAATGGAAGATCCCGGGTGCCGAACTAAGACCCAGCACAGCCAAATAAATAAACAAATAGTTTTTTTTCTTTTCTTTTTTTTTTTTTTGAAACAAGAAAAGAGAGAGAAAGATAAACAAGGGGGAAAAGGACACAGGAAAACGCAAAGTACAATATTAAGCGAAATTGTAGAAAATTAGTTTGTAGTATTTCTGCAGATAGGCTGATTGAATAATATTTTCCAATAAGAAATGGGCAGACAGAAACGTTTGATTGGGTGATGAGAATAAGGACAATCTTCATCTTAGAGTCCTGATGTTGTGCTGGTATCGCTTTCTCAAAAATATAGCTTTTTCAGTGGGGAACTGTTGTTTTATTGGCAAACATTTGAACAATAATTGATTTTTAAATCCATCTTAAATTTCTTTTTTTTTTAGACAGGTAAGAATTCAGAAACTCCACCACCCATGTCACTTTTCCACTAAACCTACTCCAGAATGCACTCCAGCAAAATAAAATTTGAATCAGAATAAGGAATTTTAAAAGTAAAGGAAAACATGGAAAAATAAGAAATGTAGACAGTGTAAACAATGCTTGATAACAACTTTGCAAACTGAAAGGCAATGGTGAAGAATTCCTAAAATGTAAGGCATGATTGTTTCCATTCATGGAAAACCACAGCCAACATTCCAGAACATTTCAACAAACCAGGTTAGTAAGCTATACAAAGGAAAACAGAACTAAGAGAGCGCTAAAGATCTTGCCTTTCTGTGGGAGAAAGTTTATCATTGTTTTAGTCACTCAGTCGTGTCCAACTCTCTATGACCGCACGGACTGTAGCCCGCCAGGCTCCTCTATCCATGGGATTATCCCAACAAGAACACTAGAGTGGGTAGCCATTCCCTTCTCCCGGGGCTCTTCCTGACCCAGGGATAGAACCCAGGTCTCCTGCTTTGCAGGCAGATTCTTCACCATCTGAGCCACCAGGGAAGCCCAGGAGAAGGTTATCGATACTGATTAATGCCTGATTTAATACAAAATTAAAGGCTTAGAAGATACAGATGAGCATTCTCCTGGTTTCTTGCATCCTCATTTTCCCAAATATGAAAGTAACCCCTTTCATCCAAGCAAACGGACATGCAGATCTCGCAGGGGCAAAGGGACAAACTGGAAGTGGGAAGGAGCTCGGGCTCTTTCACAGATAGGACTTCTCCGTGCCCACTGGAAGCAACGTCCCCAGCATCCCCCAGCGTTCCCTCCACAACAGGAAGGAGCTGGCACTAACAGGCCCCCATCTGGAGGCCTCCTACCTGGTGGTTTGCTGATGGCTCTCCTCTCAGGCTCCTTGAAGGGGAACTGCAGGGTGGTGTCCAGCGACTTGAAGCAATCCTTCAGAGAGTTCTGCTGGTAGAATTCCACCAGCTCCTAGAAAGAGAATGGGACAGATGCGCTTCCAGAGGGCCAGCCCACCAGGGAGGGAGGCAGAGCGAAAGGAGCCATGTCCAACTCCTTGTGTGAAACAGACCCTCCCTGGCAACAGACTCCTTGAAAGCTCCCCATGACAGGGAGCTCACTCCCTTCCCAGAGGCCAGGACCATTTTATGGGGAAGAAATCACACTGTCTCAAAACAGTTCTCCTAATATCCCATTTGTTTCATGATAAACTTACCAAATAATCAACTTGCTTGAGACCGGTTCACCAAAACCAAGCCCCTCCTCCACCCTCTGGGTGTCAAGAGCTCTATTTTTACAAATAATCGTAATAATAATAAATGTTATTTATGAAGCAACTACTGTGTGCTGGTCAGTGTGCAACCACACATCATCAAACTCTCTTAATAACCTAGAGGGGTGGAAGGAGGCTCAAGGGGGAGGAGATCTATGCATATTTATGGCTGAGTCACACTATTGTATGGCAGATACCAATACAGCATTGTCAAGAAATTATCTGCTAATTAAAAATAAATATTTAGGGGCTTCTCTGGTGGCTCAGATAGTATATTGAAAAGCAGAGACATTACTTTGCCAACAAAGATCCGTCTAGTCAAGGCTATGGTTTTTCCAGTGGTCATGTATGGATGTGAGAGTTGGACTGTGAAGAAGGCTGAGCGCCAAAGAATTGATGCGTTTGAACTGTGGTGTTGGAGAAGATTCTTGAGAGTCCCTTGGACTGCAAAGAGATCCAACCAGTCCATTCTGAAGGAGATCAGCCCTGGGATTTCTTTGGAAGGAATGATGCTAAAGCTGAAACTCCAGTACTCTGGCCACCTCATGAGAAGAGTTGACTCACTGGAAAAGACTCTGATGCTGGGAGGGATTGGGGGCAGGAGGAGAAGGGGACGACAGAGGATGAGATGGCTGGATGGCATCACTGACTCGATGGACATGAGTTTGAGTGAACTCCGGGAGTTGGTGATGGACAGGGAGGCCTGGTGTGCTGTGATTCATGGGGTCGCAAAGAGTCAGACACGACTGAGTGACTGAACTGAACTGAACTGAACTGGTAGCTCAGTGGTAAAGAGTCTGCCTGCCAGTGCAGGAGACATGGGTTNTGGATGGCATCACTGACTCGATGGACATGAGTTTGAGTGAAATCCGGGAGTTGGTGATGGACAGGGAGGCCTGGCGTGCTGTGATTCATGGGGTCGCAAAGAGTCGGACACGACTGAGCGACTGAACTGAACTGAATCTTTTCCACCTCAGCTGTACTGTTAACACTTTTCAAAAGTTCTATGTTAAACTTCTTTCTTGAAGTTCCTCACAAAACTTAAAATGCTCATTAACCACCCCCAACCCTCTGTTCTCTTATATTCAGCACATGACTGACTGCTGGGTAGTGGTTGTTTAGTCACTCAGTTGTGTCTGACTTTGTGACCCCAGGGACCACAGCATGTAGCTTTCCTTCCAAGGAGCAAGTGTCTTTTAATTTCACAGCTGCAGTCACTGTCCCCGGTGATTTTGGAGCCCAAGAAAAAAGATCTATCACTATTTCCATCTTTCCCCCGTCTATTTGCCTTGAAGTGATGGGGCCGAATGCCGTGATCTTAGTTTTTTGAATGTTGAGTTTTAAGCCAGTCTTTTCACTCTTCTCTTTCATCCTCATCAAGAGACTCCTTAGTTCCTCTTGCTTTTTGCCCTTAGAGTGGTATCATCTGCACATCTGAGGTTGTTAATATTTCTCATGGCAATCTTGATTCCGGCTTGTGATTCATCCAACCTGGCATTTCACATGATGTACTCTGCATACAAGTTGAATAAGCAAGTGTATATAAGTTAAATAAAGGATGTATTTCCAAAACACCTCTTCCCCAATTCTTACCACCATCTGTTTTGATACTTACCCTTTACCTTTTTCCTTCTTATCAGTGCTCATCTGTATATGATTCTGCAGAGATTCTCTTGCTGCCTCTCTCGTTTTTTTAAAAAAAGATTTTGGCCATGCCGCTCAGCTTGTGGGATCTTAGTTCCCATACTGGAGATTGAACCCAGGCCCACAGCTGTGGTAGTATGGAGCCCTAACCACTGGACCACCAGGGAATTCCCTTGCCTCCTCTCTCTTGTCTTTTGTACTTTATTTAAACCTTCCCACCAAGTATTAAACTATCTAGTCTCTCTCCTCCACCTCTCCTTCTTCTTTATCCTCTTTCCTACCAGTTGTTGCTTACTTAGTCTCCTAAATATTTCTCAAGTCAGTCCCATCTCCCTGCTCACTGTGACTGCACTGGTTCAGAATAAATCCATTGTTATTTCATGTCTAGCCTCCTAAAGCCAGCTATTACAGTCACTACCAGGAGAAGTTTTCTCTAATATATTAATACATTTCATTCTTTTACTACCTCATTTAAGTTAACCCCGTAATATCTCCCCACTGTCCGCATACTGTTTGACAGGTCATACATATACCTTCATTATCCAGAATATCCTAACAGCCTTCTTATCTATTGCTCAAACATACTAAACACCATAGCAAATGCTCTTGAATGTCTTTATTGTTTCTACACATTTTGTTTCATATTCCTGAAATGTTCTTTCCTCCAGTACCAAGCAGTTACTCTTCTTTTAAAGACTGAGCTCAAACATCACTTCTTCCCTCATGGCCTCTCTGTTGTGTGATGTGACGTGGACTCTCCCTGTGCTGTGTGTGCCATGCTCCGTTGCTTCAGTAGTGTNCAAGTCAGTCCCATCTCCCTGCTCACTGTGACTGCACTGGTTCAGAATAAATCCATTGTTATTTCATGTCTAGCCTCCTAAAGCCAGCTATTACAGTCACTACCAGGAGAAGTTTTCTCTAATATATTAATACATTTCATTCTTTTACTACCTCATTTAAGTTAACCCCGTAATATCTCCCCACTGTCCGCATACTGTTTGACAGGTCATACATATACCTTCATTATCCAGAATATCCTAACAGCCTTCTTATCTATTGCTCAAACATACTAAACACCATAGCAAATGCTCTTGAATGTCTTTATTGTTTCTACACATTTTGTTTCATATTCCTGAAATGTTCTTTCCTCCAGTACCAAGCAGTTACTCTTCTTTTAAAGACTGAGCTCAAACATCACTTCTTCCCTCATGGCCTCTCTGTTGTGTGATGTGACGTGGACTCTCCCTGTGCTGTGTGTGCCATGCTCCGTTGCTTCAGTAGTGTCCAGCTCTGCAGCCCCATGGACCATAGCCTGCCAGGCTCCTCTCTCCGTGGGATTTTTTAGGCAAATTCTTCCTCCAGAGGATCTTCCAGACCCAGGGATCGAACTTGCATCTCCTATGTCTCCTGCATTGTAGGAGGATTCTTTACCTGCTAAGCCAGCCACATCCCTAATAAACACCTAATACAGTACCTTAAGCACCCATTGTTATTAGTAATACTTGTCTTAGCCATGGTGCTTTAAGTCCCTTAAGGGCAGCTACTGCATTTGCGCTTCTCTGTGTAACCCCCAGTACCTGGCATATAGTCAGACATTTCGAGGAGCTTAAGAAGTATTTGTGGAATTAATAGATTAATTAGGTAAAATATAATACAAGGCAGCATACATCCAACAGTTAAGAGGAAGATTAAATCTTTTAGAAAATTAAACCTCAGAGTAGGGCTAAGGAAAGAAGAAGCATTTTATTTGGACTTTTGAAAGATGTAGAAATCAGGTAAGTGGAGACAAAAGACAGGGACACTTTGAATGACATGTGATACAAAGATTCATATGTCTAGAATCAAGGCTCAAGGCATTCCAGACAGTGTGGAGCAGAGGGTTCGTGACTAAAAACAACAAACAATAAAGTTAGAGAGGAGTAGACTAGTACTAGATTATAAAGGAACTTGAAAGCCAGGATTAGGTTTTTGGAGTTCACCCTATAAGCCAAGGGATTCAAACATGTACACTGGAATCTATTTATGGCTGCTTAAGCCATTACTCTCTGCTACCACCATCATTACCACTACCATGCCCAACCAGAAAATTCACAGTAGGAGTAGAGACAGAGCCTACCAAAGGCAGCCCTTTCCTTTTCTTAGAGAGACTTGAATCAGCACCCCCACAAGATGTCAAAATATAAACAAGTAAGAGCAATCCATCTTCTCTTCACAAAATGATTGGGCACTCTTGGCATTTTCACTTGGAGGTCTTTCAAAGTCTTTTTTAAGCAATAAAGAAGCTGATAAAGGCAAAATTAATAAGGAAAATGAAAGATTGTTTAAGATGGGGAAATTGATGGCAGGGAGACTAATTAAACTATTTTAATGGTCCAGGCTATGAATAATGAGACTCTAGTAGACGGCAGTGTGATGGAAAGAAGAGATTGGTATGGAAGCCACAAATGACTGGATTTGATGAATGAGAAAGGGGAGGAATCAAAAGTGGGAAACACATCTTCTGACTGGTTCTGCTTTGTATCTTACCCACTTTTTAAATCAATTTTTAAAATCTCCTTTCCTGCCAAATGAGTATATATTTTATATTAGGTACAATGCATATATGTATGGCAGTGACAGATTTTATTTTCTTGGGCTCCCAAATCCCTGTGGGCAGTGACTGCAGCCATGAAATTAAAGGATCCTTGCTCCTTGGAAGGAAAGCTATGACAAACCTAGAGAGCATATTAAAAAGCAGAGACATCACTTTGCTGACAAAGGTCCATCTAGTCAAAGCTGTGATTTTTCCAGTAATCATGTACAGTTGTGAGAGCTGAACCATAAAGAAGGCTGAGTGCCAAAGAATTGATGCTTTCGAACTGTAGTGCTAGAGAAGATGCTTGAGAGTCCCTTGGACAGCAAGGAGATCAAACCAGTCAATCCTAAAGGAAATCAACCCTGAATATTTATTGGAAGGATTGATGCTGAAGCTAAAGCATCAGTGCTTTGGCCACCTGATGTAAAGAGCAGACTCATTGTAAAAGACCTTCATGCTGGGAAAGATATAAGGTAAAAGGAGAAGGGGACAGCAGAGGATGAGATGGTTGAATAGCATCACTAACTCAGCGGACATGAATTTGAGCAAACTCCGGGAAATAGTGGAAGACGGAGGAGCCTGGTACAGTCCATGTGGCCAGAGAGAGCTGTATATGACTTAACGACTGAACAACAACAATGATAGACTAAAATAACATTATATACCATTATACATTAGATATAGTGTATACCTAATATTGTATACAGGTATGTTATTAGGTGTATATTTCCCATGTTATCTCCAGAACTTCTTCATTAGCTGTGTCCTCGTTGTCAATCTCTTTGACTAGAATGTCTCCCCTTGTCCATTTTCTCTCACCCATTCTTTTTTTTAATGAACTACTCATCCTTCAAAATTTAGCTCAGTTATCCCATTGACCATCCCTGATCACCATTTTATTTTGTTTTCCTTCCCTTTTGATTCCCACAGTATTTGTACCTATACTATAAGAATTATTTTTATTGTTTTCATAATCGTTCACATGTTTTCCCTCCAGATTATTGAGAAGAAGGGGTTACTACTGGTGTCTTAGTGCCAAGCACAGCACCTAACACAGGGTAGGCATTCAGAGTATTCGTTGAACTAATGACAGCCATCTAGAGAGCATGCTAGAGATGCTTGTTAGCACATGGTAAACTACAGTGGCCTGGTAATAATTATATCTTCTTGGTCTCTGATAAACCTGGTATTCATTTCATGTGCATATTGCACTCTTGTTTTCTTACCTAAAATACTGCTTTTATTTTTAGATTTCCACACAGAGAATTTTAATTGTTTTTCATGTCCTTTAGATGTCTTATGACTTTTCCTAAGGGATCAACCCTTCCAAGCAGATGATCCCAGACATGTCCCGTGTTTATTCCTCTTCTGTGATTTTGAGTTCTCCATGATTTTTAAGGTTTTTAAAAGTTTTACTTAAAATTCCTACTGCACTCAATCCATGTTGCTCTTCTCCTTTGGAGCCTTGCAGCACTAAAGGCAGTACCATAGATGATCAGCTACACCACCTTAGGCAATTCATTTCAGTTTTCTGAGTTGCTTTTGGAACACAGAAATAAGTCTTTTTTGCAGGGTTTCTGTGTAGGCTTGCTATGATGATAGTAGGAAAAATTTCCCTAAATTGAATCGCTTGGAGACTACCTTTATAATCTTTCCATATATCATTTTTGCATTATTTAATATTTTTTCTTACATTGAGCCACTGGTTTTCTGGTTTCCTTTATATGGGAAACTTTGTTACTAAATGAAATCTCAGCATGCTTTCACTGTATAAATAAAATATAAACTAAAAATAGATGTAATATAAATTATTTTAATTTTGCTAGATACCGTTACCAAGCAGAAGCTCTGAGCCTGTTAAAAAAGAGACCATAGAGTTCTGAAGAGATGTTACAGACATTCTAGCACAGACGTAAGAAAATTCTGTGTGATAAAATGCTTCAACTCCTGGGTAACAGGGTTAATGGTAAGGGTATAGAGAGAACATGGAGTGACATCCTGATTACCTGAAACCACAGATATAAATCTGCCAAGATGTTTAGAACAAATGAATTTAATAAACCTTTAGTATAAAATTATAAATATTTCTGAGTGCTCATTCTTTTTTTTTTAATATTTATTTATTTGGCTCTGTCGGGTCTTAGCTGCAGCGTGTGCGATCTTTGTTGGGGTACTTAGTTGCTCCGCGGCAGGTGGGATCTTAGTTCCCCAATCAGGCATTGAACCTGCATCTCCTGCATCACAAGGGCGATTCTTAACCACTGGACCACCAGGGAAGTCCCTGAATGCTTGTATTCTTACAGAAGTAATCAAAATATAAAAATAACAAAAGTGAAATAGTGTAGTTCCTAAATGTTTTCAGGTAGTAAAACTTAAACCATATTTACTGTCTTCCATAGGTGATCTTTATCTCTTCCTAACATCTCTACCCTTTCGTCCCTGACTCTGTGGTGGATTCTGTAACCACATGGGCTTCACTGTATCATTCACATGCCCAGAATGGCACAGGGATTCTTTGTTTAGTTTTTTATGTTGAATTTGACTCTTCAACAAAATTATGAGCTTGTTAATGTTAGAAATATACGCATTCTTTTATTCCTCACAGTATCTAACAGTTTTAGGTGTCTTTAAAGCTTCACCATCATTGCTCTTCTGTCTTCCACAACTCAGTAAATGGCATCTCTGTTCACATAATTGTTGGGAAAAACTTTGACTCCTTTCTTTCCCCCTTCCCCATGTGCAGTCATCAGCATGTTAATCTTGTGAATCCTTCCACTGACACACACCCTGCATCTGAGTACTTCTCAGCACTTCCACTACCACTGAGCTGATGCACACTACCATTAGCTTTTCTGGGACCATTGTAAAAGCCTTCTAACAATTTTCTGCTTCCTCAACTTGCCTCTTGCAATCTGTTCTCCAGCTAGAGTGGTCATATTAAAATACGTATCAAAACCTTCCAATGGATTTCTTGCTAACTCAAAGTAAAAGTCCCTACTGTGTCCCAACAAGGCTCCACATGATCTGTGCCCCTGCCCCTGCCGCACATCCATCTCTTATCCCACATGTTACCACTTTTATCTTGCTATTCTGTTGTGTAACTTAGCTTCCTTGCTGTTTATTGAACAAGCCAACAGGTACCTGCTTCAGGGTCTTTGCACTAACTGTTCTCTTTGCCTGCAGTGTTCTTCTTGCAGATAAGTTTCTGGTCAAATGTCACATTATCTGACAGACATTTTTTAGATTCAGTGTCTAAATTATAAATTAGCACACAAACCATCCACCCACTAATCCTCTTTATTCTTACTCTGCTTTTCTTTTTTGTCGTCTTATTATTCTTAACACTTAGCTTGTTTGTTTCTCTCTTCTCCACTAACATGTAAGCTCTTTGATGGCAGGGATTTTATTGTTACATTTCTAGTAGTTAGCAATGTTTCACATGTAGTGAGTCATTCAGTCGTGTCTGACTCTTTGCAACCCCATGGAATTCTCCAGGCCAGATTAGCCTTTTTCTTCTCCAGGGTATCTTCCCAACCCAGGGATTGAACTCAGGTTTCCCGCATTGCAGGCAGATTCTTTACCAGCTGAGCCACAAGGGAAACCCAAGAATACTGGAGTGGGTAGCCTATCCCTTGTCCAGTGGATCTTCCCGACCCAGGCATTGAACCGAGGTCTCCTGCATCGCATGTGGATTCTTTACCAACTGAGCTACCAGGGAGGCTCACATGTAGAAGGTGCCCCCAAAATATTTATTGAATAGAAAAATGAAAAGGGATGCAAAACTTAAAGTCGCGGGAACTTACCTTTGAAGAGTAACTCGAGCCCTCATTCCAGAAGATAGCATCAGGCTCTCAACATTTACCATGTTCACTACAGTCCTAATCATACCTTTCTAAGATTTCTACAGTAGACTCCTCGTTGGTTCTCCCATTTCTACTCTTGCTCCTGCTACAATCCTCTCTTCAACCAGCAGCCTCCATCTTCTAAGAAGTTAATCAAACCTGTCATGCTGCTATTTAAAACCTTTCCAGCTATTTCATATCATTTTCTTATCATACTCTTTACCATAGTCTGCAGTACTACAAGATGTATCTGCTACCTAATTTTCTGACCTTTCTTTTTAAAAACCACTTTCCTCCTCTCTGTATTTTAGCCTCATTGTTTCGCAAACATGCCAAGCTTACATCCCTTCTAAGGCCTTTGTGTGGCTCCTCTTACGCCCTGCCCCAAGGCTGCTTTGTTTCCTGGCTGTTCCCTTTAAACTCTGCATCCCTTCCCTTTGCAGACTGACAACTGTTTGAACCTGCTCTTTGGAACTCAGGGAAGGTTATGGAGGCTGAACTGAAACACTCCCGTGCCCAGGAGCCCCTACAGGGTCCTACTCGGTTTCAGCAGTATCCCAGTAGATACTATCTTTTTTTGGCAGATACTTCTAAATATCTTTTAAAGATTATATTTCTATTACATTTAAAAAAATCAAAAAGGATCTCTTGGTTTTCCTTTATGGGGTACACACCAAGTGTAAATAACTAATGATTTAGCAACTTTTTGTAGGCAGTGCTTTACATTTCCATCTTATTACTTAATTACTTTGCCTAAAATTGCCTGATTTTTTCACCCATCTATTTATTTATACCCAATTAATCACATGAATTTTTTTAGATCTGTCTAGTTTCATTGAAGTCAGTTCAAGATCTATGTAAAGAGGATAGCTTTTTCAGATTTTACTTTATATCAACTTGTTTTCCTTCCTAAGTTTCCCACCAAAATTAGAACTTATTCAAAATAGAAGCAGAATCTAATAAACGTGAATGTTAGAGTAATTGTTTTTTATTTCATCTTTAATCATCTTTACCTAATTTTGAGTCCAAATGGCTTATGATGATGTTGCTGCTTTTTTTTTTTTTAATTGGAATTGAAAAAATTAGAAATGTGTTAAGACTGGTGATTTCAGGTATTTGGTATCTTTAAATAATTTCTGCTGCCCTTGGTCATGCCTACTTCTTTTTCTACATGTTTAGGCAATAGGTTCTATTATTGATTGTGTTATTTTAATGAAATTACTGATTCTGTCTTTAATGACTAAAATGTACCGTGATATTTAGATGCACAATGTACATTAGCTTTCATTTGCTTCAAATTCTCTGCCAAGAATGGTAGATGAAATGATTATCAAAGGAAATTCAGAAAAAGACTATTGCTATGGGCAAACTAAGGGAGATAATAAGGCTTTTCAGAAAAACTGTTTATAGAGAGGCTGTTTTGCAAGTGAATACCACCCACAGTCATTTTTTTTTCTCTCTGTTCTCTGAGGCACATGGCAAGAAATAAAATCTCTGTTCTTTACCTTGTGCCCAGGATAAACCAAGTATATTGAGCAAGTATCCATTTTATTAAACTACTATATCATTATAGTTCCAAGGAAATAGTTTCAGTTCACTTTTCTGATGCCATTTACCCATTGTGAAAAGGTACATGTTTCTATTTTGTATTGAACTGCCCTTTTACCTGTAGAGTTTCACAGGCTTTTGTATATAATCTGGTTGTATTATGACTTAGAGATAGCTTAATTTAGGAAGGCTATCAAAGGGTTAAAATAGTTACATTATTGGCAGATTGTTCTCATTACAGGAAGTAATTTGGTTAAAACAGATACCATTTGGAGTAATATTTAGGTCAACTCCCAGTATTAGGCAAACCTGGGTTGGGTGTGCCCTCGTTAGTGACACAGGCAGAAAAAATGTTGAATGGGAGAGTTCAGATACAGAACAATACAAAGGTGCCCAGACATATCTCAGAGCGTTGTTGAACACAGTTTGGATTGCATGCCCAGAAACACCCTTCAACTTAATAAACCCATTTACCAGTTGTGATTTTTTTTTACAGGCATAGTTTCATCCTAGTGGGTTCATGAACTTGTTTACTCCTAGATTTGCCCTTGTTTCAGCTTTTACATATATTAATGAAGCATTTATTTGCAGGTCCTTTGGAGTTAGTCTTCATATTACCAAATAAGTATCAAGTAAAGATTGCCCTATGTTCCTTTAATTAGAATACATGAAAAATCTTGTAAAGAACTACACAGTAGACTTGTTTTTACTCATCTTAAATACAGTCGTCCATTAGAATCCAGGTGGGATTGGTTCCAGGACCCTCCCCACTACCCTTGGAATGCCAGAATGCGCAGATGCTCAGATCCCTTATATAAAATGATGTAGTGTAGTTGGCCCTCCAAATCTTTAGGTTCCACCCCACTCCCACGCCCATCCCTCAGAAATAGAGGACTGACTGTATAGGAGAATGTTCAAGGGAAAAGTTTTGGCTTAACTAGAAAATGCATGTAACCATGTGTGCACATCTCAGAAGGCAAGAAAATATACGTACGGTAAAGAAACTGGTAATTCTTTTAAAGAAAAAATCGTTCATATACCTATTCTGTCTGAGTTATCTAAGATTTTCTTTTTTCCCCATAGATACCTGCCCTGGCAATTCCAGATAACTTGTTTTAGGCTATTGTACTTTATTTTAGAACAAGGAAATTAGAATTACAGAGTATTAAGAAACATGAGCATAGGTTCTCAAAATGTCATGACTGTATCTCTAACCTTTCTTTTTTGTCACAGTGTGGTGTGTCTTTGGTCATTCATTAACCCAAGCATTCATCTTGTCAGTTATATATGTTAAAATCCAAGGTTCTCAGCTTTGTTCTGTCCCAGCACAGCTGATGGATAAAGGCATTCCTATTAGTGACAGTATCTGGGAATCAGAATCTTCAGAAGGATTGTTGGTATAGTTTTAGGAAGAAAATAGATGATGCTAATAACTTTTCTGCAACTTTTCCTTTAGAATCACTGGAGTACATCTGAATGATGACCAAGGCTCTTCTGGTTCTGAAATCATATGATTCTCTACTCTTCCTTTCATGTTACTTGTAACAGAATTTTATTCAAGTATAAAGAGATAGGGAAAGCTTCTGACATAGACATTAGGAGATCGCAGGAAGAATGCCCCTTGCTAATTTTTAGCAGGGCGTTTTATTTCTTTTAGAAAGCTGCTAATCAGATGAGAGAGAGACCTCACGGCTGAGGGAGTTTCACCAGGCCCCTCTCCCACAATGGGCTTCCCTAGTGGCTCAGTTGGTAAAGAATCTGCCTGCAAGGCAGGAGGCCCGGGTTTGATTCCTGGGTTGGGAAAACTCCCCTGGAGAAGGAAATGGTCGCCCACTCCAGTGTTCTTGCCTGGAGAATTCCTTGACAGAGGAGCCTGGTGGACTACAGTCCATGGGGTCGCAAAGGGTTAGACACGACTGTGCAACTAACTTTTACTTTTCTCTCCCACAGTATGCATTTTTGAGATAGAATGGACAAGGTGTGTCATCCCCCACCATAAAACAATTGACATGAATACTTGTTTGTTGAGCTGTTATCAGCCCAAGGTTAGAGAGAAGAAAAAAGTTAGTCTTAGGCGGACATTCAGAAAACTAAGATCATGATAATCTGGTCCCATCCTTTCATGGCAAATAGATGGGGAAACAGTGGAAACAATGAGAGACTTTATCTTGGGGGGCTCCAAAATCACTGCAGATGATGACTGCACTCATGAAATTAAAAGACGCTTGCTCCTTGGAAGAAAATTTATGAGCAACCTAGAGACAGCATATTAAAGAGCAAAAATATAACTTTGCCAGCAAAGGTTCGTCTAGTCAAAGCTTTGGTTTTTCCAATAGTCATGTGTGGATGTGAGAGTT
This sequence comes from Neotragus moschatus, assembly GCA_006410615.1. Classification (NCBI taxonomy): domain Eukaryota; kingdom Metazoa; phylum Chordata; class Mammalia; order Artiodactyla; family Bovidae; genus Neotragus; species Neotragus moschatus. The sequence goes on along the minus strand of SJYA01001550.1, from coordinate 597,044 downwards.
GGACTATAAAAGGAAGCTGAGAGTCCATTGGACTGCAAGGAGATCAAACCAGTCCATCCTAAAGGAGATAAGTCATGGTGGTTCATTGGAAGGACTGATGAAGCTGAAACTCCCAATACTTTGGCCACCTGATGCAAAGAGCTGACTCATAGGAAAAGACCCTGATGCTGGGAAAGATTGAAGGCAGGAGGAAAAAGGGATGACAGAGGATGAGATAGTTGGATGGCATCACTGACTCAATGGACATGAGTTTGAGCAAGCTCTGGGAGTTGGTGATGGACAGGGAGGCTTGGAATGCTGCAGTCCATGGGGTCGCAGAGAGTCAGACATGACTGAGCAACTGAACTGATAAGAAAAACATTTCCATAAAAAAAAATGCATTGGTTAGCTCAGGGTTTGAGAAAAGTTCATGCAGAACCAGGTATCTACAACACAGAATTAAAAGAAACTTCTTTTAAATTTGTGTAGAGAAGAAAAAAATAAGTCTGCCACTTGCAGTTTATTTCCTCCTGCTACTTGGGGACCTCTGACCTTCCTACCTGTTACCCTCTTATCCTGTGTGTGTGTGTACACACCTCTGGCCTTCCTACCTGTTACCCTCTTATTCTGTGTGTGTGTGTGTGTGTGTGTGTACACACCTCTGGCCTTCCTACCTGTTACCTCTTATCTTGTGTGTGTGTGTGTGTGTGTATACACCTCTGGCCTTCCTACCTGTTACCTCTTATCCTGTGTGTGTGTGTGTGTGTACACACACCTCTGTCCTTCCTACCTGTTACCCTCTTATCCTATGTGTGTGTGTGTACACACCTGTGGCCTTCCTACCTATTACCCCTTATCCTGTGTGTGTGTGTGTGTGTGTGTGTGTGTGTGTGTGTGTGTACACACACCTCTGGCCTTCCTACCTGTTACCTCTTATCCTGTGTGTGTGTGTGTGTGTGTGTGTGTGTGTACACACACCTCTGTCCTTCCTACCTGTTACCCTCTTATCCTATGTGTGTGTATGTACACACCTCTGGCCTTCCTACCTGTTACCCTCTCATCCTCTGTGTGTGTGAGAGAGAGAGCTTTTGTGATATGTTAATATGCTATAGAACTGTTAGTCCTACTTTTGTCTTATGTACAAAAACAACCCATATTCTTTATTTAGATAGTAAATAAAACTGGTTTAAATTAAAAACAAATAAAACTGACAAATCATTTTCTAGCATATTGGGGAAAATATCTTTTAAAAATTTGAAATTTCTCTTAAAATTGTGGAAGAAAATCTTTTCAAAATATATCATTAAATGCTCACATAGCATTTAAAACTTTAGTTCTAGGAATCAGATTTCTATCTTATGTCTTCGTTGATTATATTATGTAGAATATACTCTAATATATACTGTATACATCAGAAATCAGAATTTGTATAGTTTCTGATTGGTTCTGTCTGTCCCGGCTGCTTAGTGTTAGATTTAATTATGTAGACATTTATATTTAGAAACACCATGAAAAATATTTGAATTTTGTTTAAAATAGTAATTCTTAATATATTTTTGTATCTTGGACCTCTTTGGCAGTCTTAAACCTGTTTAAATCTAACAGGCACTCTAATAACTACCATAATTTCAAAGTAATGTGGAACCTAAAAGATATTATGAGGTATATACAACTATAATGTGATATGAAAATATCAGTTATTGTTGACAGAATCACAGGTAATTTTTTTTTAATGTAGTTTGTTGCCTACATCATATTTGGGAAAAATACTTGACTTTAATTAGAGGTTAGTAAAAATGAAGATGTAATTTTTTCCCCATTGTTCATAAACCCCTGGTCTAAAATTATTTTTTTTAATATTATTTTTTGTTTTTTAATTTTTTCAATGTATTATTGATTTCTGCCATACAACAACACAAATCAGCCATAATTATACATCCCCCAAACACAGTTAAGAAATCCAGATGTAATTCTCTATATCTCAAGAGATTTACTCTTTGAGGAAAGCAGAGCTGAGTCTTTTTCCTTATTGAGCTTTTAACACTTTACAAGCGTTTGAAATAAGCAAGTTGTTAATTGGCAATTGTCAGTATCTCTTGGATTAAGAACTTGGTTTATTGTCACTAATTTTATCACAGAATACTGAAGAAATAGATATTTATAAAAGCCAGTTTAGTCATTTTATCTTAAAGTCAAATCAGAACATATCTGCTGGTAGTAATGAATGCTTTACTTCTGTCTTGATTTGGAGCTGCTATGGCTACATATTCTTTGATCGTTAAAGAGACAGTGTAATTCATGTCATAGGTCCTGAATCATTCTTCTACTTTATGGGACTAATATTGATTGGCTAAATTTGTGTGATTACTTTTTAATTTACTTTTTATTATAGAAAAATATATACAACACAAAATTTGCCATTGTACCATTTTAACCACTTTTTAGTGCAGTGACATTAAATATATTCACAATGTTGTGCCATTACCAGTGTTTCCAAAATTTCTCACCACCACAAACAGAAACCATGTCTTCTCGGGATTCTCCGACTGTCCAGGGTTTAGAACTCCATGCTTTCAACTGCTGTGGGTGGGCCAGAAACCATGTCTTCTCGGGATTCTCCGACTGTCCAGGGTTTAGAACTCCATGCTTTCAACTGCTGTGGGTGGGCCTGGGTTTGATCCCTGGTCAGGGAACTAATAAGATCCCACAAGCTGCACTGCATGGCCAAATAAATTTTTTTGAAAAGAAACTTTTCCCTGGTGGTCCAGTGGTTAAGACTCCATACTTCCACTGCAGGGGACACAGGTTTGATCCCTGGTCACCCAGTCAGGGAAGTTCCACATGCTATGCTGTTTTGTCAGAAAGAAAAGAAACTCTGTACTCTGATTTAAATGAAGAGGTAAACTGAGGCAAGCTAGAAAAGATGAGTTTATTCAGTAACAGCAGAGGAGTTGCAATTTGGGACAAGCGAACTGTAGTAAGCTATAGATGAGTCTGGTCAAAGTTTAGGAAAGGTTGTATTTATGGGCAGGGAATGTAAAGAGGGGAGAGTTCAGTTTGAGTCAGTTAAAATCAAAAACAAACAGAGGCCAGCCTTGAAAACTTCTGAGCAGACAGAATTAGTCTAGTCACACAAACAACACTTTGTTCAGCCCACTTTGTGAGAGTAACCCAGTTTGGATCATCTCTTGTTCATGCCTCTGGCAAAACTTACCAGGGTTGAAATGAGGCCTCTGATCAACCCCCCATCATCTCAGAAAATTTTGTTTCTGTAAGTCAGGCATTTGGGGAAATCAGTCTCTTAGTCTTTAAGTTTTGTCTTCCTAAGGGCACATGGATGAGTCTTGCCATTTTATATGCTCCAGTTCTATTTTAGATTGAAATTCTTTAATGAGTTATTAAATAATAACATCCTACTCCCAACTCCCACCTCCAGTCCCCAGCCCTTGCTAACCTCTAACCTATTTTCTATCTTTGTAATTTGCCGATTTGCCCTTTCTAGATATTTCATATAAATGGAAGCATGCAGTATTTGTTCTTCTGCTTCTGGCTTTTCCCCGGTACATGCACGTGTATCAGAACTTGATTCCTTTTTATGGCTGAATAATATCCCAGTGTATATATATACAAATCTTCTTTGACATAGAGTAGTGTTACATCCCAATAAACCCTTCCTAAATTAAAAATACTGTAACTCGGAGTGCATGTGCTATACCTACCTACCAAACATTATAATTTAGCCTAACCTATCTTAAGCTCAGAACACTTCTGCCCACAGATTGGGCAAAATCATCTAACACAAAGCCTATTTTATAACAGTGTATAATACAGTAATATACTGAATAATGTACTAAAAGTAGAGAACAGATTGTCTGGTTACGAATTGTTGTTATGATTGTTTATCCTGTTGATTACATGTCTGACTGGGAGTTGCTGCATGCTCCCCTGCCCAGCATCACAAGAGAATATTGTATTGCATATCACCAGCCTGGGAAAAGATCAAAACTTGAAATATGGTTTCTACTGAATGATATTGCTTTTTCACCATCATGAAATCAAAAAACCTTTAAGTCAAGCCATTGAAAGTCAAGGACCATCTGTACCACATTTTGTTTACCCGTTCATGTTTGGAGGTAACTTGCATTATTTCCACCCTTGGCTATTGTGGATAACGCTGCTGTAAACATTGTTCTACAAGTATCTGAGTCCCTGTTTGCAGTTCGTTTGTGTATGTACCATGAGTCACATGGCAAATCTGTTTAACTTTTTGAGGAAGCTGTGGGATTATTTTTTATAATAGTCATATGTTTATTATCCTTTCATTAATGTTTCTTGGGTTTTTTTTTTTTTTTTTGCTTATTTCCTTGGTTGACTTTTGTTGCTGATTTTTAAGAAATTATTTGTTTTGTTCATTCATTTTTCTTTTCTTTTCAATTGTTTGTTTTTCAGACCCGAGTCAGAACTCCATCACAGGGGAACACAGCCAGCTGTTAGGTACAGTATTTCTGTGGGGACTCACTCTAAAGTCATCCTTTTCCTGCTTATACTAAGAGATATTATTCCCTTCTCTAATTCTATTTTCTGTACCCCTTTTCAACTTTTCACTTCTCAGCTTCTTTTCCTGCTGTTTCTATTCCCAACTTGGTAAGTTTTAGGAATCTATTCTGTAGTTGATGGTTAAGACTCAATATAGTTAACATTAAAAAGTAATTTTACATGGTCTGTGGTTTTAAAAAAGGTCTGTAAGAGTTAGAGCTTCTTTTTTCCAAGATAATTTTGAAAAGAAGATACAATATTCTGTAATATCTTGTGATCACCTTCATTTTAATTCTCAAAAGTACTTCATGAACAGCACAGCCTTCATTCAGCAAGCCAAAGAAATTGATGTTCAAATTCCTTATCTGTGAAATAAGTTGTGGAAATGAATTGATTTATTTTAGGCATCATGTACTTAAATTGCAGTAAACCTGTAATTTGATAAGAAATTACATCTTAAAACTGATGAATTTTTCAAATATAAAAACATACTCTGGAATGAAAGGAATTCAAAAAAAAAAAATATATATATATATATAAATAAAATGCAGAGGTCCTGTAAAGTATCCCACTTCACCTCTGCTCCCCCAAGGTAAACTTGCTATAGATACTTTATTGTGAATTCTTATAGAAGGTTTTAATTACATTTTTTTTTTTTTTTTTGCTTTTTAATTTATCATTTATTTATTTTGGCCTCATGGTGCACGAAGTCTTAGTTCCCTGACCAGGAATCAAACCTGGGCCCCCTGCCTTAGAAACAGGGAGTCCTAACCTCTGGACTGCCAGGGAAGTCTCAGTTAAACATCATATTAAATACTTTTGTTGTTGTTGTTCAGTCGTGTCTGACTCTTTGCGACCCCAGGGACTGCAGCATGCCAGGCTTCCCTATCCTTCGCCATCTCCCAGAGCCTGCTCAAACTCATGTCAATTGAGTCGATGATGCCATCCAACCATCTTGTCCTCTGTCGTCCCCTTCTTTTCCTATGACTGTATCTCTTCTTTTTTCTTTCTGTAGTTACACTGTACAGATGTACTGTATAGGTCTGTCTAGATGTATTTATACAGATGTATACTCTTCTCTTTGTACACTTAAATATACTGGCAATGAGAGTGCAAGTGTAGATGTACAAGATGTTCATTGCAACATAGCATTAAATGCCTGGAAATAACTTACTCATAAGTAAAGTTATAGGATACACATAAATAAAATACTTTTCTGCTACAAACAGGGAGACTCTGAGGCAGATCTTTATGTACTAAGATGTCCAAGATTAAATATTAAGTGAAAAACAGGAAATCACAGAACGGTCCATACAGTGTAACTCCACTGATAGAAAAAGGAAAAAAGATAGTCATAGTATTTAATATAAAAATGTAATTGATACTTCCCTGGCAGTACAATGGTTAGGACTCTCTGCTTCTAATGCAGGGAGTATGGTTTTGATCCCTGGTCAGATAACAGTGGGTCAAAAGGTATATATATTTTCAAGAAGATACATCAACTTAAACCCACCAATAAAGAGTATGGACACATACTAAGCTCCCTATCATCAGAAGTAGGTGTTATCAATATTAACATTTTTTCTTTAGTAGGTGAAATGGCACCTCTAGTTTTTATTTGTACCTCTTTAATTATGAGTGAATTAAGTCCTTTTAAATATATACTTTAAATAAATAAAGTATAAAAAGTACTTTTAAATATGTAGCCTTGTGGTATTAGGGCTGTCACTATTCTCTTTTTTATACTTCTATATTATTTTATTTAAACTGCTCAAAATTATTCTTCTTAGTAACCAGGAATGATTAAGATTTCATAGAAGATTTTGGTAGAGCATGAAGAGTACAATTCCCCCTAAACTGTTAAATTGCTCTGTCTCTGATAGCTGCCTGACAGGTAGAGACGTTTGAAGAGTGGTTCATTATCTGAGCAGGCACACACGTGTGTAGTGGAGGTAGAGGAGGGCTTGGCTAATGAAACGGACAGTCAGGGGAGTTGGTACCATTCCAGTGCTACTGGATGGGTTTGTTTCCAAGTGAGCACTTTGTAGTAAAAGACAGTAGATAAATTAATTATAGGTGAAAAGAAATAGTATGTGATCATAAAGAGTTCCCGGAGTATTATCTAAAACCCCTAGGATTTGCAAAGAGGCTGCTCCAGACGTTAATCTCATTTGGCAACCTACAGTTGCATTCACTTTTAAATAAACCTGGGAATTCACCCAGTTTAGGTTAAGTTCATCCTTCTACCCTAGATTCTGTCTCCTAGGTTCATTAGGTCAGATTATATTCTCCTTTTTTCTCATGCTATTGATAACGGTCATCGTCTGTCTCCTGTTCTAAGTATGTTTAGCTACAACCTCAAAATATGCACTGGTTTATTTTTATTTATTTATTTATTGGCTGTGCCAGCAGCTTGTGAAATCCCAATGAAGAGTTGAACCTGCACCTTCAGCAGTGAATGGGCAGAGTTCTAACCACTGGACCTTCAGGGTATTCCCCTTACTCGTTTATTTTTTTATTTTTGGAGTTGCAAAAGAGTGAAAGACAATTTATTGTTATATCTTATGATTCCTCAGAAAAGGCATTGGTAGCTTGAATTAAAGTGTTGCCAGATTCTATAAAAAATCTCACTTAGGATAATTTGGCCCAATAGGTGAAAAACTGTTTCAGTTGCCTTGCCTGCTGAATGAAGTTTATAATAGAATCTTTCACATCTTCTAAATGCTTTCCTTTTAACAGGGTAAAGTTATTTTAATGTATCTACTGTTTCCACTGACTCATCAGACCTCTTGCAAAACACAGGGTCAGGCTGAGGAGATGTACAGAAGGGTGAAACTGCAGTTGTGATAAAGAATTAAGCTGTATGCTTATAATTCATGAATTTTTATGTGTGTGTCATTTTCCATTTAAAACATTTTAGAAAGCAAGCAAGCAAATGAACAGTGGGCTCTGGTGTTTTTACAGCTTTTATCTAACATTCAAGGCAAAGTAATTTCTCTTCTATAGTTTCTCTCAAGAAACAAAAAAGCAAGTAGACACTTCTCTGCTCAGTTTGAGACTAGCATAACCTTGATACCAAAACTTAACAATGACAATGTGAGAACATATAGACCAATTTTACTTATGAACACAGATACAAATATCCTAAATGAATATTAGCAGTCTGAATCAGGCAGTATACACTTGACCCTTACAATTTGGGTTTGAACTGCACTGGTCCTCTTAAAAATGGATATTTTTCAATAGTAAATACTATGGTACTGCATAGGTTGTGGCTGGTTGAATCTGCAAATGCGGAGAAGGAACCTCAGTTACAGAGAGTCAACTATAGTTATACTTTGAGTAACCCCCAGCATTATTCAGGGGTCACCTGTATTCTTAAAAATTACTAAAAAAAAAATTATAAAAAATTACTTTCTGGTAAAGATACATGGTTGGTTTATCATTAAAAATCAATTATATAATATATTAAACATATTGAAGGAAAAACAAAATCAACTTAATAGATTGCAGGAAAAAGATTTTATTGGAAACATATTCAGTATTTAAATTCATGAGCTCATAAAAAACTGGTCCCCATTGGAGTAGTCTAGTGAATCAATTCATTATTCTGAGAATTGGTCTAAAAGAAAAAAGTGAAGTAATTAGCTTGCTTTTAACTATACCAGTGGGTAACAAATAGTAAATTACAGGGAATGTCTGTTTATAAAAGTATTTCAGCTAATACTTAATTAATTTTCCTTAATAAATTAAGGAAAAATAAGAGAATATCACCATTTTTGTAGCCTCTCGTGAATTAATTAATCTAGGCATTCATCATCAACATTTGCTAGTGTCTGAAAAAGAAAGCAGTTAGATGACCTGTACCTCCAGATGGATGATCAAAATATCCCTATGAGAGTATTTTCCTCCCTCCCCCATAAAAATACTGAATGTGGTTAAGCCTCTAGACCCTATATATAGGAAATAGAAGAAAACAGAGCAACATGTTAAACAGCATCACATGGATGCTTATCAAAATCCAGATCATCAGAAACTTTACTGAACACATGACATAGGTTCTTCAATAAGTGAACTGCAAAGGGAAAGAAAGAAAGCCAGTAGACTTAAGAGAGAGGCAACCAGTCATAACGTGTGCCTCTTATTTGGCTGTTGATTCAGACTTTCTTCTTGGAGTAGGAAATGGCCACCCACTCCAGTATTCGTGCCTGGAAAATTCCGTGGGCAGAGAAGTCTGGTGGGGTACAGTCCATGGGGTCACAAAGAGTTGGACACAAATGAGCGCGCACACATACATCAAACTAAAAATCAAAAACATAATTTATAACATTTGAGACAACCTTTTATGTTCACTTGGTCACATAGTTCAGACCCAAACCTGTGTCAAGAGATATTAAGTATACTTACTGCTGTTTTTCTGCCTTGCTCAGACCAACAAAGGCCATTAGACAAGCTCAGGAGTTTAAGGGAGGAATCTGAGGTTTATCTTACATCTAAGTTGAAGTGTAAGTGGTAATTGAACAAAAAATAGCGACATTATAGAAATAATAGTACCACAAAAATAAAATGCTTATAAAGAGCAAGAATTTGGCATATTCTTTCTGCTTACAAAAAAGTATGCCATAACAAATGGAAATCTGATATTTTCAGCAGAGCCAGTGGCACTCCTACCAGTTTTCATTTGAATGTTCAATGAAACACCAGTAAGTTTTTCAATAATATCAGCTTTATATGGTTGGTAAAATGAGAATAAAGAAACATAATAGTGATCTGATGGGCTGTTAACTTCAAAGCATTACTGAGGCCAGTCTCACTAGGTATCCTCCAGAGGCATCTTAGGATTCTGCATAATTCTAAAGAAGTCCTAGAATGGATATGAGTTTGTTTTTTTTAGTTCTTGCAGAGTAAAGGTTATTTGCTATTCAAAAACTAGAATTTCCATTCCACTTGGGATTTCCTGGAGTCACAGTAGTGACCCAGATTTCTGAAGGTACATCAGAAAGCAGCATGATTTCCAAGATATTCAGACCAAGAATTGATCCATGCCCTTCAGTATAACCACTTTTGATTTCATACCTGGTTGAATCACGCCTTTCAGTTAACCACTTGTGATGAGAGCTTTGCTCCTTGCCCAGAAAGCCCTGACATTTCAGAAATGACCAGGAGCTCTACTGGACCCTCCCACCACCACCACAAGTAGACCCTGGATAAGACAATTTGGAAGGCATCATTGGTCTCATAAATGCAGGCAGAGTCTCTGGAGACATTCTTCCCTCCAACCACCCAAAACAAAATTAAGCAAGCAAATAGAAGTTGAGTCAGAAACTTCCAGAACCAGAGTGTCTGAAAGTTAGGGTAGTTGCATCTGAAACTTGAAACTAGAGAGGCCTCAAACAGAGGTGCCAGGGCTGCAGCCCAGGAAGCCAGAGCTATTAGGAGATGGCTTAGACCAGCGAGCAGCAGGGTCGGGGCAGGGGAGTTCTGAAGTCAGATTTTTATATCAACAGTATTATAGGGCTACTGAATAACAGGGAAGTAATATGCTAAGGCTGGAACTCCTTTCCTCCTGTTGTAACTTTCAAAAGGAATGAAATGGTGTTGAGTCTGGAATATAACACTGTTAAATGTCTAAATTATCTAGTAGAGGATGCAGCTAGAAACGTGAGACTGAAACAGTTGTTGATATTTTTAAAAATGAAGGAGTTAAACAGATTAGAAACAGACAGAAGACAGTTGTGAACAAAAACAAAGCCACATATAGACATACCTTAATAAAGCTGCAGGGCATCTAAGAAAAGGTCTTGAAAGCAGCAGAGAGAGGAAACAGACCATCAGAGTAACAACAGGATGATGAACTTCTCAGATAACAAATAATGTCTTAAAGTGTTTGGAAAAAATTTATTATCCTCAAATTGTACTTAGCAAGACCCTTGGGGTTAAGGGCTAAATATAATTGTAGATAAGTAAAAGCCAACAGCATTTTTTTACCGCAAAACTTGCTCTAAACTATTTGTTTTCAACTAGGGACAATTCTGTCCCCAAAGGATATTTGGAAATGTGTGGAGATATTTTTGATTGTTACTATTGGAGATACTACTGGCATCTAGTGACTAGAGGCCAGGGATGCTCTTAAACATTCTAAAATGTGCTGGACAATATCCTACAACAAATAATTATACTGTCTGAAATTTCACNCTGACCACTAGGGAACTCCTTAGGCAACCTTTTAGATTGGCTCTGTTGATCCTTTCTTGCTGGAATTCATGCCCTTGTGTAATCATCTCTCCTTTGAGTGAGGGCTGGACTTTATGACTCCAAAATGTCTAATTATTAGAATATGACAAAAGTGATGTCACTTGCAAAATGAGATTACAAAAAGACTGTGACATCTGCCTTGCACCCCATCTCTGGCTCTTTGATGGCGTGCTTTGCAGGAATCCAGTTGCCATGCTATAAAGCCCCTTGGCCAACAGCCTGAAAAACAAAACAAAACTGAATCCTGCCAACTGTGTAAATGAGGNACTCCAAAATGTCTAATTATTAGAATATGACAAAAGTGATGTCACTTGCAAAATGAGATTACAAAAAGACTGTGACATCTGCCTTGCACCCCATCTCTGGCTCTTTGATGGCGTGCTTTGCAGGAATCCAGTTGCCATGCTATAAAGCCCCTTGGCCAACAGCCTGAAAAACAAAACAAAACTGAATCCTGCCAACTGTGTAAATGAGGTTGGAAGAGAATCTTCCCCAGGCCTTCCAGTGAGACCATGGTTCTGACAGGAGACTGGAGTACCCAGCTAAGCCATGTCCATATTCCTAGCACCCACTAACTGAGACGGTAAGCATGTGGTGTTTAAGCCTCTAAATTTGAGAGTCATTTGTTACACAGAAAGAAATAACTATAAACAATAGATGTATGTTTAAAATTTATATACTTCCTTGGTGACTTAGGCCTTCTGTGGTTACTCTCTCATTCTTAATAAAGTTTTTCTCTTAAAGAAATATGCATCTGCTAACAATAAAACTGTACCAGCTTTATTTTGGTTAGGTTTGTCCTGATATATCTCTTTCCTTTACTTTTATCCTTTATATGTCCTTATTATGACTCTTGTAAACAAGAGACATAATATAGATGCCTGGGTTTTGTTGTTTAATCCAATGTGTCAATCTTTATATTTTAACTTGTAAATTTCAATCCCTTACTTAAAAATATTCTGTCTACTCCTAAAAAATATTCTGTCTATGCCCGTCCCCCAAATGAAGAAGATAACATTAACACACTCTCACATCACTCTTTCCCAGCCCCAATCCCTGTCGTACTGTTTTTATCTAGAATAGGTCAGTGACAAAAAGGAGGGGACTTCTCAGTAAGTGAACTTAGAAGAGCTCTCCATTTGCTAAAGAACTACATGATCTGACTTCTTCCTGTCTTTGTAGCCACTTTATGCTAACTCTGTTTTGGCCATGTTATATGTTCTGTTTATGAGTCCATTAAGATTGTATCTGCTTTAGGATCTTTTATTTATTTATTTTTGCTTTAGGGTCTTTTAGAACTGCTGTCCCCTCTACCTGAAATGCAGGTTTTCCCAACCATCCTGTGCCAAGAGTATGCTACAGCCAGTTAGCACATACCAGCTCATGAAAGCCAAGTGTATCTTCTCTTCCTGAAACCAAGTTCAGTGAAGTCACATTAGTATTTTAAAGTTAGCCTATGTGAATATTTGGCAAGTACTATAAATTAGTATATAATTCTGGAGGACCTGCTTATCATCACTCTAATGATCTTATCAAAACTTGTCTGCCTTCCCATCCTGTCATAATCTATCCCAGTACGTGTTTCACTTTCTTCATTGAACTTAAACACTTTTTTAAAGCTATTCTCTGTCTTTTGTGACTTTAGTATATGCACAGTGAAAATAGTCTTTAACTGCCTCGTCTACTGTTGTAGTGCCCAACATATAAGAACTTAGTATTTACTTACTGAATTAATTGAATAAATGAATTACTCAAAAGTGGTGATAATTTTTAGCTGTGTCATTCTCTAAAATTTTCTGGAAGCATTAGAGGGAGGATAATAATTACATTTCTTTTTATGACTTTTTATTATGGGAACTTCCAGAGGTACAGAAGAGTTAAGTAGAATAGCATAATGAAACAACATGAACCCATTACCCAGCTTCAACAATATTGCAAAATTTTCAGCCCCCACCAAATTTTTTCCCCAGAATGTTTTTTGCCCTTTCTAAAGAAAATAACCAATCCATGTTCATATTCCTCTGTTTTCCTGACATTTGGTTTGAGTCAGGATTCTAACAAGGTTTGCACCTTGTGACTGATTTGGTATGTCATCTTAAGTCTCTTAATTTATGAGTTCACCTGTTTTAGTTTATGCCATTTATTTGTTCACAAAAGCAGATGGAATTGTCCACATTCTGAATTTTTTAAAACATAATTTTACTTTTGGCTGTGTGGGTCTTCTTGCTCTGAGGGCTTTTTCTCTAGTCGTGGGGCTACTCTTCACTGTGGCGCATGGGCTTCTCGTTGTGGTGGCTTCTCTTGCTATCGAATGTGGACTCGAGGGCACACGGACTTCAGTAGCTGTATGTAGCACATGGGTTCAGTGGTCCACATGTTCTGTGGCACGTGGGACCCTCCTGGAGCAGGGATCAACCCTGTGTCTCCTTCATTGGCAGGTGGATTCTTTACCACTTGATTCACTAGGGAAGGCCCACATTCTGAGTTTGATGACTGCCTCTTTGCGGTGATGTTTAACATGCTCTTCCTTTGTTTTCTGTGAACTGATAGTTAGATTTAGAGGTTTGCTTCTATTCAGCTTCCATTTATTCTTTGGTTAAGAATACATCATAAATTGTACAGTGTATCTTTTATTGCATTACATTAGAAGATTGTGTTGTCCCACTTTTAGTGATGCTAAGTTTGATCAGTGGGTTATGTCTCAGGCTTTCACCTAATGCTTTTAGCAACCATTGATGATGACTGCTCATAACCATTATTTCATTAGGGGTTGGAAATTGGTGGTGTTTTTGTAATTATATCATTCCATCTGTGTTTATTAGCTAGAATGTTTTTCTATGATGAAGAAATTTTCTCTCTTTGGTTACCTTGAACTATAATTGGTACAGGAAAGATTAGGGCTAATTGCTTAATTCTTTGCATTTATTATTTTTCAGACTTTGATATTTTTTCATAGCAACTCTGCCAAGGGGACTAGTTTTTTTTTTTTTTTTCAGTGTACCATTTGGATATTTCAAGTGGTTGCATTTGAATTCATTGCATTATGTATTTTTAGTGTGCACAGTATCCCATTTTTAGCCATTGGGAAGACCTTCAGATTGACTCTTCTGTCCTTTGACATGACTCAGTTATTTTGATAGCTTTCTGTTTCCTAAGCTCATCTTACATATATAAGGTTTTAGGACTTTAGATTAAAATCTTTAATTTTTATATTGATTTCTAGTTCCTCAGTATTTAAAATCTTAGATTTGGGGGAGGGGTCTTTTTCTTTTCTTTTCTTTTCTTTTTTTTTGGCCTAATCGTGCTATATGTGGGATCTTAGTTCCTCAACTAGGAGCTGAACCCTGTGCCCCCTGCAGTGAAAGTATGGAGTCTTATTAACTACTGGGTTGCAAGAGAAGTCTCTAAAATCTTAGTTCTTAATGACATTTACACAGTTATTAAAACTTTCTCTTCTGCCAGACCTGTATAGCTATGTAACTTTTACACGATAAAGAACCAAAGTTAAGAAAGCACTCAAACAACAGAAACTCTACTGTTTTAGGGAACCCAATCGCTCTCTCGTTTTTCCTCAGAGTGGATTCACCAAATTCTTGTGGGATGCCTGTTTTCACATAAAAAGATATGTGGCAAATGTTTGTACAAAAATGGTGTCATTTAGAAAAGATCAGACAGCCCTGAAGGCCAAAGGCTTTTATTGCCATTATCAACAGGATCAGTGTGTAAAGTAGCCTTGTCCAGCACAGTGTTGTACACTGAGCAAGTACTCAGTGACTTTTTATTGTTCATTCTGGCTTTGGATGACATTAAGAGTAGGGTCTCTCTAGGCTAGAGTCTTAAAAAAATAGGGTTTCCAGTCTTCATATTGTTAAGAAAAGGAGTAACCCGTGTTTACTTCTTAGAGATTTGCTTTTGCTCCTTTTCAAGAGGAAGTCACATTCTCCAGGCAATGCTACCACTCATGAGATGAAAATCTGAATACGAAAGTGAGTTTCATTGTTACAGAGGCAACATGCAGTTCTTTGATGCTGATGCCTCTTCAGTACCAATGAGAAACTAACGTGGTATGCTTTTTTTTTTTTCCAGATGATGGACATAAGAAAGCGCGAAATGCTTATCTTAACAATTCCAATTATGAAGAAGGAGATGAATATTTTGATAAGAATTTGGCACTCTTTGAGGTAATATTTGGGAGAAAACTGGGACAGAGACTTTAAGAACAGAAATTTTAAGATTGTGTCTTCCACCCCATCTAGTTTTAAAATAGTACAGGTTGGATAACTTAATAAGTAACTGTTAAAATATAATACTCATTATTATAGTTTGTCATTGTAGTTGATTTAATCTATATAATTAATTATTGCTAGTTAATAACCATTGAATCAAATTTCTGTGAAATAAAGAGGAATGTTGACATCACAGGCATATGGAGAATCTTGCTGTCTAATTTAACTAGGGTGTAAATGTTTATGTTGTAATAATCTGTAAAATTTTTCAATTCTGTGTTTGGGATGAATATTACTTACCTTAGAACTAGTAACCAAAAGAGTTTCTCTAGTGGCTCAGCAATAAAGAGTCTGCCTGCAGTGCAGGAGCTGCTGGAGATATAAGTTCTATCCCCGGGTTGGGAAGATCCCCTGAAGGAAGGCATGGCAACCCACTCCAATATTCTTGGAAGAATCCCACGGACAGAGGAGACTGGCAGGCTACAGTCCATGGGGTCAACAAGAGTTGTACACAACTAAAGCAACTTAGCACAGCACTAACCAAAAAGCAGGGTAGGAAGCAGGCTGTTGGATTAAAAGGACCTGAATGTCTTGTATGACTAAGACGGCATGGATTTGGTTGAACCTGTGGCCTGATTGTTGAAAGGAGCCTGGTTTAGTCCAGCACTGCTTTGTCTTACTTGGGACAATGATTCAAATGCCACTTTTCTCAGTGTTCCTGTTTTTTTAAATAATATTTTCTCTTAGTTGCCTTCAAGAAAAGGTCTGAGGTGAATATTTGGTTGAGTCACAAAAGTTTTCCATTGACGTGTCCACGGTTGGTGCTGTAAATAATAACTATCAATATGAGCTGACTATTAGTAACGCTGTTAGTAGACTGTTAGCGGTTCTGTGGTTAAAAATTATGGCATCGATGTTCTTTATGAGGTTTGCAGTCGTATGTGTGCTGTCGTGTCCGACTCTTTGCGACCTCATGGACCGTAGCCTGCCAGGCTCTTCTGTCCTTGGGATTTTCAAAGCAAGGATATCAGAGTAGGCTGCCATTTCCTCCTGCAGGGGATCTTCCCAACCCAGGGATTGAATGAGCATCTCTTGCATCTCCTGCGTTGGCAGGCGGATTCTTTACCACTAGCGCCATCTGGGAAGCCTTTTATGAGGCTACAGCTAGCTATAAGGAGCCAGTGTGGTTTTTTGTTTTCTGTCAGCTGTTACAGTCATAAAGCTTTTCATTTAAGAATTTCCTAAGAATTCATGTAGCTCTGATTACATCTTACAATATGAGGAGAGAATAAAATCTCTGATAAATTTTTAAAAAATATTTGCCTGTGATTACCTTGCAGTTTTCTGGTAAATGGATCGTTTTGATGTTTATTCCCAGTGTTCTTCATTGTGTATTTCTTCCTTATTTTCTGGCTTTATAGGAAGAAATGGACACCAGACCAAAGGTGTCTTCTCTCCTTAGCCGCTTGGCCAATTACACTAATCTGACACAAGGAGCAAAGGAACATGAAGAGGCAGAGAACATCACTGAAGGGAAAAAGAAGCCCACCAAGGTGAGGCCCTAGAGTAGTGAGGCAAGTTAGAAGAGCCCTGCATAGAAGAGAGGAAAGAATGTCCTGGCTGTCACTCTTTGCTCAAGAGCTATTGAACACTTCATATATGCCAGCCACCAGAGGGGTGAGTTCTGTAATGTGTAGCTGGGAGATGAGCATTCCAGGGAAAGGAACTAGCACTTCAAAAGAAAAGTGTCCACACCCAGGAAAATATGGAGCAAAATTACAAGTTAGCTTTCTGGTTGTTCAGGAGTAAAGCAACACTCAGATCTTTTTATCAACTCCATTTACCAACTACTATGAAAGATTTACGCCACGTTCTGAAGAAATTCCATCAAATCATTATCCCCCCCCCCTTTTTTTTTTTAAGAAAAAACTAATGCCCTTGAAGAACAGAAGCTTTTAAATTGTTGGAGATGCACCTAAAAGTTTGTGATAGGATTCCTGTGTAAAAATATGTGGAGATCTCTGTAAAGTTAAAATATGTATCTCTAGGAGTAAGTATGGTGATAGACATTTGTTAGATGGAGATTTTGTATGTGCTTATTTAAAGATACTGCTTAAACTTTTCATCTCTGTTCTGCAATGAAAATTATAGTTAGGGCACAAGTTTTTATATAAAAGTAAAGGAATGAACCAGCTCTTCTAGATGACTACATGATTTTTTCTTTTGTCAACATCTTTCTTTCCAGACTCCCCAAATGGGTACCTTCATGGGTGTCTACCTCCCTTGTCTACAAAATATTTTTGGAGTGATCCTGTTTCTGCGCCTTACATGGGTGGTGGGCACAGCTGGAGTTCTGCAGGCCTTTGCGATTGTCCTTATCTGCTGCTGCTGTGTAAGTCCCAAATTGACCCCTGGAAATCACCTGGAACACGCAAGAGCTCAAGAGTATCATGCTTTGACCTCTTAGGGAGTAAAAGAAAGAATACATACTGGGAAAATACTCATGATCTCAACAGGAGAGATTATTTTGGTATTAAAATCTAAAGGATTTTCAGTTTAGTCAGTTACTCACTGCTAATATCTGTAATATATTGTACTCAAAATTACAAAGAAAGGCTTCCCTTGGAAGTAGAAGATACAGCCCTTGACTTCAGAAGACACTTCTGAAGACAGCACTTCAGAAGACAAACCATTTGAATTTGATAATGCTAGTGTTGTAACAGAAAATGAGTTAGAAAATGAGATACATTACTCCACTGCAGGACCAGTAAACAGCTGATTGTTGTTTGGGGGTAAGAAGTATTTATTTTGAAGTGTCATCCCTTACCCCTTCTCCAGAAATTGGGATGTTTTTTCCGGGTCTTCTTTCCATTATACTGAAAACATTCTGGTCTTCCTTTAAATTCCTCTTACCTGTGTATCCCAGTTACATCTCTCAATTTTGTTGTAAATTGATAGATTATTATAAACATTTTTTATTATTAAGCTGTCTGCTGACTTATTACTATCACCGTCACACACTCCTTGCACATTTTGCTCAACTGAGTACCATGCAGAGCAGGGTAAGCGGACATAGTCCATATGATTCATAACTCCGTTTTTTCTTTCAGTTTCTTAGTCTTGAAACTTGAGGGCCATATTTGACTCCTTGATGGCTTGTCATATCTCATCAGGTATCAAGGCCAATGAGGTCTCCCTCTGAAATCTTTTTTGTTCAACCCCTTCTTTTTATTCCTACTTCTACCACTGCAGTCCTTATCTCTCTCTGAACTACTGTATTAGCCTGCTAACAAGTCATTCTGCCTCCATCTGCTCCCTATCTGCAGTCCATTCTGTACTCTGCCACTATCAGGTAATGTTTTTCAAAATATAGTTCTTATGAACTCAGAAGTCTTCAGTGGTTCTCATTACTGAATGTTATTCTTGTTATTGTAGCCAGTGTTTAGTCAGTTTCCAATCTGTTTTCCAAGTTTTTAACTAGAAGATCAGGGTAGGATCAGTGGTTCTGAATAGTACCTAACCCCCTGATTACCATGAAGGAGCATTTTAACAGAATACTCCAGATACCAGTAGTGTGACTAGTGCAGTGATGAAGCTCATCATCTCATTTCCATACCACTGAGTATGAGGAACTCCCTCCATATAAGTATGTAGAGATGAATATTGAACAAGTGCTCCGAGATCTGCAGATGCGAAAGTAATATGGAAATGTTGTCTTTGTGTAGTAACAGCCTTCTCTTTTCTCTTTCTTTGTAGACAATGTTGACTGCTATCTCCATGAGTGCCATTGCCACTAATGGAGTGGTGCCAGGTCAGTAGCTGAGATTGGATTTCATGGATTGTCACTGATTACTGTATGTTCATGCAATAAAGATAGAAGTGCAGACTTCCAGGGAATATTATTTATTTAGTCTGTTGGCCACAGGCACTACTGTTTGACTTGAGAAACCATCTTTTTAAAAAAAAAAAATCTTTCTTTTTTAAGGTAGAATATCTCATTTTTACTGCATTTTTAGCTTCTTTTAGTTAGAATTTGTATTTTATTCAGCTATCTGATGCCTGTGGTAAATATCATCTGATATTTTTCTTAGTAATACTGACAAAATTGTGCTGCTTTATGTAGGATATTAGATGTGTAGTATGAAGGTTTCATCTTTTTCTTCCTCCTGGGAAATCTACTTTTTATCACATTCAGGGTTTTAAAAGCCTGAAGCATTTATCCTTTTTTACAACTTGTTTACATTCCTGTTACTAGCATACTTTCTTTATCTTGTTCACCTTCTGTTTTACCTTTTAGCTGGAGGCTCATACTTTATGATTTCCCGAGCACTGGGCCCAGAGTTTGGTGGAGCTGTTGGCCTCTGCTTTTATCTTGGTACCACATTTGCAGCAGCTATGTATATCCTTGGTGCCATTGAAATTTTTCTGGTGAGTAATGGCTTAACTGTGGTTTATAGTATGGAAAAGATACAGACTTGGACTTATTTTGCTGTTTGATAGCAAAGCTTTTGAGAAATCATCTATAGGAATCAATCAAGTGATTGACTGCTGACCTGTTATGGACCGCCTACTGGGAGTATGAGTCAGAGAGGTTGAGGGTATCCTTTGGCTGCCTACTCCCTCCCCTCCACCCCATTACCAGCACCCTGCCACCTCACCCAAAAAGTTAAAGTCTCAGAGGCAAGACATGCTGATGGGGAAAAAGTAAAGTTAAGTTTATCTCTTTTGATGTTTTTATCCCAATGACATAAAATGTTTATTTATTCACTAGGGTATTATTTTTTACTATTTAAAGTAACAAGAGCAGAAGTAGGACTCAAGGTAATCTTTACAGTTACTTTGTATAACACTTTGGATAAGCTATTAATATATCTCTTGTTTTTCCATTTGGAAGTGTAAGTATTCAGAATAGCATGTAGGCTAATCAATGATACCCTATTTTTGTAGGCATTTTAGATCGAAACAGGAATTAGGCTATGCCTCCAGTCACTTTCTGTCTCAGTTTTGTTTTCGTTTGTGAAAGCAAATGCAAACATCAACAACCCTTTGATTGCTTTGAATGGCCTCACTTTCTCCTTTTTTTGCTTAACAGGTATATATCGTCCCTCGAGCTGCCATCTTTCATAGTGATGATGCACTCAAGGAGTCAGCAGCCATGCTAAATAACATGCGTGTCTATGGGACAGCCTTCCTGGTCCTCATGGTATTGGTGGTATTCATCGGCGTACGCTATGTGAACAAGTTTGCCTCACTGTTTCTGGCCTGTGTCATTGTGTCCATCTTGGCCATCTACGCTGGAGCCATCAAGTCTTCGTTCGCCCCTCCACACTTCCCGTACGTGTCTCTCTGACTAAGCATCATTATTAGGTAGCCATTAACAGTATCTGGTGATGTGATCATTTCAAGGCAGAATTTCACAGTTTCACTGAGATGTCCCTCTTGGATAAGCCCAGTTAGATCTGTGCAGGAAGCCTCCGAGGAAACTCTGTGCATCATCTTCCTTATGTCCCAAGCATAGAATTGGCAGCTGTGGCCAGCATTTGGATATAGATAGTAGGTTTTTCAAAACCTCCTGATAATGATTATGTATATTTGAACTATTCATGAAGGGCTTTCAAACAGCATAGTTACTGTCAGCAACCTTGATAGAGTATTTAAATGTTAGATTCTTTTTATTAATGAAAAATCAAGAGAGTCAAGAAAACCTTAATTCCTACCTAAGTATTTAGAATTGAATTTTTTATTTTTAGTACAATAATGAACTCTCTAGTCACAAAATAAACGGAAATAAATGTCACATCATCTGCATATGTATCTGTTTCTATATGAATTATATGACACACATAAGTAGTACAGGTGCCTTAATGTATACTTTTTGAAGTAGAAATGAGTTTGTACAGATATGTGACTCAAAGGTTCACCTGTTTTCCGTTTGACTAGTGGCATAGGAACTAGCCAGCACTGAGTATTGCTTGTAACCTTGTTATAGTTACTGTCTTTGAAAAATCATCCAAATAATCCAGGGATCACACTCACTAGTCTTATGTTGATTTAACCTGATTACTGAAAAACAAATTTTTCAAGATGAAAAAACAGATCCAGAGAAATTAAATGACTTGCTCCAAAGTTAATGATTGGCAGAGCAAGAACACAGACCTTGTGGTTTGCTGATTCCCAATCCAGTATTTCTTCTCCTGTACAAAGTGCTGTCAGTAATAAGAGTCCATGATAAATTTTCAGTCTGCTCATCCAGGAGCTATAAAGTAACTGGAGATCCACTTGAGTCATAGAAGTACTAAAGGCTACATTCTAGCTATATCTTAACTTGGAAAATTCCATTTTCCTCAAGTTTTCCTTTGTTGTGTCTCCTCTTTTTTGGTGGGCAAAATTCATGTGTGGTATTTTCTTTAAAATACTTAAGCAAAACAAGTCTAAAAACCTAGAGGAATGCATAAAACAAGACTGGGAAATGTTGGGAGTTGTTGAAGCTGAGTGACAGGCACATGATTTATCACATATGTATGCTATCATTTTGCAGATTTCAAAAGTTGCTTTTTTCCTCCAGAGAGTTATTTTAACTGTGGGTTTATTATTCCTTTATTTGTATTTATATTTTTGGTTTAAAGAAAAAAAAATGAACAGTCTGTATTATCCTTAAATATCCTCACTCCACTAGATCTAGGCTTATGTTCAAAAACAGTTTTCTATTAGGCCATAGAGGGATGGCCTAATTATAGCCAAGCTGTTTTCCTTAAAACAGTATCCAGAAGATTTAACCTTTTTCTCTATATTTTCAAAGGGGTTGTTATGAGCATAAGGCTTTTTCTTAGGCCAAAATGAAAGAGGTGGATTTGTGTGTGGGTGTGTAAGAAAAACAAAAGGACTCTTAAGATTTATTGTAGACCCTTCTGCTGCTAAGTCACTTCAGTCGTGTCCGACTTTGTGCTACCCCTTAGATGGCAGCCCACCAGGCTCCCCCGTCCCTGGGATTCTCCAGGCAAGAGTACTGGAGTGGGTTGCCATTGCCTTCTCCAATTTTAGACCCAACAATTGGTTAATAACCTAGAAATTCTATAAGATGATTCAGCACAGCATCTTCAGACAGTTCCTGTATTTGAATTCTGTTACTACTACCCACCAGCTGTGTGAGCTCAGGCAGACTACTTTTTCTCCCTAAATTTCAGTTCCTCCACAACATAGAAATACTAGTACATATTTTGTGAGATGGCTGTAAGGGTTAGGTTGGCAGAAAATGTAAGATACCATTTACAGAGCTAGTCAGTACTAGTTCTTTTCCCACCCCAAGACAGTAAAAACTCTTCGAGATATTTTTTTTCCTTTGGAAGTATATATATACTAACCTATTTCTAAACTATTTTCCTTTTTAAAATAGTTTTTACTCAGCTTCAATTTTCTTCCTGTTCTTTTTCACTTAGGGTCTGCATGCTGGGCAACCGCACTCTTTCATCAAGACATATTGATGTTTGCTCAAAGACCAAGGAAGTTAACAACGTGACAGTACCATCGAAGCTATGGGGCTTCTTCTGCAACTCAAGTCAATTTTTCAATGCCACTTGTGATGAGTACTTTGTTCACAATAATGTCACCTCGATCCAGGGCATCCCTGGATTGGCTAGCGGTGTCATTACAGGTGAGTTAGGTTTGGGGACACATTTCTTACTCTTGTATTATCCATCAACACTCACTGCCACAGTGCCATTTCCCTTCTTAAATTCAACACACAACTCAATTCAACATCTTTCTGCTTTTCTGTTAATGAATTTATCCTTTTTCAGGACATCTTTGTAGCGATGTCTACTAAAATTTACTGTTCTTGAAAGCAGAGCTGAACAAATGACTTTAAAACTTAAGATAATAAAGTATTTTGTGTGTTAACACATTGTAAAGTTGTCAATTTTTCCAACAGTGACAGCTAGAATTACTTTAATGTCATCAAACCCACATGTGTTTTCCTGACTCATCTAGATTTTTGAAATTCTTTCCTTAAGTGATTTCTGTCTTAACTGTCTGGTCCACAAATTTCTTTGCATGTAAGCAAGTTTACACTAAGTTATTAGCATTGATACCTAATTTTTTTTTTAAAAAAATAAACTTTGTAAGGGCATTCTGCTTAACTTTTGCTAATTTACATTGGTAAATGTAACTGTATTTGTACATACCAAAGTATTTGTCAAACTACACCTGAACCAGATGGGAAAGGGCATCAGGTTTTTACTTTTGTGTACTTTCCTATATGACATGTATGTGCATATGTCTGTGCTCTGTAGAAGCAAATATACCCTTAAAGAGCATGTAAATGACAGATCTGATTTAGAATACTGTTGGCTAGAAAATTATCCAGTTGTGTCCTTTCCATACTGCTGCTGCTTATACACCCTTTGTTCCCACTGCAGAGAATCTTTGGAGTAATTATCTACCAAAGGGAGAGATCATTGAGAAGCCCTCAGCCAAATCTTCCGATGTCTTAGGCAGCTTAAACCACGAATATGTCCTTGTGGACATCACCGCCTCTTTCACTCTTCTGGTGGGCATCTTCTTTCCCTCTGTCACAGGTGAGCACATGGGCTGCTGTCTGTTTCACAGATGATAGACCCGGGAAGGGATTTTTCTTAGGAGACAAAGCTGTATTCTCGGGATTCCTAGATTTTCCTCTAGTCTTTGATAGCAGTTCAAATATCAGTGTCCAGAAACTAAAGAAGTTAACTTGTTCTTTTTTCCTTTTTTAAAGGCATCATGGCAGGATCAAACAGATCTGGGGATCTGAAAGATGCTCAAAAGTCCATTCCCATTGGCACTATCCTCGCCATCCTGACCACCTCCTTTGTCTGTATCCTTTTGATGGATCCAGTTTGAGTTTTAGTTACAGGAACAGCCATAGAACAAGAGTGATCGGTATTTTTATCCTGGTAATAAAGATATCTGCTTTCTACCCCCTCACTTCACACCAGATAATCTACCTGTGAAAGTTGCTCCTTCTTGTCTGACTCTTTGTGACCTCATGGACTTAGTCCATGGAACTCTCCAGGCCAGAATACTGGAGTGGGTAGCCTTTCCCTTCTCCAGGGGATCTTCCCAACCCAGGGATCGAATCCAGACCTCCCACTTTGCAGGCGGATTCTTTACCAACTAAGCCACAAGGGAAACCCAGATAATCTACCTACCTCATCTCTAAAACTCAAGAAAGAATTTATGAGATTAATGAATTTAGCCACTCATTTTACTGATAGAAATATCCTGAGTGTTTATGTTCATCTTAGAGGGTGAATGGCAGTTTCCTTGACTCTCAGTGTCTTAGATTTAAGCAATGTTGTCCTTTTTGGTGCATGTATTGAAGGTGTTGTCCTCAGAGACAAGTGAGTAATTGATTTCTTTTACAGCCACCTGTCTGTCTGCCATTATGTCTGATCATCCCATACAGCACCAAGACAGTTATAAACTCAAAACCCACCTGAGATGTGTATCACAAGTAACAATCGAAAGTACATATATATAGGTCCCCAAAAGAGAGGCCAGTATGTCGTTGTATATGATGAAACAAGTGTTCTTCAATAAAGCAGTGAATTTATCTGAATACTGGGGATTTTCCTGTATAATAGGAGGTGTTGAAAACTAAGACTAAAAGTGAAAGAGGGAAAATAATAAAAATTTAAAAATTTTTTAAGTTTCTGTTTCCTCTATGAGACATAAGGGTGTCTGCTTGGCATTCTGAATAAAAACTTGAAACTTACTTTCTTCATTTCTTTCATACAGGCCACTGGTATTTTTCCTTTCTCATCTGTGACCATAAAAAGTTATAAATAGAAAAAATTGAGTGAACGTCTATCTAGCATTTTCATCTGAAGTTATTTCCAGGTTGACTATCCCCACTCTGATTTCTCCCCCAGGTTTGGAGATGCTGTGAAAGGTAACCTGGTGGTAGGGACCTTGTCTTGGCCATCCCCGTGGGTGATTGTTATTGGCTCCTTCTTCTCTACATGCGGGGCTGGGCTTCAGAGTCTCACAGGAGCACCAAGGCTGCTGCAGGCTATCGCCAAGGATAACATCATACCGTTTCTGAGGGTGAGTGACCCTACTCTATGTCCTCTTCCTTTTTTCTCAGGTTTTAGGAGAAACTGACCTTCATAGGCTTAGAAATCACTGGGCCGTGTAATATGAAGATGGGTTTTAGCACAAGACTCTGTATAGCCCTCTAAATCTCTAGTATGAGTTTATATGTGAGAGGAATAAAGATATTTAAAAGCTACCACATTTGTAATGCTGTTATCTTAAAGATTCTGAAACTATAGCATAGAAGAATAAGGGAGCTTTGACTCAAACCTTTCCCATGCTCATCTGTCTCATACTTCACTTCTGTGTACAGGTTTTTGGTCACAGCAAAGCCAATGGGGAACCTACCTGGGCTTTACTTCTAACTGCTGCCATTGCAGAACTGGGAATCCTTATTGCCTCCCTGGATCTCGTGGCTCCAATTCTTTCCATGTAAGAGCCTGTTATTCTCTTCATTCGTTGTTGCATATGTTATGTCTAGGTTCATGGGAATTCCCTGGTGGCCCAGTGGTTAGGACTCCATGCTTTCACTGCCAAGGGCACAGGTCCAATCCCTGGTCAGGGAACTGAAATCCTACAAGCTACGCAGTGTGACTGGGGAGGGGGGTAGATAAGTGCAGTGTGGTCTCATCTGTGTTTTTGAAAACATAATAAAGAGTAAAATATGCAAGGAGTGCTAAATGTTAGCTGTTATGATTGTGCATTTTCTCCCAAGTTGTTTTTTCTATACTTTTCTGCAAAAAACAGATACTGTGATAATTTGAGGGGGAAACTTTCATTAAAGCTTAGCTTATTTTCTGGCCCTCTAGGTTACTTTCAGTATGCTGAGGATAAGCGTAAGATGCTAAGACACAGCCTTAGAGAACTGATGGCAGATAAAGAAACCGGCGATCCTTGTCTAGGTTGATGAATACTGTGGTCAGGGTGAGCACTGCATGCTCTGTGAGCTCTACAGTGGCCCACCTAACTGGACTGAGAATCAGGAAAGGTTTTCTGGAGGAAGTGAGGCTTGTATCATGAAGTGAAGGGGCGAAAGAGATTCCAGGCAGGGAATGTGTGTGAAGGAATTGAGAGATGAAATAGTGCAGTACATTCTGAGAAGTGAAAGTCTGACTTTGAGAGTGGAAGGTGCGGGTAGGGTAAGTGCAGAGCAGGGAATTAAGCAGAAGTGGATCACAGAGGACCTGGAACTTTTCCTGAAAGTAGTGGATAATCCTTTGAGGACAAAATGGTCATATTTCTATTTCATAATGATGATTTCTGTATAAAAGATAGGTTAGGAGGAGGCCAAAACTGAGCCGGAAGTTGGAAGTTTCCAGTGCCAGTTGGAAGCATATTTAACTAATCCAACAAAGAACAAATGAGAGCCTGAACTGTGCTGATAGAAGCAGAGGTGGAAAGGAGAGGGGAAGAGTTTAGAGTTCTGTAAATAGGGGGAATCCATAGGACTTGATAAGTGAATTTGGAACAAGGTTGAGTAGTGAAGAGGAAACTGAGTATTATCCCAAGAGTAACTGGATAAAAAGTGGTAGTGTCTTTCACTGAGTGAGAACTTAGAAGGCTGAGCAAGTTTGTGGGGAGGTGAAGTTTTTCTACACTCTATTCTTAATCAAAGGCTAGTAGGCTAGAACAAAGGCTTAAATACAGCCAAGCTCTCTAGTTATTTAAAATAATCCTTGAAGAATTATTTTACAATAATAATCATTCCTCATACTTTTTTTATTCTGCCAGGTTTTTTCTCATGTGTTACCTCTTTGTGAATTTGGCATGTGCCTTGCAAACATTGCTTCGAACACCCAATTGGAGACCCCGGTTCCGCTACTACCACTGGTAAGTCTTTTTTCCTTCTTGCCCGTATTTGGAGAGAACTCATCATTGAACTGGAAAACTAGGAGATTCTGAACTCTCAATCCAGTTTTTTTCTTGGCCATCTGTTTCATACTGTTTCTTTTAGCCTCCTGTGTTCACATGAATTTCTACCATCCTACTGTGTTTTTCTCATTTGTTCTTTGTTGGATTAATTAAATAAGTTTAATACATGCTTTTATAACAGCTTATAATACTCAATTGAGAATAAAGGTCAAAACTATGAAATAAATATTTACAGGCTGCTGTGTTCCTCAGTTTAAAACAACCTACCTTTTGCTTATCAGATTGCCTGTTTACATCTTAGCTGAGCCCTGAGCTTCATTCCTTTCCATTTATCCTCTTATCTTCACCAGTTTTCCTCAGTGTTCACTCTCAGACTCTCTTCCTTACGACAGTTTTATTTAGTTAAAGAGTATGAGCTGTGTCTCTGGTGGCTCGGTGGTAAAGAATCCATCTGCCAGTGCAGAGGACCGTGGGTTCAATCCCTGGTGTGGGAAGATCCCATATGCCGCGGAGCCACTAGGCCCATGCACCACAACTTTTGAGCCTGTGCTCTAGAGCCCACGTCCGGCAACTAGTAAAGCCTGAGCGCCCCAGAGCCTGTGATCCGCAACAAGAGAAACTACCACAATGAGAAGCCTCTGCACAACAGAGAAAAAGCCCTGTGCATCAATGAAGACCCAGAACAACCAAAAATAAATAGATAAATAAATAAAATTATTTTTTTAAAAAAGAGAAGAAGAACACATTCAAGTAAGTATTTTTTTTTTTAAAGAGTATGAGCCTATGGCATCGATGACCTGAGTTCAAGTTTAGCTTTACTATTTCCTAGCTTTGTAGCTTTCATCAAAGCACATAACCACATCAAATTTCATTTTATTCATTAATAAAATGGGACTAATCATATTATCTATCTCATAGGATTGTTTTGAGATAATCTAAAGTGCTTAGCACAGTGCCTCGTACGTAGTAAAGCTCTGAATGAGATGTTGCTACTGCTGTTGCTGGTGTGCTCACGTCTCAGTCCTTAAAGGAATTATCACATTTTTAGCTACCATCACATTTCTTTTCTTTCATAGCTATAAGTTCTTTAATATGTGCTATTATATACTTGTTTGTACATTCCTCTTTGCTGACTTTTTCCTTGATCCCTTTCTAAAACTTCACTTACCAGGGGTGGGTAGTGATGTGACCTTTATCTGGCACAATTTTAGATCATCAACTGATCTTAATACCATTAATCTTCATTCTAGAGTTAATGCTAGTTAAAAGTTCATTATGAACGTTTTTTTGTGTGTTACCAGTTGCTTTTGGTTTTTTTTTCTCTTTCTCTTTACACCATACATTT
Source organism: Neotragus moschatus (assembly GCA_006410615.1). Classification (NCBI taxonomy): domain Eukaryota; kingdom Metazoa; phylum Chordata; class Mammalia; order Artiodactyla; family Bovidae; genus Neotragus; species Neotragus moschatus. The sequence goes on along the minus strand of SJYA01001550.1, from coordinate 568,763 downwards.
TCATTCATTAGATCCAATCTTCTCCAGATTAACAACTGCTCTGTTTGTTCTTTGAAATTTATCATACAACTTAGTTCATTCTTTACACAGTACAACTTCAGTAAATGTAGTTGTCTATCTAATTTATTTAATCAAAACAAGAATTTGATTATTTTCTTCCAAGTTCCCTATGTAAAGTAAGGAAACTAATGGGTGGGTTCTGCAGGTATGTTAATAAATTTTCATAAAGTTTTTAGAAATATTCACATGAAATGCTTTTTTTCCTAAATATCATAAAGTTGTTAATAATTCTGACTACATGTCCCATCCCTGCTTTGCCGTGTAGGTATTAATTGTCCTCGTGACTGCAGATGACTTTTGTAGCATCCAGGTTCATTTATGTATTATTCCAGCAACAGGAAACATCAGCACTAAGGAGCTTCCCTGTGGCTCAAACAGTAAAGAATCTGCCTGCAATGTGGGAGACGTTTCAATCCCTAGGTCGGGAAGATCTCCTGGAGAAGGGAATGACAACCCACTCCAGTATTCTTCCCTGAAGAATCCCATGGACAGAGGAGTCTGGTGGGCTACAGACCATGGGGTTGCAGAGTTGGACACGACTGAGTGACTTAACACTTTCACTTTCTTTTCAAGGATGCTTTGGGGCTTAGTGCAGATCTGCTGATTGTTCCCAATCCGTGATAAGATAACTATAAAAACTAAGAAAAAAGAACTTCTTTGGTGGTCCAGTGGTTAAGACTGTGTGTTTCCACTGCAGGGGGAATGGGGTCAATCCCTGGTTGGGGAAATGAAGGTCCTGCATGCCTCATGGCACAGTGCCCCCCTCTCTCCCCTGCCACTCACATGGGAAAAAATGTTTAGAAACTTTTATACAAATTTGACATTGTTATGGCATCCAAACATATAACATTTTTTTCCTAGTAATTCAGTTTTACTGCATTTTACAGAGGTTCTGTCTACAACATATTGGAGTTTTAAAAAATAAATTTTCACCGGTTTAAGAAGCACCTCTATCACAGGGTCTCTTATAGCTGCTTAGAAAAAACATTTTTTATTTGTTTTTGTCTTAAATTTTCTAGGGCACTCTCTTTCATGGGAATGAGTATCTGTCTGGCGCTGATGTTCATTTCTTCCTGGTATTATGCCATTGTAGCTATGGTAATAGCTGGTATGATCTACAAATACATCGAGTACCAAGGGTGAGTCTGTCGATACAATCATGACTGATGCGAAAACTATGGAAACTGGCCAGTTTGGTTAGAGCCATACCAGTGAAAGTTACATTAGGGATCCGGATAACTTCATTCATCTGTACCTAAATTTTGATCATAAGGGGAAACTATTGAGAAAATACGGATCAATGAAAAACTAAAAGGAGGTACTGAAATAATAATGATTCAGTTCAGTTCAGTCTCTCAGTCATGTCCGACTCTTTGGAGCCCCGTGAATCACAGCATGCCAGGCCTCCATGTCCATCACCAACTCCTGGAGTTTACCCAAACTCATGTCCATCGAGTCAATGATGCCATCCAGCTATCTCATCCTCTGTCGTCCCCTTCTCCTCCTGCCCCCAATCCCTCCCAGCATCAGAGTCTTTGCCAATAATGATTAGTATTAAACAAATATAAATATTCTTGCTTATCTCTTCAGGCAAGGAATTGTGTCTGAAGTGAAAAAGAAATCAGTCCTGAATAACTTTGTAACAGCTTCATTAACAGCTTGCCCAAATTAGGAATAAATAACACTCTGATTTAGATTACATTGAGTTTTGCTTTCTCTGCATTATTTTTGAAATAATTTGAACTTTGGATCTGTAGTAATTTCCTAATCCAAATTGCTATTTAGCATTCTTGCTTTTCAACAGTTCCATCGCAGGACAAGTGAGCGACCCTCTCAGCCTTTATTCTGAACTGTTGTACAGTGCAGTGTGTTGATGGAGGATAGTGTTGATCTGCATACAGTGGGTTCATTGTGTTAGTGAGCATCATATAAATAGCTAATGCAAGTTTTAATCTACTTTGTGTTTGTGTTACTTTTAAATAAAGTAAACTTTAGTTTTTGAAATTGTACTTGCTAGATTTTAAGTCTGTCTCTGCTCTTTTCACCTCTTTCTCTCAGAGCTGAGAAAGAATGGGGTGATGGTATCCGCGGGCTGTCCCTCAGTGCAGCCCGATTTGCTTTGCTTAGGCTGGAGGAAGGACCGCCACACACTAAAAACTGGAGGTAAAAAAAAAATCAACAGAATTAGCGCACAGAATTGTGTACTTCATTGATTACAGCAAGAAATCGTGTGACCCAAGGAATTCGTGTAATGAACCTGTTTTGACTGATTCTAAATCCTTGATCTCTGTGACCTTTTAGTTATATAATACATGATCTAGACTTCTACCCTTTTCATTCTTCCTTCAAGACTGATCAACTTGAGATAATACTGGGAAAATTCAGAATGACTATATAGCCTCATCATTTTCTCTAATCTCTTCCTCTGTCAAAGTATATGTTTTATTCAGTTCTCCTAAATTAAAGGGTAGGGTTGTCATTCTGTCCTCAGACCCAAAGTGTTTTCTCATCCTACCATCCCCCTGCCAACCTCTTTGCAGGCCTCAGCTTCTTGTATTGCTGAAACTAGATGAAGACCTACACGTCAAGCATCCTCGTCTCCTCACCTTTGCTTCACAGCTTAAGGCAGGAAAGGGTCTCACAATTGTGGGCTCTGTCATCGTTGGGAACTTCCTGGAGAACTATGGTGAAGCTTTAGCTGCTGAGCAGGTAACACTCAAGGCTTAATGACCTAGTAGAATTTAATTTAGCTTATGGTTTTGTGCAGCTGAGTCATAAGACCTCAGATTTCTAAGTTGATCCCTTTCCTGAGCAACCTAAGAGGTGTCCTTCTTGTGCTGACTTGTGTGGTCATATTCTCCAAATAATAAGGTGAACCAGAAGATTGTAATTTATTCTTCTCATTTAAAAACTTTCTAAACTATAAGATTATCAAGGCTAAGCACTATTTCCAAATAGACTCCAGACATTGGCTCAGCCCTGAGAGGAGTCACATAAATAAATCATGCCTTGAACCATGGTGATAATTCCTCTCAATCTAGTTGTGACACCAAGGAGCAATGAGCACATTTTCTTCCTCTTTACTGATCTTATACATGGTAGCAGAACCAGGATTCTTTTGCCAAGTCTGATTAGCTTATGGGAATTAACATTCTTCCTGAAAAAGAAAGTAGTTACCATTCTAATATTTATTATAAGCAATAGATAGAACTACCCTGGGGAAGTTTCAGTTGCATTTTTAAAATTTTACTGAGGGACTTCCCTGGTGGTCAAGTAGCTTAGACCCCATGCTTCCATTGCAGAGGGGCAGGTTTCAATCCCTGGTCATTGAACTAGACCCATATGCCACAACTAGAGAAGTCTGAGTGCCACAGTGAAAATTGACCAGCACAGCGTAAATAAACAAGTAAATGTAATAAAAAAATTTTTAATTTACTAGATTTCATTTTGGAATGAAATGAAATGCTTAGCTTTGAAACACTAAAACTAGAAGTGCTGAAGAAACATTAGTCCAGAATGATCATAAAAATAAATAAAAAGCACAGTATCAGAAATCAAGAGACACTAATGAATCTAGATACACCTTGACTTAATCTGTGCCTTTAGGAAAATCATCCATTTTCCCTATCATTATTCCCTTCACCATCCCACCAAGAGAATGAAGTAAAAGAAATACAAGTGTCATTAATAATCACCATTAAAATATCAAAAGGAATGTGGAAATAGGCAAAACAAAAAAAACATACTGAGAAAATTCTGAAGTGAAACTGAATCATCATATTGAATTTCTAGTAATATGAGTCAGAGCAAGACGGACACTGAGGAAGGAAGATTATGTTCACACTAACCCTGGGCCATTAAGGAATACTGAATATTCGCTTTGTAAAGATCCCTGTTCTCAGTTTGTTTGGTATGTTAGAAAGAAAAGCAGAAGGGAGGGAAATGTAGAGGATCTACATGTGGACAACCATCTATGTATGTGGTAAGCACCTAAAAAGTGAAAAAGCAAAGGATAGTAAAATTTCATTGGGATAAATTAAACTTTTTAAATTGTTCTGTACAAGGTACAATCTTATACAGAGTTTGGAAAGAGGAGGGAAATATAATATGGAGAAGAAGTAAGAAGTTAAAAGACCCAGGATAAAGTAATCCAGTTTTGAGGTTCTGGTTCTCTCTTTCAGACCATAAAGCATCTAATGGAGGCAGAGAAGGTGAAAGGATTCTCCCAGCTGGTGGTGGCCGCCAAACTGAGGGAGGGCATTTCCCACCTCATCCAGTCATGTGGCCTTGGGGGCATGAAGCACAACACAGTGGTGATGGGATGGCCAAATGGCTGGCGCCAGAGTGAAGATGCTCGAGCTTGGAAGACTTTTATTGGTACAAACCACTTCTTGTACTATCTTGAGGGCCCAAATAGAGCATATACTCTGACCCCATGCTCCAGCCTTGTGCAGTAGAAATTCTGTCATTGCTGAAACATAGCCTTCTAAGGGCACCTAAATAACTGTTGGGCTTCCCTGGAGGCACAGTGGTAAAGAATCCACCTGCCAGTGCAGGAGATGCAAGAGACTCAGGTTCAGTCCTTGGGTTGGGAAGATCCCCTGGAGGAAAAAAATGGCAACTTACTCCAGTATTCTTGCCTGGAAAATTCCATGAACAGAGGAGCCTGGTGGGCTACTGTGTGGGGTCAAAAAGAGTCAGACATGACTGAGTGACTGAGCAGACGAGCACAAATAACTATTAGTAGTAATAACTGATTCTACTCACCTCGTCCAGCCTCACGTAATGTTCATCAGTTGTTTATCTTGCCAAGTCTTATGTTAGGAATTATCTCTGAAACTGTCGTATTTCCATGTGTGATCTCCCACATTGGCATTCTCACAGGAGTTGGAGGAAGTGTTCTTCAGCGTCAAAATCTCCCAAATTCACATACCCACCCCCTTAGAAATATAGTAATCAGAATACACCTAGTGATGTAAATCATAGGTCTCAGTCTAATTGTGTTAGCTATTTAGATTTTTATTAATCAATTTTGTTACTTGATTTGGTATAACCTACTGTGTACACGGGACACCCTATGCAAAGGACTGTAAAAGGGCATTACCCTTTCTTTGCGGACATGGTAGGAAACAAGGCAAGCCTGAGGATTCATCTCTGCTTATCCCAAGTCTCTATTTTTCCTCTAGGCACAGTTCGAGTGACAACTGCTGCCCACCTGGCCCTGCTGGTGGCCAAAAACATCTCCTTCTTTCCCAGCAACGTGGAGCAGTTTCCTGAGGGCAACATCGATGTGTGGTGGATTGTGCATGACGGGGGGATGCTCATGCTATTACCATTCCTACTGAAACAGCATAAGGTACTTTGACACCTTTTTAAAAAAGCCTCTCTCCCTCAACTTCTGTCCTGGTTGGTTCACTAGACAGTTTTTCCCCTTTCATTCTATAATGTTGGGGCTTAGAAATGTTGGGGATTATTCTTGGCCTTCCATGATCCCAGATTCAACCCTATGAGAAATAGTTTTCTTTGTAATTGATATCTAACCATCTCCAAGGGAAATTCAGCAAGTTTATTAAGCTACATATGAGCCCTTGTGAAAAAAAATTAACAAGTGAACATGTCCTGTTTAAAAAAAAAAAAAAAAAGACCAAAGTGCTGGAAACCTAAGGGGTATGTGTGTCTTACTCATCCTTTGGTAAGACTGAGATTCAAAATAGTAAACATAACCAATGTCTGTCTGTCGGCTTTGCTCACCTCTCCCTTGAGGTATTTTTTTCTGTTCTTTCTGTTCCTTCCTTAACGAACTTAATGCCACAGGGAAAAAATAAATAAACAGTATAGTCTGTGCAGTGTCATTAGTATGCTATCTGACTAAAGCACCCTATTAATGTATCACATTCTTTCTTTTCCATTTTGCCAGTTTTTTTCTTGTTATTAAATAAGAACTCTGTTAAGCTGCATTTAATGTGTTCATAGTCAAATTTTTGCCCAAGTACAATAAGACAGCAAGTGAGAAGCTAGGAACAAATACCTTGATACTAGTCAAGGTTGTTCTAGGCAAAAATGCCATCTGAGTAACTCTTTTTCTGCTTCCTTGCATTTAATTTCCCATGTATATGTGGTACTTTCTCAGGTGTGGCGAAAATGCAGCATACGGATCTTCACAGTAGCCCAGCTAGAAGACAACAGTATTCAGATGAAGAAGGACCTGGCCACCTTCTTGTATCACCTTCGCATTGAGGCAGAGGTGGAAGTGGTAGAGATGGTGAGAAAGCGGAGTTTGAGATCAGAGAAGCTACCCTTCCCCCATGTCCCACCCTGTCATTCTAGAATCTCTTCTAGACTGGGAATTTCTTCAGCTACAAATGTGGGTTAATCTCTTAGTTCCAACAAAACTCTAGTATACTGATCTAGATAAGTATAGCACACATGTGGTGTATATTTGGTGGTGGTTTTAAGTTTTGCTTTATTTATTATATCCTTCTATTTCTGCCAGATTCTTGTCTTCTTAATACAGTTTTATTAAGTTTCTATTCATATATTCATGCTAAAGTCACACATAGCTTTTTTTTAATAAGCTGGCAGTATTAAAATAACAGGATTTTGTGTTTTTGTTTCAAGGAAACACATGCAATGGTTAGATTGTGGGAAAGACTCAGAGCTCTGGATCTGATCTTCAGGCCACAGCGTTGTTTTTTGTAGCTCAATGACTGAACAAAAACTGAAACCCGGGTTGATACTGTGATAGTTGCTCTGGTTTAATTTAGTGAGTGGAAATGAAAGTACGCGTTTCTTGTTCCTTTGTGCTTACTGCTCATTCCTTGAAGCTTACTGTGCTTCTCTGTGTGGTGTGTTTGGCAGCACGACAGTGACATATCCGCTTACACTTACGAGCGCACCCTGATGATGGAGCAGAGGTCACAGATGCTGCGGCACATGCGCCTGTCCAAGACGGAGCGAGACCGAGAGGTGAGGCTGCCGCGTCGGCCTCATCCTGGCCTGGGGGCTGTTCCACTGAAAGCGATGGCGGCATTCTTCTCACAGCATGGCAGATTCTTCCTTGCTTGCTTGATTAGTTCCTCTACAGTAGCCACATTTTAAAGTAATTAAAGATGATGCATGAGAGAAAACGGGTATAGTGTCATAGTTGTGTTGGGCCTCCCCTAGGCACAGCTGGTGAAAGATCGGAACTCAATGCTACGACTGACCAGCATTGGCTCTGATGAGGATGACGAGACAGAGACTTATCAGGAGAAGGTGCACATGACGTGGACGAAAGACAAGTATATGGCATCTCGGGGACAAAAGGCCAAGTCGATGGAAGGGTTCCAGGACCTGCTTAACATGCGTCCGTAAGTTTCCAACTCAAACCTAACGTAGTATCCCCATTAGTGCCACAGATGCGACTTTGCTTGGGTACACAGGATGGAATCTAGTCTTCATTTCACCCTACATCCAGCCATCTTGCTGTTGTTTGCCTATGCATACCAGCCACCAATTAATATTGTACACAAACCATCTTTCTTCCTGCCCATACTGTGTTCCTGATATAAAACAAACACAGAATGAGAAAACCCATGATATCAGGATTATAAGGCAGTCATTTGTTCGTTACTCATACTCTAAGCAAAAAACCTCTAATATCTGAAGTTTTTTAGAGTTGACGATATGCCTTAGTTTTCTCTTTGTCATAACCCACTTCTGTTTCTAACCCCTCACCCTCCCCTTCCAGGGACCAGTCCAATGTGAGGCGGATGCATACAGCAGTGAAGCTCAACGAGGTTATAGTTAACAAGTCCCATGAAGCAAAGCTGGTTTTGTTGAATATGCCAGGGCCACCCCGAAACCCTGAGGGTGATGAAAACTGTATCCTTTCTGAGAGCAGAATTGCTGGTAGGGAAAATCTAAAATGTGTTTTAGATGAGACACTGCATAACTATAAAGGTCACTGTCTGTGACTTCCCCTCTTGAGAAGGGACGACTGTTAAAAGTCTCAGGCAAGGATCCTTACTAAGAAGTGATACTAGGCTTCTTTGGGGGAGTTGGGTGTAATGTTCTCTGTGAACCCTAGACAGATTTTTTAGGTGGTATATATGCACAATGACTTTTAATGTTCAGTATATAGAACCATTTCTGATCATCTTGGAGATGGAACACCATATCCTTTCCCCTTGCCAGCTCTTCCCACTTCACAAAGTCTCTATTGGATGAAGTTAAAGGGGAATTTCCTCTAACTGAAAGGAAAAGACAAGGGTTCATCCTCATACTGTAAATTCCAGGACTGTTCAGCACTGAAATAGCAAAGAGTGGTCCATTTTACAAGTACCATTAAGGAAAAGAGGTTAAAAGAAAACAAAGAGTAAATCATCTGTATTTCAGTGAAACATAAAAAAAAAGAAGTGGCAGGGAAAAAATGTAAGTCGAGGAGCTGCACTTGGAAATTACTTGGATTCTCTCTTGAAATCTTACAAGCTACCCTGTTGTGGCTTTTTCTCCCTTTTGGCTTATTTACTGTGTACTAATAACATTACTTGTGGGTTTCCCCCATTTAAAAATAACAGGAAAAAAATCTAACAAGTGGGAAAGAGTTTTGCATTAATATTATTTATGCCAAGAGACTAGATCCCCAGATTACTTCACAGAACTGAATTGAATCCAGAGTTCAGACGTCTCCAGTTCTGACTATATAATAATTAATTAAGCCTGTTGATTTTTCAGCTTTGTAGTCAGATAAACTCAGATTATCATGATGCCAGGTTGTAAGAATGCTCTTTTCCTACTTGTCTCCTTGACAATTTCTGAAGACATGGAGTTCCTAGAAGTACTCACTGAAGGACTAGAGCGAGTCCTTCTTGTCCGAGGTGGTGGCAGTGAAGTGATTACCATTTATTCATAATCTACTCCTGAATGACTCTGCTCGGCCTCACCTTCTGAAAAGGATTCTATCCTCCATGGCAGTGCCAGCTCTTCATTACCACTCCCATCAACTAGAGACCTGTATTCTGTATACGTCACTCTGAACTCTTAATGAGCTGAGCCTCAAGTCCTTGTGCAGGAAAGTACAAACCGATCTGTTCTTCACTACCATATGACCTGCTGTCCTTAAAGAAGTACATTTTCCCTCAACATCAGAACAATGCTCAAGGCCTACAAGCCATGCCTGTACCAGATGAAGGCAACTTAGGATGAACAAACTAAACCAGTAAAATAAATTGGTAAAAGAGATGCTAGAAATTCAACTGAAGTCAAAAGGCACATACACAAGTACACATATAACATTAAAGATGAGTCTTAGAAGTCATGATTCAGTGATGACACCATGGGGGTAACAGCCAGAGAGACAGCCTCATCATACTAAGGAATTCATGGCCAAGTACATGGGGCTCTTACATCTTGGTGTAGGTAACTGTGGCAGGCCAAGATGAAAATTTTCGTCAGTGCATCCACTGCTCTCCGGGACTCTTAATTTTATTTTAGGGCACTAATATGTAAAAACTGAAACATGAACTGCAGCCTCTACTTCCTCCGAAACAAGATTCCCCCCAAATATGTTTAGGGACACATACTATGTTTCTGCTGTTTTTCAAAACCCATTCTGTGGTTAAGATTGTAATACAGGCACTGTAACCATGGAAATTGTTTTTTAGAAGGTTGAATAAAAATTCTTTCAGGTTCTTTTCAAATGGACAAACTAAGGGAACTCCAAAAGGTATCTATCAAGATCTGGATAAATAGAGTCTGTAGTTACCTATGATATGGGCAAAATACATAAGCTGTTATCCAGGAAATATAGATGATAATGCATATTGACCCACAGATCCTCCTTTCCTTCTCCCTTTTATGTCCTCTGGGTTATAGGCACAGATCAAAAATCATAGTAACAAATGCTAGGAAGACTGGCAAAAATCCTTCCCTAAACCTTTGGACTATCCTTCAAAGGGAGAATCCAGCAGTGGAATTTGAGGTTTAGAGCCATACTCCTTCCATAGTGCCAAAGTTACTGAGCTGCTGCTATTCTTACCTGCTTCACTGAAGTGGTGTATAACTGGCAATGGCCTGGTTCAAGAAACTTCTTTAAGAAACCTGTGGACCTATTCCCAAAGCCATAGTAAAGACTTGAGGCATGCGCCTCAGTGCTCAAAGTATGAGCTTTACTTGGATCTGAACTAAAAAATTATCCAAGTTAAATCTTTTGCTATTTGTTTTGTTTTCAGAAAGCTCAAAATGTGTCAAGAAAATCCTTGTGCAAACTTCACTAATTTGCTGACTTAATGATCACAAAACATCTGACTTTCAAGCATAGGGAAGCTACCCTGTGTGGCTGAGTGGTAATTTATGTGAAGTCTTCATTTATTTTACAGGATAGATAGGGTATTTCAAGAAACTATCTTGCCTGTATTCATGGCTGCTTTTGAAATTCATTTTATGAATGATAAATAGTGCCACTCTTTGATTACCAGTAGGATATGGAGCAAGCTGCTTTGCTCCACAGTCTGCAGACTATACTTACCCTTATGGACAGAGGAGAAAAACCCTTCAATATGACTTACGAAATTTGAGTNTGGCTGCTTTTGAAATTCATTTTATGAATGATAAATAGTGCCACTCTTTGATTACCAGTAGGATATGGAGCAAGCTGCTTTGCTCCACAGTCTGCAGACTATACTTACCCTTATGGACAGAGGAGAAAAACCCTTCAATATGACTTATGAAATTTGAGTCATTTTGATTTATTCCCTTTCCTCTTCTTTAAATGTCCAAGCTTAGTCAGGTAGCAATATTGTAAGTTGGTTTTTTTTTTCCTGCTGCTTTCTGCAGAGGGTAGAAGCACTGTTTACAACTTCCATTGCAACACTCCGTTGCTAAGTTGAGTTCAGCAGTAGCAGAACAAGTCTCCGAGGACCCAAGCTATTAATGACCCATGCTCTAAAGTCAGCTTGCCCAGGAATTCCTTTTTATTTCCACCCTCTGGCCAAAGTGATACATGTATATGTATTTTTTTCCATATAGAAAAAATATGGGCAGAAAATAAGGTTTTTAGAAAAGCTTTTTGTGGCTAGAGCTCTGTAAGAATCCTTTAAAGGGATAATGGAATTAGTGGGTGCTAATATAGCCCCTACTGTGCCCCTAAAACAATCACTGTTACATGGGGAAGTGGTTCTTGGGCCAGACTTAAACTCATCTCTGTCTAGAGCATTTCATGTCTACATGTCACTTATGTTTGCAAAGCGTCTGGTCTCTTAATCACTGCAAATAAAGCAATACTGAAAACTTGACGAGAGAATGCATCTTATGGGAGGGGGCTATGTGTTTTAAGCAGGAAGAAAAAGGAAAGACATCTTCCTGCTTTTTGAATGAGATCCAGCTTTTAAGTCTTAGCTATGACTTTACCAGGGCAGGTTATGACAATATTCATTTTCTAATTGCTGGCCCTCTGCATTGCATAGCTATCTTAAAACTGAAGTTTGAATCGCAGCATCTGTTTGACAGGTTCCCAGTTCCTCTCGAGGGGTGGGGAAGATCACCACTTTATATCTTCCATTGCCTCAGATTCCTGTTGTCCCTGCAATCCTGCCAATCCTTACTCCCCCAAACGTGTTAAAAATCCATTTTTGTGGATATTAAAGTAGTTATTTACACTGTAAGCATTTTATGCGCTTTTTTGGTCTGTTTTATTTTTCTTTTCATCATGTATGATCTGAATTCACATCTTCCACAAGTATCTCCAACAGAATTTTTATGTCCCAGCTTGTGTTAAACAGAAGTGAAATATTAAGGAGAATAAGGAAAACTTGTGCAAACTTTTTTTTTTTTAGTATTCTCAACCTTTTAATTTATTAAAAGGAGATGCTGCTATGGTTCTTAATTTAACAGCAACCATTCTTTTGTTTACATAGTCATGGTTTTATTTGTTGTTTTGCTCTATACTGGAAACATAAATAAAGTTTTCTACCTTATTTTCAGTCAAGAGTTGTGGTATAGTTTTTGTGTGTTTGTAGTGATACATACATCGTCCTTCACCATGGAGAAAAGAGCTTCTGGTTCTTCTCAGCAGGAGCTAATGTTAAGGGGTAACAAGCGGAGAAGGAGCCCCTGGGTGTAAAGAATCCAGATCGAGAGGCACCAGGTGCTGCTTTCTTACGTTCACAAAAGCAGTCCTCCTCCACTGAACTCCATCCTCTGAGAAGCGAAAAGGTGAACAGGTTAATGGTGAGTGAGTGCTGAAATACCTTCCTGAATTGAGTACTTGCTACCTTAACCACAAGCTCTACTTTATCTTTTAAGAATAACAACTCTCAAATTCCTAATGGATCTTATTTAAGAAATGAGCTCTAATACCAACTGTGATCCCCCACCATCAAATGGGTCAGCTATTTACTGCACATTAGAGCTGCTCCAAATTTAACTTTGCTTTTGCCTTACCTCAGGGGGTTCAATGAAGGCTAACCAATCCGATGCATGTGTAGGCAACAGTCCCATTGACTGGCACTTATAAACAGCCAATGCCAAACCCATAAGGTTCCCAATGAGATACACCAAACCCTGAAGAAACTTCTGGCTTGAACTTTCGAGCATCTTGAAAGCTGTTGGGGTAACAAAGTGTCAAAAAACAAAACAACTTTTTCTTCAGTATGAATCAGGCCATATATTAATATAAATACAAACAGCCCCGTACTAAGACAGCAAATAGAACCATTAAAGGTGAACAAAAACCCACAAGCACCATTTTCCCCTCATGCCACCACCACCCTGCACTGCAACTAGCCAAGAGCAAGCTCTGCCAAAGATTTACAGTGGGTTTTGCCAAAGAATTTGCCTGATTCTTAAAGCTTAGTTAGGGTGGATTATTATTTCAAGAATACTTACTGGCAAAAAAAAAAAAAAACAGAATACTTACTGGCTGAAATGGCCATAAGTGCCTGAATGGGTCGCCAAGCCATCATACACACCATCATAGTAGGGAAGATGGAGATAGTATTGCCTGCCATGTACATGATGAAGAGGTTCATAGGAATCTGTTTCAGGGGACCCAAGGCAATGTCCCAGCAGCGCTAAAACACACAGTTTTAACCACTGATTACTATCCTTAGTTCCACATTTATTATATCACTGACGTTAAAGTCAAATGAACACAATTCCCAGTTCTGTGCTTCTGAGCTAACTCCTCAATTCCACCGCCTCTACCATTCTCTCACTTCGCCACAGGAACCTTGCTCGTCTACTAAAGATAAGGCATCCTCACTATTTCATGTTCTTCCCTATGGGTTTTCCAGATACCATTTTTCCCCCATGACTAGGTAAAGAAAAGACTTCCCTATTTTTGTTCTGCACTTGTCATTGTCCCATCTACAATTGAAAAACTAGATAAAATCCACATAATGGTAGATCAGCACACCTCATTTATTAATAGAACAGACAAATCAAGATATATAAGATGTGAATGACATTATTAACTGACAACACTGCACCTAACAGATACAGAATTTACATTCTTTTCAAACACAGATGGGACATCTACAAAAACAGAACTGAACCATGGAGAACAAGTCAATAACTCTCAAATTATACAAAGCATATTATTTGGTTATAATGTAATTGAGCTAGAAATCAGTAATAAAAAGATAACTAGAAATTTTTTCTTATGTCTTAGAATGAAAAAATGTGCTCTAAATGGTCCACTAATCAAAGTAGAAATGTCAGTGGAAAATAGAAATATTAACTCATAACAAAAATACCACATATTAAAACTGTAAGACCCAGAGCTTTGAGAAATTTACACCTTTAAATACATATTAGAAGACTAAAAGTAGTATCTAAGCATCTATTTCAAGAAATCAGAAGAATAATAAATTAGAGACACAAGGAAATGGAAAGGAAGGAAATCAAAATGAGAGCAGAAACTAATGAAATTTGCTCTACATCAAGAAAGCCAAAGGGGCTTTTTGAAAAGCAGTATTAAGGCTGAGAGGAAAACAAGTGCCAGGCACTGTTGCAGGCACTTGGGAGACAAACATCTTGCTCTCATACAGCTTACAACAGTGAAAAGAGAGAATAAAATATATGACTGATATGGAGAAATATAAGAAAATAAGACAGGGAGTGCCATGAAGGTAGACTTCACTACAAAAGGAACATCTGAGAAACATAAAGGAGATGAGACAGCAAATCATAAAGGAATCTGGGGGAAAAGGGAAGAACAAGTACAAAAAGCCTGAAATAGGTTGCCTGGCATATTTAAGCAGCAGCAAGGAGGTCATTCCGGGGACAGGAGTAAACAAAAGGGAAAGAGGTAGGAGATGGAGTGACTTAGACCAGGATGATAGATTAAAGCAATAAGAAATAAGATTTCCAGTCTATTTGAACCAACAGCCTACTCTGACAAACTGGATGAGTGGTATAAGGGTATCAGACTAAAAAATGGACTTCAACTGGAATGCGCTGCCCCAATAAATAATTTTCAACCTACTTTATTATACCTTATGTTCAACCGTCAATAGATAATTTTCAACCTACGTTATTATGCCTTATGTTCAACCGTCTTTTATTTTTTCAATTAGCACTATTGGAGCTGATACGGTCAACTAATGTAACACTTATCTCAAGCAGTTTAGCTACCAAATATCCCAAGATGGGATAAGGACCATCTTCAGTAAGATATCCATGTGCTGCCTGGAAGAAAAGGTAGGTGTGTAGCTCAGAATTGGCCCAAGGACTATGGTTACATCTAAACCTCTGTACCTTCTCCACTAGGATCCGGTCTGTCTCTTGAACGCTGGTATCAGGCACTTGCTTGTCCAAGTAACCAACTGGGTACAGCGAGTCTCCCTGGCCACCGCCCCGGTCACTTCGGCCCCTACAGACCAAACCAAAAAAAACTAAGGCTGTAGCCGCCCACACTTCGTATCCCACATTTCCTGTTCTCATCATAGGAATAAAGATCCTCAGATGCATCTACCTATATTAGACCAAGCCCTCCCGTTGTTTCGTCAGATCCTGGCCTACTGGGAAGGATGAAATAAGCATCCTTTGGACACAAAAACCTCCACGGCAGAGAAGCCATCAGCTCCCCAGGAGTCGTCTTTTTAGAGAGTTGTGCCTGAGGGCTCAGGTCCTATTCCTCTGGGGTAGTTCTACAGCGAAAGCTCTGATATGGAGCTTTGCCCAGCACTTCACCTGCTGCCTCCTCCAGGTCCGCTCAGCTCAATCGCCCACTTGAAGCGCCGGCCTCGGTTAGCCACCAAGCTCCCTTGGGCCGTCATGGCAACAGCCGCCTACCAATGCGGCAAAGCTCTGGACCAAAGCGTAGCCGGATCCCAAGCCCTAAGACCGCGGCGACTTGTTGGGTTCACTCTGTAAGTCCATTTCCGGCGCGCAACTATAGACGTCACTTCCGCCCCGGAAATTGGCCCGTGGCCAATTGGTGAGCTTAGTGCTAAATGGATTATTGCGCTTTCTCTTCTTTCTGAAGAGACCTTCTGGGTGTTACTTGACCTTTGAGGTTCGGTGTATGGGACAGAAGAAAGTCTATACTGACTCTGCGTTAGAGGTTGAAGCCAAGAAAGTGAAGTGAAAGTTGCTCGGTCGTGTCCGACTCTTTGCGACCCCCGTGGACTGTATAGTCCATGGAATTCTCCAAGCCAGACTACTGGAGTGGATAGCCTTTCCCTTCAGGATATCTTCCCAATCCAGGGATGGAACTCAGGTCTCCCGCATTGTGGGCGGATTCTTTTCCAGCTGAGCAACCAGGGAAGCCCAAGAATAGTGGAGTCCAAGAATAGTGGAGTGGGTAGCCTAGCCTTTCTTCAGCGGATCTTCCCGACCCAGGAATCGAACCGCGGTCTCCTGCATCGCAGGCAGATTCTTTACTAGCTGAGCTACCAGGGAAGCATTGAAGGCAAGTGCTTCTGCAACTTTTACGCCTTGGGAACACAAGTTCAAATTTCCATTTATATGCGTGGTAAAACCACGCATTGTGTGAATTTGAGCATGTTATTTAGTGGCTTCTGAGTGTTGAATGTCCATTGTATTCCAGGAGCTTTGTGTTTATTATATTCTTTAATTATCACAGTAACAATGGGTCGTAGATAGTTCTATCCTTGCCCTGCACAAAACCTGGGAAGCCTGTGGGCGTTTTAAGACTCCTGGGCTCGAGCTTCAGTCTCCCTTTGAGTCCTGGCTTCGCTACTTAATTGTGTGACTTTGGGGCAAGTCCGATTCTTTGTTTTCAAACCTTTTCATGCGTACCTGCTGTCAAGGCTTGTTCTGAGTTTAAACGGAGTGCTTGCCACAAATGCATTCCATGTTTTTATTTTATTTTAAATTTTATTTATTTTTGGCTGTGCTGGGTCTTTCTTGCTGCATGTGGGCTTTCTGTTATGAGGAGCGGAGGTGGTGGTCTGGCTTCTCACTGCAGTGGCTTCTCTTGTGCAAGAGGAGCTCTAGGGCCCAGCCGTCTTCTGTAGTTGCTGGGAATGGGCCCAGTAGTTGTGGTGCAGGGGCCTAGTTGCTCCTTGGCATGTGAGATCTTCCCTAATCAGGGATGGAATCTGTGTGTGTTCCCACCCCACTCCACCCCACCCCCCGCCCCGGCAGTCTGACTCCTAACTACTGGACCAACAGGGAAGTCTTGTGTTTTTTTAACATCGCTGATCTCCAACATTCTTCCTAGTGATTGGGTTTTATATTTAATTATATGCCTATATAATAATTAAACCTATTACCAGGTATTTAAGTTGTTTACTGCTTTTTCCCCCCTTTTATAACCAATATTGCTGCCATTGTCCTTCGAGTCATATACTCCTTCCCTTTTAAAGTGCTCCTCTGCTTGGTGTAAAAGTTTTTAGAGTGTTCATGTTCATGCTGAGTGGCTCAGACTTATTCAACTCTCTCTTATTCAGCGACCTCATGGACTGTAGCCCACCAGGCTCCTCTGTCCATGGGGTTTTTCCAGTCAAGAATACTGGAGTGGGTTGCCATTTCCTCCTCCAGGGGATCTNTCCCTTTTAAAGTGCTCCTCTGCTTGGTGTAAAAGTTTTTAGAGTGTTCATGTTCATGCTGAGTGGCTCAGACTTATTCAACTCTCTCTTATTCAGCGACCTCATGGACTGTAGCCCACCAGGCTCCTCTGTCCATGGGGTTTTTCCAGTCAAGAATACTGGAGTGGGTTGCCATTTCCTCCTCCAGGGGATCTTCTTGATCCAGGTATCAAACCTGCATCTGCTGCCCTGGCAGGTAGATTATTTACCACTGAACCACTTGGAAAACCCTTAATAAGGTACTACAGATCTATTTCTCCTTTATTCTCGGAATCTCACAGTGTTATTTGCTGAAATGTGTTCCAAAGAACATGAAGCTATTGAGATTGAACTAAAGAAAGGTTCCAAGGTCAGATAAATTCGAGATATTGCATTCTGCACATACATCCCAGAGATTCTCAGTGCTATTAGTATAACACTAAAACCACAAGAAGTGATGCAGTAAAGAAAGGCCTTTCATTTTGTTTTCCAATCTGCCAGAATGAGAAATCTGTCTCTCTCTCTCTTTTTTTTTTCATTACATGTTAGTTTCCAATGGAATCGGTGTTCTGTAGAACACAGGGGCCTACCTATGTGCTCGAATTCAAGAGAAAGGTGAAGTCACTCTTTAATGATCTGACTGATATTCTTAAAAATTGTTAGAATATCATGAGAAATAATAGCGTCTTTATGGAAATAGAGTTTCAGATTGGAATGAAACGTGTGGGTCCAAGTTTTTGCACAAAAATGTGTTTTGCAAGAAAAGTAAAGGGAAACCTGTATTCTAATCCTGACTCCAAATGAACTCCTAAGAGAGGAAGGAAGTCTGTTGGCCTTCATTTCTTCATGTGTAAAGCAAGGGACTGACATACTGGATTACTTCTAACGGTAACTTCTAGTTTTTTGCATATTATTCTTTCATATATGGCGTATTCAAAGAAAACAGACATTGTAAACATATAAAGGAATAGTGGGATTTCAGATCATTTTTTTAAATTGTACTTTCATATTTTTCCTAATTCTCTGCATTATGTAGCTACCACTTTTGGATTTAGGGAAAAAAATGTTATTAATTGTAACATGACATGATTTTAAACCTAAAAGCAGAATGATTCAGAGATTCACCTTGAGAGCCCTTAGAAAATACTGATGCCTTGGCCACACCTAGAGATTTTACTTCATCTGCTTAGGGGGTATCAAGTGCACCAGTGTTTTTTGTGTGGCTCTCCCGGTGATTCTACTTTGCGGCAAGGATTAAGAACCTCTGACCTAAGAGTGTTTCATTGCTCTAAGATGACAAGGTTTGAATTTACACAGAGTAGTTTAAGCAGTCATTAGTTTTTGAGAGCCTCCTTGTATTCCTCCCCCGTGGGAGAAACTTGAATTAGAAAATAATAGGAATACTGAAATTGTAAAAATAAATATTAAACTTCCCTTACTTTGTGGCTTTGGGCAAATGTTATTTTAATTAAAGAAACTATGAGAAGGTAAACCATGATTCCACAGGTCATATGACTTGCCTTGTTTGCCTTTACAATTTGTGCCCCTGTCCAGTTTTGGCATTTGTGTTTGTGTCTTCCCTTCTCATCCCCAAACACTTCTTGAAGGGTCTAGTGAAGTGAAAGTTGCTGAGTTGTGTCTGACTCTTTGCGACCCCATGGACTATACAGTCCATCTCTAGGCCAGTATACTGGAGTGGGTAACCTTTCCCTTCTCCAGGGGATCTTCCCAACCCAGAGATCGAACCCAGATCTCCCACATTGCAGGTGGATTTTTTACCAGCTGAGCCACAAGGGAAGCCCTTTAAGGGTCTAAGCAGCTGACTGTTTCTAATACTTCATGCCATTTTCTTCAGAGCATCTGCATTTGGATTGAAACGAACAAATTTTCTGTTCATACAACAGATTTGTGAGAATGCATCCCTCCAAAGGAAAAGTTTTATTGCTACCTCTGAAGTTTTTGGTCTATGCCATTTTACAGTGTCTCTGTTATAATTCTATTCAGCTAGCCTCACTGGTTCAACCAGTTCCCCCAGTGTTTTAAAAAAAAGCTCCTAAGCCTTTTAGCAGCTTCAGTAAAATGGACTTCTATTGCAATCTCTAGTTATTTGTGTTATTTAACTCTACTATCATTGTTCTTCTGAAAAGGAACACCTTACTATTATACCACTCATGGTACAGTTGTTTCCATGTTAGTAATAGGGTTTTAACAGGATGAAAATTTTGTGCTCCATTTTGTCTGTTTGCATTTTCAAACCCCTTTATCAGGAAAAAATATATATATTTTGGAGGGTCAGATCCTACCTTGTTAGTTCAGATTGGGTTTCTGCATTGTTTCTATGCAGATTACAATTTTTTCCGTTTCTGGTTCATGGCCGTTTAGTGTCATGAAATGCCCCTGTCAGCAGTGACATGAAATAATATGGTGATGGGAGAAGAGGCTGGCTAGTAATGCCATTCTTCATTATGAACTGTCTTTCTCATTTCAAGAGGACAGTTGTGAAATTCACATTTTAACAGGTTCCTATTATAGCACTTCCCTCCAGCACTTGCTTAGGAAGCTGGGAGTGTTGCCATTCCCACAGATCCATTAAAGAATAAGAATGACAACCAGAGTGTGAGTCATAATGATACATCTCTGATGGTGTAACATGTTTCTTCAAGCTTGGTTACTCTGGTGATCAATTTCAGGTATCTTGGGAGTGGGGTAAGCTACATCCCACCACACAGAATACTGGAGTCTAAGAATACTGGAGGCTACATCCAGGATCTGAATGACCAATCCAGGTCCTTTGGGACATTTTTTCTTATGTGCTAATTTTTAAAAAGCTTCAATTGGTTCCGTTGTAAAAGCATTGTTTTATAGCCTGAGTTTTTTATAAGGAGAATTGTTATGAACTGAATGTTTTTGTCCTCCCAAAATTCATATGTCAAAGCCCCAACTCCCAATGTATTTATTTGAAGTGGGGCTTTTGTGTGTGTGTGCACTAAGTCGCTTCAGTTGTGTCTGACTCTTTGCTACCCTATAGACTGTAAGCCACCAGTGTCTTTTGTCCACGGGATTCTCCAGGCAAGAATACTGGAGTGGGCTGCTGTGCCCTCTTCCAGGGGATCTTCCGTACTCAGGGATTGAACCCTTATGTCTCTCTGTGCGTTGGCAAGCAGGTTCTTTACCCTAGTGCCACCTGGGGCTTTTGTGGGGACAGGCAATCA
This sequence comes from Neotragus moschatus, assembly GCA_006410615.1. NCBI lineage: Eukaryota > Metazoa > Chordata > Mammalia > Artiodactyla > Bovidae > Neotragus > Neotragus moschatus. Next base: position 548,479 of record SJYA01001550.1, on the reverse strand, counting down.
GGGTTAGATGAGGTCAGGAAGGTAAGGCTGTCACACTGGGATTAGTGTCTGGGAAGGAAAGTTATGACCAACCTAGATAGCATGTTGAAAAGCAGAGACATTACTTTGCCAACAAAGGTCCATCTAGTCAAGGCTGTGGTTTTTCCAGTAGTCATGTATGGATGTGAGAGTTGGACTGTGAAGAAAGCTGAGCGCCGAAGAATTGATGCTTTTGAACTGTGGTGTTGGAGGAGACTCTTGAGAGTCTCTTGGACTGCAAGGAGATCCAACCTGTCCATTCTGAAGGAGATCAGCCCTGGGATTTCTTTGGAAGGAATGATGCTGAAGCTGAAGCTCCAGTACTTTGGCCACCTCATGCGAAGAGTTGACTCATTGGAGGAGACTCTGATGCTGGGAGGGATTGAGGGCAGGAGGAGAAGGGGACGACCGAGGATGAGATGGCTGGATGGCATCACTGACTCGATGGGCGTGAGTCTGAGTGAACTCCGGGAGTTGGTGATGGACAGGGAGGCCTGGCGTGCTGCCATTCATGGAGTCACAAAGAGTTGGACACGACTGAGTGACTGAACTGAACTGAAGAAGACACACCAGAGAGCTTGCTCTCTCAGTCTGCCATGTGAGGACGCAGTGAGAAGGTGGTTTTCTACAAGCCAGGAGGGGAGTGCTCACCAGGANCTGCCATTCATGGGGTCACAAAGAGTTGGACACGACTGAGTGACTGAACTGAACTGAAGAAGACACACCAGAGAGCTTGCTCTCTCAGTCTGCCATGTGAGGACGCAGTGAGAAGGTGGTTTTCTACAAGCCAGGAGGGGAGTGCTCACCAGGAACTGAATCAGCTGGCATCTTGATCTTGGACTTCCCAGCCTCCAGAACTGTGAGAAAATAAATTTCTGTTGTCAAAGCCATACATTCTGTGGTATTTTGTTATAGTAGCCCAGGTAAACTAGTAAAAGGGTAAAGTGGGATTCAGAAGAATTGAAGGAGAATAATAAGTACCTTTTGGTGCTTATTGAAGTGACTTGAAAGATAAAGTCATCCCTTAAAACAAAATAAATGTAGGATTGTTTAATTTTTAGGAGTTTATTACATAAATGAAAACATACATTGTCTGACATTTTTTTTTCACTTAATCCATAATGCTGCTGCTGCTGCTAAGTCACTTCAGTCATGTCCGACTCTGTGTGACCCCATAGAGCGCAGCCCAGCAGGCTCCTCTGTCTCTGGGATTCTCTAGGCAAGAACACTGGAGTGGGTTGCCATTTCCTTCTCTAATGCATGCATGCATGCTAAGTCGCTTCAGTCCTGTCCGACTCTGTGCAACCCCATGGCAGCCCATCAGGCTCCTTGGTCCATGGGGTTTGAATACTGGAGTGGGTTGCCATTTTCTTCTCCTAATCCATGTTGAGTATCTTTCATGTTTGTCACTCAAGTCTACCTTGTTCTTTTTAAAGGCAAGAGAGTATACATGCCATAAATGTATGATAATTTAACCAGTCCCTAATTGATGAGCATTTAGCTTGTTCTCAAAATGTTTGTCACTGTTATGGAAAAAAGAAAAAGAAAAAAAAAAAAAGGACGCTATGAAAATATCCCTGGGTACTTTGTCAACATAGTTCTGTAGGAGATTCATACAATTAAGGTCACCTGCCACAGAGGTTTGGAGAAGGCAATGACACCCCACTCCAGTACTCTTGTCTGGAAAATTCCATGGACGGAGGAGCCTGGTAGGCTGCAGTCCATGAGGTCGAGAAGAGTCAGACACAACTGAGTGAATTCACTTTCACTTTTCACTTTCCGGCATTGGAGAAGGAAATGGCAACCCACTCCAATGTTCTTGCCTGGAGAATCCCAGGGACGGGGGAGTCTAGTGGGCTGCCGTCTATGGGGTCGCACAGAGTCAGACATAACTGAAGTGACTTAGCAGCAGCAGCCAGATTCTGTTCAGACTCAATTTTGTTACTGCCAAAGCGGTTTGGCCTTGTGTCCGGCTCTAAGAAACAGACTTCAGTTTTCGTGGTCTTCCTGCAGCTCCAGTCTCTTGAGGCTGTAGACCTTTGTAGATCTCTTGAGGCTGTTTGCTCTTTCAAGTACCCTTCCCAAAGATATCCTGCTTCTGATACTCCTTGCCCTGCCATTTCCTTTCCTTTTTGCCTGTACCTTGCCTTTGAACTCCTCTCCACTGTGCGTTTGTGATGACCCCTCTAAGCAACCGCATGACTGGACTTGTTTTGCGAGTGGTCACCGCTTTGAGATACTCTGTACTGATTATCAGGCCATCAGCACCACAGTGCACCTGTCTCCCTAGCACTAGTACCCCTCCTGGAGCTGGTCTAATTCCAAGTCTGGCTTTCCAAGGAAGCAGTCAACCAAACTGTATTCTTCTCTTAGAAAAATCACTGAAGAGATAACATTAGGTGTGGGAAGTATCTCAGAGATGGTCACTGTGGTATGTACTACTGGAGTGTTTTACACAGGTTGCCCTGTTCCCCAGCATCCCCTGAGAGACGAGTTACTCTTTTCCCCATTGTGCAATTGAGTTAAAGTGCCGTGGGAGGGCCCAAAGGCAGGGATCTAGGCTTCTGCGAGAGGTGAACCTTGCTCCAAAGCTAGTGTTCCTCCCACTCTAACATGCTGCCCCTCCCTTCTTTCGCTTGGTGACAGTGTGCCTAGTTGCAGGAAGTCTGTGGGGGCGGGGGAAGAGGGTCTCTTGGGCTTCAGATTTGAAAAATCTACAANAACACTGGAGTGGGTTGCCATTTCCTTCTCTAATGCATGCATGCATGCTAAGTCGCTTCAGTCCTGTCCGACTCTGTGCAACCCCATGGCAGCCCATCAGGCTCCTTGGTCCATGGGGTTTGAATACTGGAGTGGGTTGCCATTTTCTTCTCCTAATCCATGTTGAGTATCTTTCATGTTTGTCACTCAAGTCTACCTTGTTCTTTTTAAAGGCAAGAGAGTATACATGCCATAAATGTATGATAATTTAACCAGTCCCTAATTGATGAGCATTTAGCTTGTTCTCAAAATGTTTGTCACTGTTATGGAAAAAAGAAAAAGAAAAAAAAAAAAAGGACGCTATGAAAATATCCCTGGGTACTTTGTCAACATAGTTCTGTAGGAGATTCATACAATTAAGGTCACCTGCCACAGAGGTTTGGAGAAGGCAATGACACCCCACTCCAGTACTCTTGTCTGGAAAATTCCATGGACGGAGGAGCCTGGTAGGCTGCAGTCCATGAGGTCGAGAAGAGTCAGACACAACTGAGTGAATTCACTTTCACTTTTCACTTTCCGGCATTGGAGAAGGAAATGGCAACCCACTCCAATGTTCTTGCCTGGAGAATCCCAGGGACGGGGGAGTCTAGTGGGCTGCCGTCTATGGGGTCGCACAGAGTCAGACATAACTGAAGTGACTTAGCAGCAGCAGCCAGATTCTGTTCAGACTCAATTTTGTTACTGCCAAAGCGGTTTGGCCTTGTGTCCGGCTCTAAGAAACAGACTTCAGTTTTCGTGGTCTTCCTGCAGCTCCAGTCTCTTGAGGCTGTAGACCTTTGTAGATCTCTTGAGGCTGTTTGCTCTTTCAAGTACCCTTCCCAAAGATATCCTGCTTCTGATACTCCTTGCCCTGCCATTTCCTTTCCTTTTTGCCTGTACCTTGCCTTTGAACTCCTCTCCACTGTGCGTTTGTGATGACCCCTCTAAGCAACCGCATGACTGGACTTGTTTTGCGAATGGTCACCGCTTTGAGATACTCTGTACTGATTATCAGGCCATCAGCACCACAGTGCACCTGTCTCCCTAGCACTAGTACCCCTCCTGGAGCTGGTCTAATTCCAAGTCTGGCTTTCCAAGGAAGCAGTCAACCAAACTGTATTCTTCTCTTAGAAAAATCACTGAAGAGATAACATTAGGTGTGGGAAGTATCTCAGAGATGGTCACTGTGGTATGTACTACTGGAGTGTTTTACACAGGTTGCCCTGTTCCCCAGCATCCCCTGAGAGACGAGTTACTCTTTTCCCTGTTGTGCAATTGAGTTAAAGTGCCGTGGGAGGGCCCAAAGGCAGGGATCTAGGCTTCTGCGAGAGGTGAACCTTGCTCCAAAGCTAGTGTTCCTCCCACTCTAACATGCTGCCCCTCCCTTCTTTGGCTTGGTGACAGTGTGCCTAGTTGCAGGAAGTCTGTGGGGGCGGGGGAAGAGGGTCTCTTGGGCTTCAGATTTGAAAAATCTACAACAGATATCATCATCTGCTTTCCAGCTGGCAAAGGGTAACAGCTGCATCCAAAACGAACTGCTTTGACAGGAGGATCCGCTCCTGTTCAGCTGTCCCCACCCTCCACCCTTCAAACAGAATCCAGGAAACTGCTGCTTCTGCCACCAAGAAGGGCTTGTGTACTATGGTGGTATTGGAAACGACTGTGAATCTTGCAAACTAGGAGTGCACTGCCTTATCTGAAACTTTCCCTACTGCCATTCTTTCCTTTCACAGTCTGCACAGGAAGATGGGGAAGGGAGGAGCAGAATAAAAGGGACGGACTTCTCACTTTGCCAAAGTCAGCTGCCTGGAATTTTCCAGGGGCTCTGAGGCTGAGCAGTGGATGTAGTTAGCCACAGAAAGGATGAGCTATTGTTGTGTTTTACATCTCTTCACATTTGGTCTTCTACCAGGCCCAGCATCATTCTGGAGGGGTGAGAATGGCATCACCATAGTAAACGCCCAGGTTCCCTGAACCTCTGACCTGAATGACCACACTTCATACCTAAAGTTCCATCCTCCCTTCCTCCTCTCGCTAGCCATCTTGCATCCTGATGATAGACTAATCCTTCCGAAGCATTGATGTAACTCTGTCACTTCCCTGTTCAATGCCTATGCCTTTTTAAGTTTCAACTGCTATTTTTATTATTATGTGCATTTATACAAATTGGCACTTCAATTGATTTTGTATGGATTGATCTACGAAATATGATATTTATCATAAAAAAGCAGCTTAAAAAGTGGTAAGTAGGATATGCTCTCATTTCTGTTCTTAAATATAGTTATAATTGCATAGTAAAGCATCTGAAAAAACCACATGTTCAAATAGAAATAGTGCTTGNATGGATTGATCTACGAAATATGATATTTATCATAAAAAAGCAGCTTAAAAAGTGGTAAGTAGGATATGCTCTCATTTCTGTTCTTAAATATAGTTATAATTGCATAGTAAAGCATCTGAAAAAACCACATGTTCAAATAGAAATAGTGCTTGTCCATAAGTAATAGACTTTTACTGGTTTTAATAATTTTTTTCCTTCCCAAACACCTTCGCTTGATCATTCCAGATCTCCACAACCTGTCAGATGACAGTCTTTGCTCCTGCTACTAGCTAGAGCTCTTTCCACCAGACTCAAATCGGGACAAAGAGCAGTCCTGGAATTTGTTTTGTATTTCTCCCACCATCAAAATCCTCTCGACTCCAGCCTTCCTACANTCTTCACATTTGGTCTTCTACCAGGCCCAGCATCATTCTGGAGGGGTGAGAATGGCATCACCATAGTAAATGCCCAGGTTCCCTGAACCTCTGACCTGAATGACCGCACTTCATACCTAAAGTTCCGTCCTCCCTTCCTCCTCTCGATAGCCATCTTTCATCCTGATGATAGACTAATCCTTCTGAAGCATTGATGTAACTCTGTCACTTCCCTGCTCAATGCCTGTGCCTTTTTAAGTTTCAACTGCCATTTTTATTATTATGTGCATTTATACAAATTGGCACTTCAATTGATTTTGTATGGATTGATCTACGAAATATATTTATCATAAAAAAGCAGCTTAAAAAGTGGTAAGTAGGATATGATCTCATTTCTGTTCTTAAATATAGTTATAATTGCATAGTAAAGCCTCTGAAAAAACCACATGTTCAAATAGAAATAGTGCTTGTCCATAAGTAATAGACTTTTACTTGTTTTAATAATTTTTTTCCTTCCCAAACACCTTCGCTTGATCATTCCAGTTCTCCACAACCTGTCAGGTGACAGTCTTTGCTCCTGCTACTAGCTAGAGCTCTTTCCACCGGACTCAAATCGGGACAGAGAGCAGTCCTGGAATTTGTTTTGTATTTCTCCCACCATCAAAATCCTCTCGACTCCAGCCTTCCTACATGATCTCGCTCCTGACTCTCCACTCGGAAGCACTCTTACGGCATGGCATGAGAGTTCTTCTCTTACATGGGTGTTTATAGCCAGAGTTATTCTACACACCGTTCCTGAAAGATGTCCATCTTCCTGCAAGAGGGAGATGTAGGGCACGGAGGCTAACTCAGCTGCCTGATCACTGAAATGGAAGGAATATTTAAGGCAGTCGGAAGGAAGGCCTGAGGGAATGGCTAGAGGGGTGAACTCTCTGAGACTGCGGAGGGCTCTCTGAGAACTACTTTCCTATGCATAAGGTCTGGTGGTGCAGGGATAATAAAAATATGTGTGGAATGCACTTTAAAAATCTATTAAAAAGTCTTGATTGAGTTCCAAGGGGGAGGAAAAATGCAACTTTATTAACTGAAAAGTATCAGCGAAGAAAACTGACCTGCATTTTCGTCACTAAAATGGTATTTATTTCCAAAATAGCAATATGAAAGCAAATTTATTTCTTTTCACTTTAAGCTATGTTGAGGTTTGACAGCCACGTGGGCCAAATGTCTCTAAACCCTGGAACCCAAGTCTGGAGACAAACCTACCTGAAACTTGCCCTAAGAAGTTTTAGAAATGAGAATATCAAGGTTCTCTTCTGGCCTTTGGACAACCTGAGGCCTTGTTTGAGCTGAAATCCTTCTGTGTCAACACCGCAGATTCCCTGAGTCCTGGGACTCCGTTAGTTGTCTTACCTCATCACCCAGCCTTCCTTGAGGGTAAGAACTATGCCTTACACTCTTTTCACCCTCTTGTGGGGAGGGCCCAGCACATTGCCTTTGTGTAGTGGGTCAAGAAATTCCTGTTTGTGATAATGGCGATGAAGAAATAGCTTGAGAGAAAGTGACTTCACCCATGTATCGAGTTTTATTTTCTTTGTAATGGCACACCCACTTAGTGTAAGTTCTACTCAGGGAATGTTCTATGCTACGCAGCCCTAGAACCAGAGCTTCTGCTCCCTCACTCACTTAACCTGCTGGACTCTCTCAACCCTCCTACCTGTTAACAGGCGGTGCCCCATGCAGAGGCATGTGCCTGCTTGTGCTTGGTACGNTGCTTTGACAGGAGGATCCGCTCCTGTTCAGCTGTCCCCACCCTCCACCCTTCAAACAGAATCCAGGAAACTGCTGCTTCTGCCACCAAGAAGGGCTTGTGTACTATGGTGGTATTGGAAACGACTGTGAATCTTGCAAACTAGGAGTGCACTGCCTTATCTGAAACTTTCCCTACTGCCATTCTTTCCTTTCACAGTCTGCACAGGAAGGTGGGGAAGGGAGGAGCAGAATAAAAGGGACGGACTTCTCACTTTGCCAAAGTCAGCTGCCTGGAATTTTCCAGGGGCTCTGAGGCTGAGCAGTGGATGTAGTTAGCCACAGAAAGGATGAGCTATTGTTGTGTTTTACATCTCTTCACATTTGGTCTTCTACCAGGCCCAGCATCATTCTGGAGGGGTGAGAATGGCATCACCATAGTAAATGCCCAGGTTCCCTGAACCTCTGACCTGAATGACCGCACTTCATACCTAAAGTTCCGTCCTCCCTTCCTCCTCTCGATAGCCATCTTTCATCCTGATGATAGACTAATCCTTCTGAAGCATTGATGTAACTCTGTCACTTCCCTGCTCAATGCCTGTGCCTTTTTAAGTTTCAACTGCCATTTTTATTATTATGTGCATTTATACAAATTGGCACTTCAATTGATTTTGTATGGATTGATCTACGAAATATATTTATCATAAAAAAGCAGCTTAAAAAGTGGTAAGTAGGATATGATCTCATTTCTGTTCTTAAATATAGTTATAATTGCATAGTAAAGCCTCTGAAAAAACCACATGTTCAAATAGAAATAGTGCTTGTCCATAAGTAATAGACTTTTACTTGTTTTAATAATTTTTTTCCTTCCCAAACACCTTCGCTTGATCATTCCAGTTCTCCACAACCTGTCAGGTGACAGTCTTTGCTCCTGCTACTAGCTAGAGCTCTTTCCACCGGACTCAAATCGGGACAGAGAGCAGTCCTGGAATTTGTTTTGTATTTCTCCCACCATCAAAATCCTCTCGACTCCAGCCTTCCTACATGATCTCGCTCCTGACTCTCCACTCGGAAGCACTCTTACGGCATGGCATGAGAGTTCTTCTCTTACATGGGTGTTTATAGCCAGAGTTATTCTACACACCGTTCCTGAAAGATGTCCATCTTCCTGCAAGAGGGAGATGTAGGGCACGGAGGCTAACTCAGCTGCCTGATCACTGAAATGGAAGGAATATTTAAGGCAGTCGGAAGGAAGGCCTGAGGGAATGGCTAGAGGGGTGAACTCTCTGAGACTGCGGAGGGCTCTCTGAGAACTACTTTTCTATGCATAAGGTCTGGTGGTGCAGGGATAATAAAAATATGTGTGGAATGCACTTTAAAAATCTATTAAAAAGTCTTGATTGAGTTCCAAGGGGGAGGAAAAATGCAACTTTATTAACTGAAAAGTATCAGCGAAGAAAACTGACCTGCATTTTCGTCACTAAAATGGTATTTATTTCCAAAATAGCAATATGAAAGCAAATTTATTTCTTTTCACTTTAAGCTATGTTGAGGTTTGACAGCCACGTGGGCCAAATGTCTCTAAACCCTGGAACCCAAGTCTGGAGACAAACCTACCTGAAACTTGCCCTAAGAAGTTTTAGAAATGAGAATATCAAGGTTCTCTTCTGGCCTTTGGACAACCTGAGGCCTTGTTTGAGCTGAAATCCTTCTGTGTCAACACCGCAGATTCCCTGAGTCCTGGGACTCCGTTAGTTGTCTTACCTCATCACCCAGCCTTCCTTGAGGGTAAGAACTATGCCTTACACTCTTTTCACCCTCTTGTGGGGAGGGCCCAGCACATTGCCTTTGTGTAGTGGGTCAAGAAATTCCTGTTTGTGATAATGGCGATGAAGAAATAGCTTGAGAGAAAGTGACTTCACCCATGTATCGAGTTTTATTTTCTTTGTAATGGCACACCCACTTAGTGTAAGTTCTACTCAGGGAATGTTCTATGCTACGCAGCCCTAGAACCAGAGCTTCTGCTCCCTCACTCACTTAACCTGCTGGACTCTCTCAACCCTCCTACCTGTTAACAGGCGGTGCCCCATGCAGAGGCATGTGCCTGCTTGTGCTTGGTACGACCTAAGCAGCTCTCCAAGACTGCTTATGCAAAACATACCCTAACAATATTTCTCCCATCAACCTAAAGTAGTGCCTGAAAGTTTTACCATTACTTATATATATATATATTTTTTGTTATTTAGGACCTTGTTACTAGATAGAAAAAATACATTGTTATTATCACAAAATTATATTTTAGCTCTGATTAATTTGTCTGCCAGGCCTCACGTTGCTCTGACCTTAGCATCTAGGATAAAGCTTTTATCATTGCATTCACCACAGTGTATTGGAATGATCTCCTTCCCTGTTTATCCAAGCCACTGTGAGCTCCTCCAAGCTATCTGCTGGTAGAGTGCATCCTAGCACAATGGTGGGCCTTCAGAAATATTGTTGAACCCAACTTAGGCAACCTGTTTCTTAGGCAGCCTTGGGGAGTTCTTAATGGAGTGCGGAAAGCAGTGATATGAAGTCTTTTGGGGGGTGGGGGATGTGGAATCTTACAGTGAACAACTGTTTCGTCAAATGCACTACTTGGGTGGCTTCTGCAAGGGATGAAAGGCCCACCAAATATAAACTTGCTGCCATCACAATTTGGTTAGCTTTGATCAGTAGCTTACTTTTGAAGATAGACTCTGTCTCCACTATGATGAAGAGAATTACCCTCGATAATTAAAAATCACCTCAGGGACAGACCCAACCCTAACCTCATCTCATGTTCCCCACCCTAAAGAAACCGAGCCTGCTTCCTGGGGACAGGGTCTACACCATGCATATTTGTTGTGTTCTTAAGAGTTCAGAAAAGAGTCCTAATAGCAAGTATTAGGAAGTAAAAAATAAGAGCTAACAATTATGTAGTGTTTACTATGTGCTGGGCTTCCCTGGTGGCTCAGACAGTAAAGAATCCTTCTCCAATGCAGGAGACCTGGGTTTTCTATCCCTGGGTCAGGAAGATCTCCTGACGAAGTGAATGGCTACCCACTCCAGCATTCTTGCCTGGAGAATGGAGCAGGAGTTGCCATTTGTATTTGTTTGGCAGCCACATGGCTGCCAAACGTCAACAAACGTCAAGGCAGAGGAGCCTGGNTCAGCTTCAACATCAGTCCCTCCAATGAACACCCAGGACTGATCTCCTTTAGGATGGACTGGTTGGATCTCCTTGCTGTCCAAGGGACTCTCAAGAGTCTTCTTCTGTGCCCACAACATTGCTTGGATGGTTTATCAGTATGAATGGGCTAGCTTTTATATATATAGATATAACTTTATTTATTTATTGGCTCTGCTGGGTCTTCGTTGCTGAGCAGGGCTTTCTGTAGTTGCAGCAAGCAGGACTACTCTGTAGTTGTGATGCACAGACTTCTCATTGTGGTGCTTTTTCCTGTTGTGGAGCCCGGGCTTGAGGGCACATGGGCTCAGTAGTTGTGGCTCCTAGACTCGAGAACACAGGCTCAGTAGTTGTGGCACATGGACTTAGTTGCCCTGTGGCATGTGGGATCTTCCTAGGTCAGGGATTGGACTCAAGTCTCCTGCATCAGCAGACAGATTCTTTACCATTGAGCCACGAGGGAAGCCTGGGCTTTGTTATTTTGCAGTAACAAATAACCACCAAATCTCAGTGGTTTAAAATAACAAATAATTATTTCTTCTCAGTTTGTGTTACATGTGAACAGTTGTCTGGGATCTCAACTCTGTGTTATCCTTGCTCAGGAATACTGAGCAAGTTATCTTACCATGCCTAACTTCAGAGTGATGGGCAGGAATAAACCTATCATGTATCTGAAAGAAGAACTGGAATATCATAACACAGTTTTAGTGTTTACCACAGTTGGGGCACTTTCTTTAGATATGTTCCTACATTTATCAGCTGTTTATTAGGTACCCACTATATATCGGGCACTATTCCTGATACAGTGAACATGGTTTCTGTTCTCATGGAGATCATAGTCTAGTGGGAGGACATGGACAATAATGTAATAAACAAGTTAATTTCAGATAGTAATAAGTGGTATGGAGAGGGGAAATGTGGTACTGCTGTAGAGACTGACTGGAGGTGAGAGTGGGATTTTCCTTGATTGGGTGGTCAGGGGAATCTTCTGGGGTGGGAGATGTTTGAGCTGGAAAGCAGCAGCCCTGAGAGTGTATTAGCAGCAGCAGTGGATAATTTAACCAGAAGGAGTGCCACAAAATGAAAATGAGCTTTTCATGTTTAAGGACAGACCAGTGTGACTAGAGCATTTAGGAGGAAGCTGATACCATAGTCCAAGAGAGACATGATGGTAGTTAGATGTAGGATGATGATAATGAAAATGGAGGGACATGGACCGTTTGGGACTGTATTATAAAGGCAGAGTCAGTAGATTGGAAGTAGGCCATTTAGGAAAAGAGCAGTGAAGGATGGATCCTTTGTTTTGGGCTTGAGAACTGAGAAGATGATTGTTACATTTACTGAGTTATAGAAAGTTAAGAGCAGCAGATTTGAGAGGGTGGATATTAGGGGTTTTGTTTTCAATATGTTAAGTTCAAGAATGATGACTGTTAGACATCCACATGGAACTGACTTTTAAAGCATTAAAGATATGAGTCCAGAGTTTAGGGGAAACATTGAGACAAGTGATTTTTACTTATTTTTTTAAAATGAGGCTTATGTGTTAAAATAGTTACACTTAAGTTTGAGACCTGGAAGTCATTGTATCTCCTTAAAGCAGTCTGTGATTCCTCTGCTGGAGAAGGGAGTGGACCCTAAGAGAAGGGAGTGTTGCCTAAGAGAGTGTTTAACCTTCAGTGTCTGTTCTTCTGCTTTCAGCCCAGGAGATAATGGTGGTAACAAACCTTCGTAACTGACAGTTGGATACTATAATCCTTTCAAGTATTCCAGTGTATGAAGCATTCAAAACCATTGCTCTAAAAGGACGCTAACATCATCTTCTGTTGGTTCATTTGCTTTTCAAAGGGCAGTCCACCCTAATATATAGAATGCTAGCCTATACTTCACTCTATTAATTTCAAAATTAAAAATGTGTTACAGACTAGTAAACTGAAAAGTGAAAGTGAAGTCTCTCAGTCATGTCGGACTCTTTGCCTCCTGTGTACTGTAGCCTACGATGCTCCTCCGTCCATGAGATTTTCCATGCAAGAGTACTGGAGTGGAGTGCCATTTCCTCCTCCAGAGGATCTTCCCAACCCAGGGGTCAAACCTGGGTCTCCCGCATCGTAGGCAGATGCTTTACCATCTGAGCCAGCAGGGAAGTCCACCAGACTTCATAGACTGGTAACCCTAGTCCAAATCACGAAGATAGGGTGTTAAAATTAATTTGTATTAGTTTGTCTTTTTTGAGAGTTGTGTGTCTTATTGGCATATTCTTTCACATACATAGAGTCAATCTTGAAAACGTCAGAAATATCTTTAGTAGCTAAACAAGGGGTCAAAAAGGACCCTTAACCTTAAGGAAGACATTTTATACATATGTATATATAGTTACATTGCTGAGTTTAAGAAGACAACTGGGGAGGATTAGTTGAATCCTCTCTGTGAATTTTTCCAGAAAAATAATGGAATATTCTAACAGAGAGAGTAAGGGATATTCATCAAAACATGCTAAGATAATTATCTGCATGGTTTAAGAAACTCTTTAAGTCTTCTCAAAGATTTGGATGTTTATATAGCCATAAGAAGAGTAATATATAATACATTTTAATTTAGTTAGGACATAATTGGGATCTTGAGATTAACATATACACACTACTGTATATAAAACAGATAAACAACAAGGACCTGCTGTCTAGCACAGGAAGCTGTATTCAATATCTTGTAATAATATAATGGAAAAGAATCTGAAAAAGAATATATATATTATATACATAAATCATATATGTATAAAACTGAATCACTTTGCTATACACCTGAAAGTGACACAACATTGTAAATTAACTATATTTCAAAGTTTTAATGACTGAAAATAAAACACCATACTTTCTTTTGATACAAAATTTAAAAAGTCCGAGGAAGCCTCCCTTTGACCTCACTCCCCCAGCCACACATATCCTCTCTTGAAATGACTTTTGTCCCCAGTTTCTTGTGTATCCTTCTAGAGATACTCAGTGAATATGTAAGCAGTCACTCATGTACCCTTCACCTTTTGCCTAGGTAATACTGTTCTGTACCTTATTTCTCCCACCTCCACCGGCCCCTGCCAATTTCCCAGTAAAAGGCATAAGGTCACTGAAAAAACTGTAAGTCCAAAACTGTTAATAAAAATGATGATAAGCAAAACACCTAGTTATCAGAATTTAGCTAACTTTGTTTTTTCCCATTGTTAATGTTAGTTCCTTAATGTATACTGAGGGGACTTAATTATTAAAGCTGAGGAGTTGGTGGTAGCAATGGTAATTCCCACTGAGTATCAATTTTGTAATTTTTATTTCAGGGTGAGTTAGTCAAAAGAGAGTTGGAATTCTGTTTGGTCTAATTGATTGAAATCATGTATCATCATGTCATACCCACTGAATTGCCAGAAATCTATATTTTTCATGCCTACCCCTCTTTCCTGAATTTGACATCTCTCATACCAGCTTTCCCTGGGAAACTGAATTAAGAGAAGAATGATGAATCACTCAGCAAATTAAAAAGCCCCTGGGGTTTACTCCAGATACTAGGGGTTCTGAGTTGTTAAGAACATGGCATCAGAATGAGAGTACTTAAGTCTTATGATTTGAACATTTAATAATATCAGGCTCTGGTAACTTGGTAAATCCATTTCCTCAGTAGGAATAAAGCTATAAATGTACGGGAAAATCTGGACCGCTTGATGGGGCACCCTTTCCCTGGACAGTGCGTGAATAAGCACCGGCTCTGCCTGCTTCTGTGCTTCTCCCTTCTTCCCCCATCATGGTTCACCTCCTCTCTCCCCTGCTCCAGTTTATACCCCGTCTCACTGACACATATTTCAGAATGTTAGCCTTCAGTCAGATTAGACTAGCGGATTCTTTACCAGCTGAGCCACAAGGAAGTCCCCTAGAAGGGATTCAGTTCAGTCGCTCAGTCGTGTCTGACTCTTTGCAACCCCATGAATCGCAGCACATCAGGCCTCCCTGTCTATCACCAACTCCTGGAGTTCACTCAGACTCACGTCCTTCGAGTCAGTGATGCCATCCAGCCATCTCATCCTCGGTCGTCCCCTTCTCCTCCTGCCCCCGATCCCTCCCAGCATCAGAGTCTTTTCCAAAGAGTCAGCTCTTCGCATGAGGTGGCCAAAGTACTGGAGTTTCAGCTTCAGCATCATTCCTTCCAAAGAAATCCCAGGGCTGATCTTTAGAATGGATTGGTTGGATCTCCTTGCAGTCCAAGGGACTCTCAAGAGTCTTCTCCAACACCACAGTTCAAAAGCATCAATTCTTTGGTGCTCAGCCTTCTTCACAGTCCAACTCTCACATCCATACAACTGGAAAAACCATAGCCTTGACTAGATGGAGAAGGGATTACAGGGCTTCAAAAGAAACGAAACAAGTCAACAGAATGTATCATTACCCTGCCAGTGTAATAGAGTCTCATATAGTTTATAAAAAGCACACTTGACATACCACTTTGTCACTTTGAGTNACTGGAAAAACCATAGCCTTGACTAGATGGAGAAGGGATTACAGGGCTTCAAAAGAAACGAAACAAGTCAACAGAATGTATCATTACCCTGCCAGTGTAATAGAGTCTCATATAGTTTATAAAAAGCACACTTGACATACCACTTTGTCACTTTGAGTAGTACAAATGTTCGCTGCCTTTTCTAAACCACCCCCACCCAGATATACTGAGAAAGGAAGGTCACCTTTAGGGAATCATGAAATCGTTTTTTTAATCTGGCTTGACATTAAAGTGCATGTGTTTTTAGTTCCTACTTGTGATAAGTTGTGCCTGCTCTACACTGGGTCACATGGTCTGTTTAGCACACCTTTTATGTTGAAATAGTTATGAAAATGTGTCTTACACACTGATTAAAATTTAGTAAAACACTCATTGAGTGGAATGTTGAGCTGGATGAGTCCTACTGGCCTTGAATCTATTGTTACTCTGTAGAATGACTCTTTAAGTACCTTAGCTCTAACCCATTCTCTTCTATTTCATATTTTTTAACTCAAAGAGCAACCCCACCCCACCCCCCTCTTAGATACATGATATTACTATGCTTAGCATAATCTATTATAATTGCTTGCTTGTGTTTCTCCCTCTGTAAGTATGATGATGATGGTGAGAATTTTACAGTAGGAAAGTTTGGGAAGTTTAAGGTTATAAGCAGGAATGAAGCAGGAAATTGCTAGTTACTATGATGTAGGTAATACTGAGATTTTTCTTCTACCTAAAGTGATTCAAGTCATAAATTTTACAGTTATTTTGCGTTGTTTTACATAACTTTAGAATTTGTGTGTTTCAAAGCTAAGAAACATATTTCCTATTTAATATTATTGTCCTCCTATGTTTAAAAAGAATTCTTTTATTTAAAATGTAATTTTTTTTTTACTGTGAAAAACTGATACAGAAGAATAAACCAAAGAAAATGATTCAGTCTTAATATTGTAGAGACATAAACAAGAAAAAAAGAATTCAACTGTAATCCCACTTTTCAGGAAGAACTTGTTATCCTTTCAGTGTCTTTCGTTTTCCTGTGCTCATGTCCACACAGACAGAAACATTTAACAAATTTAGGAACTAGTATTAATATTTGCTGACACCATGAGTCTTGTTTCTCACAACAGAGGCAGCTTTCTTAGTGATATTTGTGTGTAACTCAGTGAGAGCTAACATTTACTGAGTGATTAGCCATGTGCTAGACATTGTGGTTAAGTGGATTACTTTATTTAATCCTCATAACTGTACTCTGAAAATAGGAGGTTAAGTAACTTGCCTAATATCACATAACTAGTAAATGGTTAAAGCAGGACTGCAACCCAGGAAGTCTGACTCCAGGACTTGTTTCCCCATTATCACATACTGCCAAGTCCTTTCAGTTTTATCACATAAGAAAAATATATCCTAAATATTTCAAATGCAAACTAAAACACTGTTTATTATCTATCAAATTTTGAAAGGGAAAAATTGATGATACAGAGTCTTCTCTTACTGGGAGTGCTAAGAGGGCTCTTTCTCTGCCTCTGTCGGCCAGAGTCTTGATCTGGGGGCAGCTGTCCATCTCTGCCATGTTTGCTGCGCTTACCTGGTCACCCAACGTAGAAAATGTGAAAATCTAAAATAGGAGTTTAAAAACATTGTTTCTGTGAAAACTAATGAGGGTACTTTGGATAGACTGGATGAAGGCAAGTGATTCAACAACTTTCTGTCAAATTCAATGTGGGTTAGAAAACTAAAGATAAAAAAAAAACTAAAGTAAAACTGTAACAGTTTAGGATTTTGCTCTGGTGATGCTTTGTGTCAATGAGTTCTTAGGCCACTTTAAAGAAATCCAAAGTAGAAGTCATAGATGATGGGTATGCATTATTCTTAGATTTTTTTTGAAGTGTCTAAGATATGTGTATACATCTGTCACTTTTTTTTTTCGTGAATTCTCAAAATGATTTTTTAAATGATCAGCCACCACTCCCTGTCACATTATATGAAAGGATTCTTACTATATATTTCAAGAGCTCTAAAACCATATTTTTCAGCCCAGTAATATGCTTATCCAAAGGAAATAATCAGATGTGTACAAATATTTAATGTATACAGATGCTCATCAAGTATTTTCTGCAATAGCAAAAATAAAAACAAACAGTATCCATGTGATAAAATATATATTAATTTAAATCATTTCCAAGAAGACTTTTTAATATATAGTAAAATATATATTAATGACAAAATGCAGCATATAAAACTAACTGCATAAGAAAAAAAAACACCAGAATATTATTTGGTGGTTGAATTATTGGTATTAAAATAAAATTTTTAATTTTAATTTGTTTTAAACTAAGTAACATTTGCATGAAATGCAAAATTTAGTATAAAGGGAATATAAAGTAAAAACTTTTCTCAGCTGGCCCTGACCTGTGCAGTTCACCTCTGTAGAAGCATTCAGTGTTTCATGGAATATTGTAAAGTGAGAGATAATTTTTATCAGTGTTTATTTCTGATTTTTTTTTTTCTTTTTTATGCAGCAGACTTCATTTGCTCCCAAATCCAGGATTGTGGAGGGAGGGACAGTTGTTTTTGTTTCTGTCTCCTCCCACCCCATCTGACTTTCACAGTGTTATTTTCATTTATTTATTTATTTTTAATTGAAGGACAGTATTACTGCTGAGACAAAGCTGACTGCATTTATAGTCAATAAAGGAATACCACCTCTAGCCCAAAGAGAAAGATCATACCATTTTAACTGTGTCTTTGAGAACATTGCAGTATATATAGCCCACATATAAGCTTTACTTACTGAATCACTAGTTCTTATGACATAAAAGTTCAATCACATAGAAAAATAGAGAGGATGGNATTTATAGTCAATAAAGGAATACCACCTCTAGCCCAAAGAGAAAGATCATACCATTTTAACTGTGTCTTTGAGAACATTGCAGTATATATAGCCCACATATAAGCTTTACTTACTGAATCACTAGTTCTTATGACATAAAAGTTCAATCACATAGAAAAATAGAGAGGATGGTGATATGAACATCTCAGTTACTCAGGTTCAGCAGTTACTAACATTTCTTGTTTCACTGATTTTCTCTTTCTCTTTGCAAATCCTATACATCATCTCTTTTCATGATATGATATATATATCTCTGAAAGACTCATTTAAAAAAAGATGTATGTCTCATTCTCATATACCGTTGGGAATGTAAAATAGTGTAAAAAAGATTGGTGATTTTGTTATAAAGTTAAACACCTTCCATAATAGCTTTTCCATTCCTTAGGTCTTTTCCCAAGAGAAATGAAGGTATCTGTTCATCGTAAGACTTGTACATGACTATTCATAACAACTTTATCAGTAATAGCCAAAACTGGAAACAATCCAAATAGCTATTAGCAGATAAGTGGATAAACAAATTGTGGATATCCACACTGCTCTGCAGTAAAAAAGAATAGACTACATGTATATAGCATGGATTATTCTCAGAATAATTATGTTGAATGAAAGAAACTATCCCCTTCCAAAAAAGAGTATATACTGTGTGAGTCTGTTTACATAAATTCTAGAAAATATAAAATAGCTTATAGTGACAGAAAGCAGATCTAGTGGTTGGGGAGAGATTAAAAAGGAACAGAGGAAATTTTTGAAGGTGAAAGGTAGAGTCACTGTTGATAATGATTTAATGGCTGTATATGTACACACACTTTTATTTTTTTGTAACTTTTTATTTAAAAGTGTTTTGACTGCTCCTGGTCTCAGCTGTGTGTGGGTTCTCTCTGGTTGCGGTGGCTTCTCTTGTTGCAGAGCATGGGCTCTAGAGTGTGTGGGCTCAGTAGTTGTGGCACACGGGCTTAGCTGTCCCATGGCATGTGGGATCTTCTTGGACACAAGCCCGTGTCCCCTATATTGGCAGACAAATTCTTTACCACTGAACCACCAGGGAAATCCCATACATACACTTTAAATGTATGAAGTTTGAAAGTCAAAGTGTAGTTGCTCAGTTGTGTCCGACTCTTTCATACCACATGGACTGTAGCCCGCCAGGCTCCTCTGTCCATGGAATTCTCCAGGCAAGAATACTGGAGTGGGTTGCCATGCCCTCCTCTAAGGGATCTAACCCGGGTCTCCTGCATTGCAGGCGGATTCTTTACCATCTGAGCCATGTTACTTATACTTTAGAGTTATAAACAATTATCCTTAACATCACATATCCAGTTGATATTCAAATTTCCCTGATTCTTACACATCTTAACAGTTTTTTTAAAGTAGGACAGATGTATTTCGTTGATACAGCCTCTCTTAATATGCAGATTCCTCCTCTTTTTTTTCCTTGCAAAGTGTTTGTTGAGGAAACTGAGTTTTGTGCCCTAAAAAATTTCTATATTCTGGATATTTTATAATTCCATCCTTATAGTGCTTAGCGGGTTCCTCTCTATATTTCCAGTAAACTGGTAGTTGGTAACAGATGATTGAGGCTTGCACTCAGGTTAAATATGGTTAGGTTTCTTGACAAGAATACTTAATAGTAGTGTTTTCTAGTATTTCTTGTTGTATGTATCATGTCATTGGGACGTCAGGAGGCATATAATGTTTGGTTGCCTCCTTCTTTGTAATGATAAAGTTGATTAGTGATTTGGATATTGTCAACCTGATTTATCCATTGTGAAGTTTTCCATCAGCTTCTGAATCTTTTTTTGCTTTCTATTCATGTTCAAATTGAATAACTATTTTTGAAGGAGAACTGACAATACAGAAATAGGGAAAGCTCTCGATACTGATTTTTGAGTTCATAAGTTTATTTTGTTTTTATGATGGTTCATTAATTAGGAGCTTTCCTTCATTTCATTTTCACATTTCTTATTTTTCTTTAGGACTCAGATCTAGTGTAACCTGAGACATGTGCTGCTACTGCTTTTTTTTTTTTTCCTTTTAAGCAGTCTGTACTATTTTTATTTTATAGCTTTTAGCTGTTATATTTATTGGCTTTCTTTCCCACCAGGCTATGAACTTCTTGAGAAATAAGGTGTATACTTTTTTTTTTTTTTTNTATATAAAGTCAAGTCAAGTCACTCAGTTGTGTCCGACTCTTTGCGACCCCATGGACTGTAGCCTACCAGGCTCCTCCGTCCATGGGATTCTCCAGACAGGACTACTGGAGTGGGTTGCCATTTCCTTCTCCAGGGGATCTTCCAACCCAAGGATCTAACCCGGGTCTCCCGCATTCCAGGCAGATGCTTTAACCTCTTTTTAGCCTAAGTTCTAGGAGATACCCTCAACTTATTTTCCAACTTCAGTTGAGTTTTTCTGCCAGCTTAATTACTACATCCTATTTTTAATTTCCAAGAGTCTTTGTTAGTTTTTTTTTGTTTTTTGTTTTTTTTGGTCTCATTTGTGTTTCATGGATGCAATTTGTTCTTATCTCGTGAGGATTTTTTTGAAAGTTGGGTTTATTGAGGTATTTTACATGCAGCGGAAATTTATCCTAATTACCACGATAATCAAGATATGAAACAGTTCTTTGGGGACTTTGACCATCACTGATGTCAGTATTTTTAGGAGTGTGTTTGTGTGTGTTTTCCTCTGGGACTAACTAGAGTTTCCAAAGAAACATCTTCTATACTTTTCTCTGGAGTATTTAAGCCTGGCTGCAANTTGAGGTATTTTACATGCAGCGGAAATTTATCCTAATTACCACGATAATCAAGATATGAAACAGTTCTTTGGGGACTTTGACCATCACTGATGTCAGTATTTTTAGGAGTGTGTTTGTGTGTGTTTTCCTCTGGGACTAACTAGAGTTTCCAAAGAAACATCTTCTATACTTTTCTCTGGAGTATTTAAGACTGGCTGCAAGCCTCTGTGAGGCAAGTAGTAGAAAGTTAGAGGTCTTAACATTTAATATATAACTTTCACTTGCTCCCCCTGTTTAGAATATGTTCCTCTCACCCTCATTTGTGCCTGATGTCTCCTATCGCAAAGACTGTTTTAGATTTTCCATATGGCAAAGCTCCAGACTGTTACTGGAATGGGGAAGGAGATCTGGGACTCTGTGTCTTAAATGGATATTCATTCATTGTATTTGTTTCCAAGTGCACCTTTATCCCTCTTTGGCCCTCAGTATTGCCAGTTTCTAAACCTTTGGAGGATTCTGCTTTTCATCTTTCCTCACTGATGCTTTAGGGTTTGGCTTTCTCAGATCTGCTGAGTTTCTTATCCCTAAAGCTTTGCGTTTCCAATATGTTGTTGCCATCACCGCATCTTCTGTTCTTTGTCCTTTTGGTGGTTATGCCTTTAAACCTTCCTTACTGTCATTGTATTAGGATTTCAGAGAAAGGTAAGTGTAATTGTATGTGTTCAGTCCATCACCTTTAAAAGTCCCCTCACAAAAAAAGAAAAAACCCTTTGGCCAAGACCCTTCACCGTCTTGGTACTGCCTGTCTCTCCAGCCTCACTATCACTCCGCTGCAGCTCACCCCAGCCTAAGCTCTAGTCACATGCATCTACTTAAGAGATTGCCAAACAAATCATGTTGCTCATGCCTTTCAGTTCTGCACGTGCTATTTTCTCAGTGTGCTATTTGCCCCAGAAGACTCTCCTCAGTGGAGCTTTGCTGACTTGCATGGGTGCCCCTCTGTCATTGTGCTTATTGTAATACTGCAGTCATTTATTTGCTTTAATAAAAATCTCATACTAGAGGTTCCTGAACTTGAGGGCACAAGTGGATGGGCTGTCCATGAATTAGCAGCAAGAAATTTTAGAATACCTTGAAACTGATTGCAGAATTTCGTATGTTTGTACATATTTTTGGAAAATTCAGTTCAACTAAGTCAATTTTTTAAAACTAAGATTGTGCATTGGAAATACCCGTGGGGCTTCCTAAATGTATACTTGCTTTGGGCTTTTTTCCTGATACCTGCTGAGTTATAGGCTGAAATTAGGGTCCACGGGAACTCCGTGGTGGCCCAGTGGTTAACTACTCCATGACTTCACTGCTGAAGGCCCAAGTTCTATTCCTGGTTAGGGATCTAAGATCCCACCAGCTGTGCAATGTGGCCATTAAATAAATAGTAGTTTTCATGAAATTAGGCCCAGAAAGATGTATTTTCAAAAAGCTTCCTAAATGATTCTGTAGAACAAGATCTCCATCTGGCCTGGCATATAGTAAATACTCAGTAAATCTATAAAGAAAGGATGAGGGAGAAACTTGGATTTCAGGCCATGACCTGAAATAAATTTGCTGTGTGAAACTTGAGTGCAAATGGGAAAATTGCTAATTTACTCTGTTACATAAATGGAAATAAAAACAACTCAGTCATGTCCAACTCTTTGCAGCCCAATGTCCTAGCCCAGCAGGCTCCTCCATCCGTGGAATTTTCCATCCATGAATTCTGGAGTGGGTTGCCATTTCAGACTTCAAGGGATCTTCCCAACCCAGGGATCAAACCTGCATCTCTTGCATTTCCTGCATTGGCAGATGGATTCACCACAACTAGCACCAACTGGGAAGCCCCTGCATAAATGAAGTCATAGCATCTTTTTCCCCGCTTTGAATATAATTGGAGGAGTAACAAGGTGTGGGTTATTTTTTTCAAAAGTGGAAGAAAACTCTAGAGAGCTAGTTACATGAATGAAAGAAAAATTTAAAAATTAGATATAAAACAACTCAGATATATATAATTCAATTTTGGGTCCCCTGACTGCATATGGTTGTATATTACCCAGTGATTTGATTCCAGAAATTTAGGCTGGAATGTGTTTGAATGTCAAGATACCACTACTATTAGAGCTGATTTCATAAAATTTAAATTTAATACATGGCTTGTGGTAAGGGAAATGGGAAAATTGACATGTTGTGTTGTCAAAAAGTACATGCCATATTTTTGTAACTGTTTGAAATTTAAGAAGAACAGAATTTTAATTTTCTGGAATGCCCTGCCTCATGCTTCCCTCTGTAAGGCTTTAAAAAATGTTTAACTTAAAACTACATTCATACCTCAGAGATAACTGCAAATTTGGTTTCAGACCACCTTAATATAGCAAGTCACACAAATTTTTTGGTTTTCTAATGTATATGAAAGTTATGTTTACACTATACTACATGTAGTCCATTAAGTGTACAGTAACATTATGTCAAAAAAAATGTACATGCCTTAACTTGAAACTTCTTCATTGCTGATAATTCCCTGGTGGCCCAGTGATTAGGACTTGGTGCTTCCACGGCATGGGGCATGGGTTCCATACCCAGATGGGGAACATAAGATTTTGCAAGTTGTGCAATTTGGTCAAAAAATAAAATAAAAATACTTTAAAGCTAAAAAAATGCTAACCATCATTGGAGCCTTCGACAAGTCATAATCTCTTAGCTGGTGGAAGTTCTTATCTCAACGTTGATGGCTACTGACTGATCAGGGAGGTGGATCCTGAAGGTGACAATTTCCTAAATAAGACAGCAGTGAAATTTGCCACACTGATTAACTCTTCCCTTCACAGTTTCTCTGGCTTGCAGTGCTGTTTCACAGCACTTTACCCACAGCTGAACTTCTTTCAAAATTGGTGTCAGTCCTCTCAAATCCTGCCACTGCTTTATCAACTAAGTTTGTGCAATATTCTAAACTATTTTGTGTCATTTCAACAGTTCCCACAGCATCTTCACCAAGAGTTGATTCCATCTCAAGGACCTGCTTTCTTTGCTCATCCAGAAAAACCAGCCCCTCATCTGTTAGTTTTATCGTGAAATTGTAGCAGTCCAGTCACATCTTCCAGCTCCACTTCTAATTCCAATCCTTTTGCTATTTCCACCACATCTGTAGTTACTTCCTCTACTGAAGTCTTGAACCCCTCAAAGTTGTCCATTAAGGTTGGAATCAACTCTTCCAAAATCCTGTTATTGTTGATATTTTGACTTCCCATGAATCAAAAATATATTGTAATGGTGTCTAGAATGGTGAATCTGTTCCAGAAAGTTTTCAATTTACTCTGCTGTGGAGCCTTCCAAAATATACTTTTTAAGTAATTATACTTGAAAGTCAAAATTGCTTCATGATCTATGGACGATTGCAGAATGGATGTTGTGTTAGCCGATGAAGACAACATGAATCTCATTGTACATCTCCATCAGAGCTCTTAGGTGACCAGGTGCATTGTGGATGAGCAGTAAGAGTTTGAAAGAAGTTTTTTGTTTTTTTTTTTTCTGAGCAGTTGGTCTCAACAGTGGGCTTGTAAACTTCAGTAAACCATGTTGTAAACAGATGTGCCTTCATCCAGGCTTTTTTGTTCCACTTAGCACAGGTAGAGTTGATTTAGCATAGTTCTTAAGGGCCCTAGGATTTGGGGGATGGTAAATGAGTATTGTCTTCAGCTTAAAGTCATCAGACTTAAAGTCATTAGCCCCTAACAAGACAGCCAAACTGTCCTTTGAAATTTTGAACGTAAGCTTTGACTTCTCTCCTAGCTATGAAAGTCCTAGATGGCATCTTCTTCCAACAGAAAACTGTTTCATCTCCATAAAAAAATCTGTCATTTAGTATAGCCATCTTCATTGATTAGCTAGATCCTTCTGGATAACTTGCTGTAGTTCTATATCAGCACTTACTGCTTCACCTTGCACTTCTGTGTCAGAGAGATGGCTTTTTCCCTTAAACCTCATGAATTAACCTCTGCTAGCTTCAAACTTTTCTTCTGGGTGTTTTACCTCTCAGCATTTAAAGAATTAAAGAGCTAGGGCCCACCTCTGGAATAGGTTTTGGCCTAAAGGAATATCGTGGCTAGTTTGAACTTCTGTCCAGCTCACTAAAACTTTTTCATATCAGCAATGAGGCTGTTTCACTTTACCATTCATGTGTTCACTGGAATGACACTTTTAATTTCCTTCAAGAACTTTTCTTTTGTATTCACAACTTAATTGACTGGTGCACATGGCCTGGCTTTAGTCTTCTTACCTTTTGACATGCCTGTGGTTTATCATCTCTAGCTTTTGATTTAAGGGGAGAGACTTGTGACTCTTCCTTTCACTTGAACGCTTAGAGGCCATGGTAGTTCATTAACCAATTTCAGTATTGTTGTGCCTTAGGGAATAGGGAGAGAGATGGGACTTGCTGGTCAGTGGAACAGTCAGAACACACACATTTATCAGTTAAGTTCATCACCTTATGTGGACACATCTTGTTGCTCAAAACAATTATAGTAGTAGCATCAAAGAGCCCTACTCACAAAACGTTGTAACAGATTACTAATGGAGAGGTATGAAATATTGTGAGAATTACCAAAATATTACATAGACACAAAGTTAACAAAATGCTGTTGGACAAATGGTGCCAATGGACTTCCTTGATGAAAGGTTCCCACAGACTTTGAATTTGTTTAAAAAAAAAAAAAATCTGTGGAGTGCAACAAATTGAGATATGCCTTTATGTCCTCCGCTGTACTCCTAAGCCTCTTTTATGCAGCATAGAGCAGTTGTATGTTTATGTGTGCTAAGGAAAAAGTTAGGCTCTTTTGCTTTTTGTATTTTCTGTTTCTTATTTTTATTTTTTGTCTAGGTATTTAAGAGATTATGGCATCTGAAACCCACAATGTTAAAAAACGCAACTTTTGTAATAATACTGAGGATCATTCCATTGATCTTCCTAGAAAAAGGATCTCTAATTTCACTAATAAGAACATGAAGGAGGTAAGTCCATGGTTTCTAGAATTAAGACAGTATCTCAGTCTATTTAGATAGCCACAACATTATATCAGAGACTGGATGGCTCATAAACAACAGAAATTTATTTCTCGTGGTTTTAGGGGCTGAGAAGTCCAAGATCATGGCCATAGCAGAGTTGGTATCCAATAAGTGAAGTGTCTACTTCCTGATTCATAGATAGCTGTCATCTACCTCCTCATATGGTGGAAGGAGAGAGAGAGAATTCTCTACTCTTTTTTATAAGGACACAAATCCTGTTCATGGGGCTTTACCCTCATGAGCTAATCACCCCCTGAAAGCCCTCCCTCTTAATACCATCACTCTGGGGAGGGGGTGGTTTAGGGTTTGATCATAAGAACTTCAGGGGAACACAGTCATTCAGTTTGTTACAGTTTAAACAGTTAAGTCTGTGGGTAGTTCTGAGTAAATGGGAGGGTGATAGTTTTGCTTAATCTGCCAAAATTAGGTAGAATTAATAAAAAATTGAAATCTGTTTATATTCCAGAATCTCAAAACTTTTTGGCCACTATATTGATTTGATATGATACAATTTAAATATTTTAGTTTAATTTTAAAGGAATCACAGAAGTGCTTTTTGTTCATCATTGCAAGGCTCGTTAGCACTGATATAATTTCTTAAAACCATATTAAAATTCAACCCATTTATTTAGCACCCTGCCTATCTAATATATGACTAGTAGCATGGAAACTAGTCAAATAGATGTGACTCTTCCTTTCACTTGCAACAGATGTTGCACTGTCAAAAATACATACATTGTTGTTATAACTAATAATTGAAAGTACAGCATTAATACAGTAAATAGCTTTATCTGAAAAGTTTAACTTGAATTTCAGACTTGTTGACATCAATCACAAAGTTTTCATAGCTTGGTTAAATAACTTAAATATGCTGCAACTTTCTACTTGTGTTTTTCAGGTTAAGAAATCTCCAAAACAGTTGGCTGCTTACATAACTAGGTAAGAACTTCTTTGAAGTTTGTGGGAAACAGCAAATATTGAAAGCTGGATAAGAGTGAAAATAGTAGAAAAAAATACTGTGTTTTAGTATGATAATTTATTGTCAAGCAACTCCTTTGTGCCAAACACTGCTGAACATATCAGTATAAGATAGATAGGTACCATTACGCTAAACAGGTGATGAGTTTAAAAAAAAAAAAAAAAAAGATTTTGGCTTTCTTTAGGGTTATACACCCAGAAGGTGGTAAAAACAGCATTTACTTTCAGGTCTGCTAAACTTCAAAGGCACTTTCCATTAAACCACTGTTTTCAAAGTATGATCTGGGACCCTGGAGGTCCCTAAAGCCCTTTCAAGGAGTTTATGACATCAAAACTATCTTTATAACAATGCATTTGTGTTAAATCACTTCAGTCATGTCCCTATGACTCTTTGTGACCCTATGGAGTATCGCTTGCCAGGCTCCTCTGTCCATGGGATTCTTCAGGCAAGAGTACTGGAGTGGGCTGCCATTTCCTCCTCCAGGGAAAAATACTAAGACATTATTAACCTTCATTTTCACTCTGTTCCAAGTGTACAGTAGAGTTTTCCAGAGGCTACATGATATAAGATATTGAATGCAGAAACAGATATGAGGATCCAGCTGTTTTCTGTTAAACCAGATGTTAGAGATTTTGCACAAAACCAGAACAGTGCCATTCTTCTCACTATATTTTTTGTTTTAGAAAATAAGGGATTTTAAAAAATATTCTATATAATATGTAATGAGTTTATCATCTTTTAATTAAATTTTATGTTTTAATTTCTGATTCATCAAATATCAGTAGATACTGCTCACAAAATTTTTTTTTAAGACCTCAGTAATTTGAGTGCAAAGCCTCCTGAGGCCAAAACATTTGAGAGCCACTCTGTTAAACCATGAGACGTGCTCTCTATTGTTTTATCTTATTCAAACAAATTAAATATATTTCAGCTTAATCAAAATAAGTGTTCTCTTTTATATTAAAGTATATGTTCAGACTTGCATGATTCAAACTTGCATAATTATTGTGTCACCTTGTTAGAAAAAGATTAGGTGAATAGAAATTGTTTTAATTTTCATACTTCATGAATGCCTTGTAACATTACATTTTAAAAGCATCTAGTTATTATGATGCATCCTTTTCTTTTGGTACAAAGTATCATCCTTTTCATTGCTTTCCAGATAGTTTGTAATTTACCTTTTATTTTTCTCTTAAATTTAAGACTTAAGTTTTTTTTTTAATTATTCTGCTTCTAATTTTAGTATATAGTGATCACAGAATGTGGCCTACTAAGTCTGTCTCTTAAAAACTTTTAAAGCTTTTCATGTGATTCTTTATCATTTAAGAAAATCAATTCTTTTTACAGAACAGTTGGACAAGCTGTGAAAAGCCCAGATAAACTACGTAAGGTGATCTATAGAAGAAAGAAAGTTCGTCATCCTATTCAAAATCCTTGTTACAGAAAAAAGCAGTCCCCTAAAAGTGGGGGCTGTGTCATGGCAAATAAAGAAAATGAACTGGCTTGTGCAGGCCACCTCCCTGAAAAATTACGGCATGATAGTCGAACATATTTGATTAACTCCAGTGATTCTGGTTCTTCACAGACAGAAAGCCCATCATCAAAATATAGTGGCTTTTTTTCTGAGGTAAGTCATTTATATAAACTTAACTTTTTTTTTTTAATTATTGACTTTTTCCTTCCTATATTCTACTAGTAAAATAATTCACTATTTATTGAATTCAGACTATTTGAGAGATTTTTAACTCCCTGCAACAGTTTTCTAGATTAACCAAATTTGAATCTGTTGTTTATTCCATTTTTCTAAGTTAGGGATATCTGAGATGGAATGAAATGATTGACAAGCTGCTATAAATTTCCAGAATGGCAAGTTAGCCAGTAGAGATTTAAAGAAAGGGAAGAGATCAGAAATCTTGCATAAAAACTGGACCGCAGAGCCAGTTATCCAGGCACATTTTGCTGGTCTGTCAAAATTGCCATTGGAAACTTTGTTTAGCTCTTCTGGCTCAGGCAAAGTTAGTTGTTTGAACAGGCTTATGGGAATTGTTTTGGGTAATAGAAATGTTCTAAAACTGGACTGTGGTGATGGTTGCACAACTCTATGCATAAGTTTATTTAAAATCTTTGAATTACTTTCAATATGTGAGTTTTACGGTATGTAAATTATAACTCAGGAAAAACAAATTTTTTTTAAATGGTCATTTGAAAGAATGATTTGATGAAAAATTTACAAACACATAAGTTTAAAATAATTATTACGTTTATTGTATATGTTGTAGAAACATACACAATAAAGGAAACAATTGCCCATAAACTCAACATTTACAGATAGCAGTGTTAAATTTTTTATGTATCTTTTCATATTATACACCTTGTTTGATAACTTGGTTTTTATGTTTAATAAATTTTAATATTTTTTCATGTAATTAGATAACATTTGTACAGTTTTCCATTCCAGTTTTACTGAGATATAACTGACATACAGCATTGAGTATACACTTAATTATTTGAGTTAAATATGTTATGAAATGATCATCACATTAAGTTTAGCAAACATTCATCATGTATAGATACAAAATTTTAGAAATGGAAAAAGAATTTTTTTCCTTGTGATGAGATCTCTTAGGATTTGCTCTCTTAACAGCTTTTATATATAACACACAGCAGTGTTCATTGTAGTTACCAAATTATACATTACATTGCTAGTACTTGCAACTAGAAGTTTGTACCTTTGACTCTCTTCATGCGGTTCCCCCTCAACTACTCGTGCATGCCTCTGAGAAATCTGATCTTTTTCTGTGAGTTTATTTGTTTATGAGTTCAGTTCAGTTGCTCACTCATGTCCGACTCTTTGCAACCCCATGGACCCCAAAGGAGAGAAAAGGACCCCAGGGAGACCCCAGGCCTCCCTGTCCATCACCAACTCCCAGAGTTTACCCAAACTCACGTCCATTGAGTTGGTGATGCCATCCAANTAATTGTGAAATAAATTCCTTAATGAAGTGTATATGGTTTATATAACAATAACAAATGAAAACCTATGTACCCACCACCCAATTCAGTTCAGTTGCTCAGTCATATCCGACTCTTTGCAGCCCCATGAACTGCAGCACGTAAGGCCTCCCTGTCCATCACCAACTCCGGGAGTTTACCCAAACTCCTGTCCATTGAGTTGGTGATGCCATCCAACCATCTTATCCTCTGTCATCCCTTTTTCCTCCTGCCCTCAATCTTTCCCAGCATCACGGTCTTTTCAGATGAGTCAGTTCTTCGCATCAGATGGCCAAAGTAATGGAGTTTCAGCTTCAACATCAGTCCTTCCAATGAACACCCAGGACTGATCTGCTTTAGGATGGACTGGTTGGATCTCTTTGCAGTCCGAGGAACTCTCAAGAGTCTTCTCCAACACCACAGTTCAAAAGCATCAATTCTTCGGCGCTCGGCTTTCTCTATAGTCCAACTCTCACATCCATACATGACTACTGGAAAAACCATAGCCTTGACTAGACGGACCTTTGTTGACAAAGTAATGTCTCTGCTTTTGAATATGTTGTCTAGGTTGGTCATAACTTTCCTTCCAAGGAGTAAGCGTCTTTTAATTTCATGGGTGCAGTCACCATCTGCAGTGATTTTGGAGCCCAGAAAAATAGAGTCAGCCAGTGTTTCTACTGTTTCCCCATCTATTTGCCATAAAGTGATGGGACCGGATGCCATGATCTTAGTTTTCTGAATGTTGAGCTTTAAGCCAACTTTTTCACTCTCCTCTTTCACTTTCAAGAGGCTAATCTTTAGTTCTTCTTCACTTTCTGTCATAAGAGTAAGCTTTATCAGCACCTTTGAAGCCCTTACATGCTCGCTCTGATTAGACCTTTCTCCTTCTTCTGGATAGTCACCATCCTGAATTTTACCTTATTTCCTGGTTTTCTTTAGCATCTTACCACGTCTATCCCTAAACACTGTATTCTTTAGTTTGTTTTTGAACTTCCTTTTTTTTTCGAGTCACCATTATTTCAGTATATATCTATGTTGATTTTTATAGTTAAATTTCATTTGTTTTCACTGCTGTAGAGTTTTTCTGTGTATAAATTTGCCATAATTTATCCATTTTACTTTTGATGGGCATATGGGCTGTTTTCTGGGGGTTGTTTGTTTGCCTTTATGAAAAGTTCTATTATGAAATTCCTGTACTTGTCTCTTAATGCACGTGTGCAAGACTGTCTCTTTTTCCTGAATATGTAGGAGGAGAATTACTAGGTAGCAGGACAGCTTTACCAGGCAGTCCCCATTGTTTCCTGAAGTGTTTGTACCAGTTTACACTACTACTATAAGTGTGAGTGAGTTTCTGTTGCTCTACATCCTTGCCAACATTTGATGTTATCCAACTAAACTCCCCCCACCCCACTATTGTAGGCTAAGAGTTGTTATTCCACAATGAAGTTGAATGGCAAATGCTTTAGGACCATTTAGAGTATCAGACAACAATTTTCCACAGACTTAACTTCTTTTGAAAGAAGCTCTGATCTGTTCTTAGGCTGGAGCACAAATGCCTTCGAAATAGCTAGTGGGCAGGGTGGACGGTCACCCACATTAGAGTTTTGACCTTGGAAGCTATCTTTGATAAAGATTGCTGATGCCTGTGGAAATTAATGGTTTATGTGAGAACAATTGGTCATTTATGTCTTTTGTTTCTGGCTAATTCTTCTTTTGGGGGATTTCCAGATGAGGACCTTGAGATTGAGCTGGTTGAGGAAGAGCCTCCATTCCTAAGAGGGCACACCAAGCAGAGCATGGACATGAGCCCTATCAAAATCGTTAAGGTGAGAAACACTGGGACTCTAACCTGGTTGTGTCACGTGAACTTCTTTTCCTAAAGTAACAATTCAGTTTTTCAGAGCAGGTTGCTAGATCTGAGTAAGCAGAACTCAGGCCATAGGAGGCAGTAGTGACTGTTGGTTGGGGTCTAAAATGTTTTTGTCATAGAGGAAGATTGACCTGACTTTGTTATTTTTGCCTTTTAAATTCTTACAGTNACTCTAACCTGGTTGTGTCACGTGAACTTCTTTTCCTAAAGTAACAATTCAGTTTTTCAGAGCAGGTTGCTAGATCTGAGTAAGCAGAACTCAGGCCATAGGAGGCAGTAGTGACTGTTGGTTGGGGTCTAAAATGTTTTTGTCATAGAGGAAGATTGACCTGACTTTGTTATTTTTGCCTTTTAAATTCTTACAGTCTCATTTTAGTGTGTTTTGGGAGGGAGAAGAGATAAATATGAGTGCTGGATCTATCATCACTGCCATTGTCCAGGCTTTAGGGCTTGAGTCATCACCTTACAGGTTCAAGGGCAATTGTTAATGGATCACTTGACCAATTGGGGTTCCCAGTAGAAAGCTATAGCAGTAGATGTTGTATAGGGTAGAGCTGTGAAGAGAATTCATGAAATGGATATGATAAAATTTGGGATTTGGAAGAAGGTATCTTAAAGGCCCAACTGTTGCTTATAATCCAACCATATATCCTCTGCAGTTCATCTCAAGTGGTCTTCTCATGTCTGCTTGACAGTGTTAGTGACAGGGAATTCACCAGCTCTTGAGGAGCCCCATTGCATCCCCAGATGGATCTGATCAGTAGACTTCTTTCATTTCAGTTCAGTNTAGTTGATAATGACTAGCCTGTATGGTTACCTTTTCCTTTAATTCACATTATAAATTAAATCCTAGGTCTGTAGGTGAGTAAAAATAATTTATTCTATGAATTGAGATTCAAAAGGACATAGTAACAAATAAGAAAAAGTATTGATAAAAAAATTAACAGGTCCTAAATTGTTTCAAATCATTTGTTTACTATGTTCACTGCAATATTTTTTTGTGGGCCAGTAAAAGCAATCACCTTTGCTTAATTTTAAAATATTTTACCAGAATAATTTCGTTGAAAAAGATGATTTTATGTTACACCTCGATGTGCTTTTTAACAAATTAGATTACTGCCTTTCAGGTTTCTCAGGACCATGAAACAATGGCACAAGTTTTGTTCAGCAGGAATTTGAGATTGAATGTAGCTTTAACTTTCTGGAGAAAGAGAAGTATTAGTGAACTTGTAGCATATTTAGTAAGGTAAGTGTGACTCGTAATGGTTTTGTTCAGTAAAAGTAATTTCCAATGTATTACCTCTTCTTTTTTATGTTATACTGGTTAAAATTTTAAACTTCCTATGTTTAGCTTCATAGTGACAATATGTTTTAAATTATATTATCTACAGTCTAAGTAACCAAAATACCGAAAACCATTTGTTTTATCATATTGAACAAACATTTTACCTTCTCTAAGATTCTATCTGTAAAACTAAGAGATACCATTATGCAAAACCAACCTTTTAAAAAATTTCCTTTCATTAAAAATTTTAACCATTACCTTCTTACTGTATTTGTCTTCACAAATATTACCTTGGTGAGGCCTTCCTTGACCACCTTATTTGAATATGTATATTTTTTCACTCTCTGTCCCTCTTTTCCATTTTATTTTTCCCCATAGTACTTCTCACCATCAGCTGCTTCATGTACTTCATTTGTTTACTGTCTGTTGCTGCGCTTTCCACCCCTCCTCCCATGCTCACACATTCATTGAAATACAAGCCCTGTCTCTCTGTTCACTGCTGTATCCCTAACACTTGACTCATCATAGACACTCAGATCATTTGTTGAGTGAGTAAATTTCTCAAAAGCAGTGTGATGGTTATAATATGAAAGGAAATAAGGAAATCAGCTCTCTAAGCAGTTTTGTTCCCACAGAATAGAGGACCTTGGAGTTGTGGTGGATTGCCTTCCCGTGCTCACCAATAGGTAAGAAGACTGTTTTTCAGAAAAAAAAAAAAAAAAGGGACGTTTAAAGAACAGAGTACAACCTGTTCATATTTTTATAACTTAGTATTTATTTATTTTAGTTTACAGGAGGAAAAACAGTATATCTCACTTGGCTGCTGTGTAGATTTGTTGCCTCTAGTAAAGTCGCTACTTAAAAGCAGATTTGAAGAGTAAGTGCTAATCTGAATCTCAGTTCATTTTTCTGTTTCATCATCCTTGATTTTGTGCCTTACAAGTACATAATGGTAGATTGAGCTTCCTGAGACATACATGGTTTCTGTTTTAAGAATATAGACTGACTAAAGAACAATTAGAAAACTACCTATAAACATGTTGCATAAAATACAGTTTGGTGAAAGTAGTGAAAAATTAATTTTTAAAGATGTATCTGTGTGGTTTTTAATCAGTGTGTATGCATTTTTTGAGGTCGGTAGAGTATCATCTTTTCTAAAGGCTTCTTGGATGAAAACATTTGAATTTTGTAACAAAATGTCATTTCAGGTATATAATAGTTGGTTTAAACTGGCTTCAAGCAGTCATAAAAAGGTGGTGGTCAGAACTATCATCCAAAACTGACATTGTGAACGATGGGTGAGTATACCTTTAAAGATAAACCCATGTTACTAAAGACTTTTTTTTCAGGAAATTTTATTTTATGATTATCAGTTGTTCATTTGCTAAGTTGTGTCCAACTCTTTGCAACCCCATGGACTGCAGCACTCCAGGCTTCCCTGGTCTTCACTATATCCCAGAGTTTGCTCAGACGCATGTCAGTGATATCATCCAAATATCTCATCCTCTCTCACCCTCTTCTCCTGCCTTCAGTCTTTCCCAGCATCAGGGTCTTTTCCAGTGAGTTGGTCCTTCACATCAGGTGGCCAGAGTATTGGAGGTTCAGCATCAGTCCTTCCAGTGAATATTCCTTTGGTATTGACTGGTTTGATATCCTTGCTGTCCAAGGGACTCTCAAGAGTCTTTTCCAGCACCACAGTTCGAAAGCATCAGTTCTTTGGCGCTCAGCCTTCTTTATGGTACACCTCTCACACCCATACACAGCTATTGGAAAAACCATAGCTTTGACCATATGGACCTTTGTTAGCAAAGTGATGTCTCTTGTTTTTTACTATACAGTCTAGGTTTGTCATTGCTTGTCTTCCAAGGAGCAAGTATCTTTTAATTTCTTGGGCTGCAGTCACAATCCTCATTGATTCTGGAGCCCAAGAAAATAAACTCTACCACTGTTTCCACTTTTTCTCCATCTATTTGCCATGAAGTATTGGGACCAGATGCCATGATCTTAGTTTTTTGAATGTTGAATTTTAAGCCAGCTTTTTCATTCTCCTCTTTCGCTTTCATCAAGAGGCTTTTTAGTTCCTTTTTGCTTTCTGCCATTAGAATGGTATCATCTGCGTATGTAAGCTTGTTTCTTCTGGCAATCTTGATTCCAGAAGCCTGTGATTCATGCAGCCTGGCATTGTGCATGATGTGCTCTGCATAGAAGTTAAACAGGGTGACAGTATACAGCCTTGACATACTCCTTTTCCAGTTTTGAACCAGTCTGTTTTTCCATGTCCGGTTCAAAATGCTGCTTCTTGACCTGCATACAGCTTTCTAAGAAGGGAGGTAAGGTGGTCTAGTATTCTCATCTCTTAAAGAATTGTCCCCAGTTTGTTGTAATCCATACAGTCAAAGGCTTTAGTATAGTCAGTGAAGCAGATAGTCAGTATATAATACTTATTCTCTTCATTTTCAGAGAAATAATAAATTAGGATCCTATTCATATTTGGAATGTTACATGTGAAAGTTGAATTCCAGAGCCCAGTAACCCCCTGTGTCTATTGTTCTGACTGAGCCACACCCTTTTGGGAGGCAAAAGCACAGACTTATATCCATTATAAAGGAGTGAGAGAGACAACCTTTATATCCATTATAAAGGAGTGAGAGAGAGAAAAAGAGATGACCTTTGGTGGAGTAAAATTGAGACCCAGGAATGGAGTCATCCTGTCCTATGACTCTCTGGACCAGATAGCCAAAGGACATTAACATAAGAATCTAGTATGGATGATTAAGTTTCTAAAAACTGAATTATAATCATAGTTTGAGTATTGCCTTGATGTGAAAGTGTGTGAGTGTTCTCCCAAGGGAGCCAGATTTTCATGAAACTACAAAAAATATATATATATATAGATAGATAGATATCTCCCAAAAGTTTCCTTTCAGTCCATAATTTGCTTTCTAGGCCCTCAGGATTTCCCTACTTCATACCCAAGAACTGGATGTCCAAATGTCCCAGATGCCTCATTGTTTTCTTACTTGCTTTAACACCTGAATAACCTTTAATTTCCATGATTGACAAGTACTAGTTTAAAGACTTGCTTGACTTCAAATGGTATAATTTTATCCTGAAGAAGACTTGAAAATTTTAAAGCTGTTTTCATTAAGTATATTAGCTACCAAAGTCTGTAACTTATTATATTTGTATTTTTTCTTCTTTTTTTCTCCTAGAAATATTCAGATTTTAAAACAGCAATTAAGTGGGTTGTGGGAACAGGAAAACCATCTTACTTTGGTTCCAGGATATACTGGTAATATAGCCAAGGTAATCTATATTTAAGCTTAACTAAAAATTTGGAATAATGTAATAGTATTAGGCAATCATAAATGAACTCATTCGAATATCTAGTTAAATAATACTCTAATAATATCTAAAGTCAGTTTCATATTTATAAACACTTAAGGTGCTCTGGATATGAATGTCATATGAATATGTCATATGAATATGACTGGCAAGGAACACAAGAATTAGTCATTGAATGGGTTTCATATACAGCCATAAATATGTGCTAGTAGATATTTAATGACCTTGCTCCAATGACAAAATATTTGGAAAAAAGTTAAGAACCCAGGTTAGGAAGACATCTGAAATGGCAGTGATACTCAGGAAGCAAGGGGTGAGGAACGTAGTCAAATAGTTTGGGAGTGTTTTTAACTTGGCTTTTGCTAATGCCATACTTTTAGGAAAGTTAAATTGTTCGAATCACAGTAAGAATTTGACATCATTCTTTGTTGATTTACTTGATCTTAAAGGAAAAAGTACATTACTATTTTGGATTTTAATACTTAAACTCCAGAAAACATTGATAGTTAAAATATAATTGCAATGTAAATCATTGTTACAATATATTTTCATCCTTATATTGGGCATACTGCTATCATATAAATGGGCATTAAGCCAGAAATATAAAAACTTCCTCTGGTTTAAAAAATATCATATTCTTAAAAGATTTATGTCTTGGACTGACTTATAAAATTTTTCTTGAAATACCTTCATGAAAGGAAGGATAATCTTGTATCAAGCAAATATGTTATACCAGTGTGTATAATTTTACTCTGTAGAATTCTTAATGATGAAAATTTTATGAACAGAATCAATTTCCTAAAGTTTTTAAATTATTATTTTATTTGTTGTTCTTTTGTTAACAGAAGGGAAAATGAAGTAAAAATTGATAGAAAATAGAATACATGATACATGAATACATAATCACGTTATTCTGAAAGTATCTTGTATTCTTAGTAATAGAACTGAAAGATTATTTCTTTAGAAATTTGCAAGGTACTATATTTGTTATTACAAACAATATTGAGTGGTTAAAAGTTCTGTGAAGTTCCTTAAGCTATGATAAAACCTCCTTAACAATATTAAACCCTCACTGTAATTATTTGAGGGTAGAAATCAGAATGGCCATCATCAAGCTGGCCTGGCATTTATGTAGCACTGGAGGAACTGCTGTGAATGATGTAATGATCTTGCTTAGCTATAAAGGCAGAGTTGTTTGATAACAGAAAGTAGAACATTCCCTAAGCATTTTGCAAAGACTTCTGAGCACATGCTGTGTGCTACAAAACGGCAGATAAAATGTTGAGTAGGGCAGATCTTTTGCACTCAAACGGTCACTAAGGCAAAACAAGTGACAAAAAGGGAGAAGAAAATGGGGTGTGTATATATGTATTTACAGTACTGGCTAATGAAATGTTTCTGTTTTATTCTCTAAGGATGTAGATGCTTATTTATTACAGTTGCATTGAAAGACTTCATCTATTGCATTTGGCTATTCAAAACATCCTTGGACTGTATGATTTCCAAAAAAATATCTCTCTGAGAACTGTGAACTGTGGAAGAAATCAAAACCATTTTTTCCTTTAAAGAAACGTATGATGAAACCACTAATGAAATGCTACCGATCTACTTCACATTGAAGNCCCATAAGCACATTTTTGACTCCTACTTGCAACTCTTGATTTCCACTCATGAGCTCTTCCAACATTTTATGTCTATTTACCCAAGACAGTTTGCCCAAGTCAGAGGGTTATGAGAATCAATTCTCTTCCCCTGTCATTTCTCTCCCAAGAGTTATGAGTGCTTGCAGCTTTACTTTAGTAAGCATTTTTCTAATCATTTGACTTCTTCTTGATACTGTGCTTATCTATGTCTTATTACAGATCAAAAAGTGATAATACTAAAGGACACAAATATTTCACTGTTTCTGGAAGTCTTTGTTATAGTTGAAGGCCCTCAGAAGGAAACGTTTCTGGAGATGATGATAGTATCTAACACTTACTGAATACTGTGTGCCAAGCAGTGATCTGAGCACTTTATGTGTATTAACTCATTTTGTCCTCAAGCCACCACATAATAGGTTCTGTAATTGTCCTTATCAGGAAATAGAAGTACAGAGAATTTAACTAACTTGCCCCAAACTGGCAAAGCAGACAACTAGACTTTGAACGACTGAACTATTCTCTCCTAAAATAGTAAGAGAAAGGAGGTGGGAAAGAAGAGTGGAGGTGGGGCAGTCTAAACAAAATTTGACATTTGAATACGGCATTTAATTAGGTATTACTATCATCCCTGTTATATGTGAATTTTTTGATTCTTCAAATGTTTTATTCTCCCAGCACATGTATCCAATATTTTTATGATACATATTAAGTATAGATATTTTGATCAGTTTCTGTCAAGTTTCAGTTCTTAATAGCAGTCATTTTTCTGTAAGATCTAAA
Organism: Neotragus moschatus; assembly: GCA_006410615.1. NCBI lineage: Eukaryota > Metazoa > Chordata > Mammalia > Artiodactyla > Bovidae > Neotragus > Neotragus moschatus. Next base: position 509,957 of record SJYA01001550.1, on the reverse strand, counting down.
ATATGTCTCTGTGTTCATACATGTTACGTATACTTTTAAGTATGTGTCTGTGCTACTGCAGCACCACACAAAATCATTCCCATGGTGTCATGCCTTTTCAGTTATAGGTGGTACAAGACAATTTTCATTTAAAATTTATTTTTCTAAGTATAGCAAGAAATCAAAGGTGTTCCTGCTTATACTTTTCCATAACTATGGAGGTTGTAGTAGATAGCAAAGCCTCCTTTGCATCAAAATGGACAAGATCAGGTCTAATCTACCAATACCCTAATAAATATAAGCAAAACTATGTAAGAAAATTGATGCTAACATAACTCTAGTAAACCTGTGCCTTAAGGCGGAGAAAAGGAACAGTTGTGTAGCTGTCATATCTACTTTGTTTTTACCAAGTTTAATTTAGATAATTTGTCTCATTGTCCTTGTGTATGTAAATGTATTCATTATTCAGATATAGCCACAAAGCAGGAAATCTTTAAGGAGTAGTATGGAAAGTCCTTTTGTCATTCATTCTGTTTGTAACTAGAACACCATATAGTAAGGTCACAAAATGAGAACAAGATTCCTAATTTGTGAGTCACAGCCTAGATGGACTAAGATAAAGGATTAACAATCCAAATGCCTACCAACTAATAATAAAATGTGGTATATTCATACAATGAAATATTATTCGATAATAAAAAGAATAATATATTCATATCTGCTGCAACAATGACAAACCTTAAAAACAGTATGCTAAGTATGTTAGTCCAGTCACAAAAAGTCACATGGTATGATCTGGACATAATAGGCAAATCTGTAGAGGTAGAAAATAGATTATTGGTTGCTTAGGGAAAGGGTTTAAGGAAGGATTGGAAAGTGACAGCTAAAGAGGGTAGGATTGAAGGGGTGGTAATGAAAATTTTCTAAAATTGATTATGGTGATGGACACACGCTCTATGAATATACTAAAAGCCACTCGATTGTACACTTAAAATGGGTGAATTATGGTATGTGAATTAGATCTCAAAGCTGTTTCTTAATTTAGTGGCTTAAAAATAAACAATTATCTTATTATCCTCACAATTTTGGGAGTCAGGAATTTGGGCAGGGCACACAGGAACAGATTGTATTTATTCTGCCATGACTGGATCCTAAGTGGGGATGACTCGACTGATGTGTTGTTGGTGTGACTCAGCTGTGATCATATCCTTTGGTATGCTGCAACCAGCTTGCACTAACTTCTGGAAAAGTCAGCTGTGCATATCCCAGCTCTCCCTTCAGTGGCATGACACAATAGTTGTCCTTGCTCATGGTGGGAGTATTTATATCATGAAAATTAGAAAAAATACCGCAAATTAATGATTTCTTAATTTGATTGTAAGAGCCAGTACAAAGAAAAAATGAGACAGAATGACATCAGAAGCCCCTGTAAAAGAAACTTGCAATCATTTTGTGCTTTTTTTTTTCTCTTTGTTTAAGATTTTAACATAAGAAATATGTTGGCTCTCCCTAAGATGACAGAGTGAAAATTAAGACTAGGACATGGGTAGTAAGGCAGCTCTGTGCCAACCCATGTCTTAGGCCTTCCATGTGACCCGTTCTTTCAGAAAAGTAAAGNAAATGAGACAGAATGACATCAGAAGCCCCTGTAAAAGAAACTTGCAATCATTTTGTGCTTTTTTTTTTCTCTTTGTTTAAGATTTTAACATAAGAAATATGTTGGCTCTCCCTAAGATGACAGAGTGAAAATTAAGACTAGGACATGGGTAGTAAGGCAGCTCTGTGCCAACCCATGTCTTAGGCCTTCCATGTGACCCGTTCTTTCAGAAAAGTAAAGGACGGTGGCTTAAGTTGGAGTGTCACAGAGCACCCCAAAAAGCCCAGGAGTCTGTCATTTACTCTTCAAAGTTAGCAATTAATCATCTTGTCACTGAATTAAACTTGGATCTGCTCACCCACCGGCAGTAAAGCCGTCTGATGACACTAGATTGTGGTGAAGGGAAGTGCAGCATTGTATTGCAAGCTAAGCCAATCAAGGAGTGTGGGCAGTTTGTGCTCAAAAGCCTCGAACTTCTGATGGCTTTAAGGGAAAGGTTTGTAAAGACAAGGTGAAGGAGAGGGTTATATGATGTGTGACCAACTTGTGAACATTCTTCTGATTGGTTGGTGCTGAGGCAAACAGTATCAACCTTCTGTTCCAACCAGTCTGGAATCTATGTGTTTGTGGTCAGCATACAGTTAACTTTTTCCACCTGGTGGGGGTTTTAGTATATGCACAGTAACTAGGGGATATGACCCACAATAAAGGACTGAAAAGGTAAGGACCAAACAGAAGCAGAAAAGATTAATAAGTGGCAAGAATACACATAAGAACTATACAAAAAAAGTCTTAATCACCTGGATAACCACGATGGTCTGGTCCCTCACCTAGAGCCAGACATCCTGGAGTATGAAGTCAAGTAAGTCTTAGGAAGCATTACTACCAATAAAGCTAGTGGAGGTGATAGAATTCCAGCTGAGCTATTTCAAATCCTAAAATATGATGCTGTGAAAATGCTGCATTCAATATGTCAGTGAATTTGAAAAACTCATCAGTAGCCACAGGACTGGAAAAGGTCAGTTTTTATTTCAATCCCAAAAATTGCAATGCCAAAGAATGCTCAAACTACTTGTACAGTTGTGCTCATTTTGGATACTAGTAAGGTTATGCTCAAATTCCTTCAAGCTAGGCTTCAGCAGTATGTGAACCGAGAGCTTCCAGATGGACAAGCTAGATTTAGAAAAGGCAGGAGGAACCAGGGATCAAATTGCCAAAATTCACTGGATTATAGAGAAAGCAAGGGAATTTCATGCTTTCTCTGAAAGCATGAAGCAGATGAAGAAACATCTGCTTCATTGACCACGTTAAAGTCTGACTATGTGGATCACAACAAACTGGAAAATTCTTAAAGAGATAAGAATACCATGCCACCTTACCTGTCTCCTAACAAGTTTCGTATGCAGGTCAAGAAGCAACAATTAAAACCTTACGTGGAACAGATGACTGATTCAAAATTGGGAAAGGAGTATGTCAAGGCTATATATCATCACTATGCTTATTATGTGAAATGCCAGGCTGGATGAATCACAGGCAGAATCATCAACAACCTCAGATATGCAGATAATACTACCCTAATGGCAGAAAGTGAAGAGGAACAAAAGAGCCTCTTGATGAGGGTGAAGGAGGAGAGTGAAGAGGGTGGCTTAAAACTCAGCATTCAAAAAACAAAGATCATGGCATCTAGTTCCATCACTTTATGGCAAACAGGTAGGGAAAAAATGGAAGCAGTGATAGATTTTATTTCCTTGGGTTCCAAAATCATTGTGGACGGTGACTGCATTCTTGAAATTAAAAGATGCTTGCTTTCTGGAAGGAAAGCCATGACAAATCTAGATAGCATATTAAAAAGCAGAGACATTACTTTACCAACAAAGGTCCATATAGTCAAAGCTCTGGTTTTTCCAGTAGTCATGTGTGAATGTGAGAGGGACCATAAAGAAGGCTGAGCAATGAAGTACTGATGCATTCGAATTATGGTGCTGGAGGAGACTACCTTGAGAGTACCTTGAACAGCAAGGAGATCAAACCAATTAATCCTAATGGAAATCAACCCTGAATATTCATTGGAAGGACTGATGCTGAAGCTCCAATACTTTGGCCACCTGATGGGAAGAGCCAACTCATTGGAAAAGATCCCAATGCTGGGAAAGTTTGAAGGCAAAAGGAGAAGAGGGCAGCAGAGATGAGATGGTTGGATGGCATCACTGACTCAACGAATATGAATTTGAGCAAACTGGGAGATGGTGAAGGACAGGGAAGCCTGGCCTGCTGCGGTCCATGGGGTTTCAAAGAGTCAGACACAACTTAGTGGCTGAACAACAACAACTTGACTCAGAATATTATCTTTAGCCCTTGAAGAGGAACCAAAGATCCTTGACTTTGTTTAGTGGTTAAAATATTTTTATTTGCCATGTTTGACTGTTTTCCTTTGTTTCTAGATTTTCTCACTTGTCTGATTAAATGTGCTCTTTGGAACGGGGAAGGTCTAGGAGGCTAAAATTTTCTTAGAAACAAGAGGCGGGCAGAGGAGATGGAGGCATTTTTTCCTGGGAAGGCCTCATGGGTTTGTGCTTGATTACAGTTTCAAATAGTATATTTCAAATGTGAAGTTTTGCAGTGGAAAGTGAAGTCAGCACAGTTAGGATCCCTTTGGTGAGCCTCTGGTTCATGTTGAAGATCCTTTGGGTTGATCTCTTCAGAAGTTCCTACTACTTTACCTCTCTGGGAGAGTGGGAAATCTGAATTGAATCACCAAGTGTGTTCTGGCCAACAGATTGTTATACACTTAAAAGTAGCGTTTTAAAACCATATCTTCATTTTCAAAAGACCCTGTTCTACGTACCTGCTATATGCAAGGCTCTGTCTGCTCTCTAAGGAGGTTCATGGAAAAAGAAGCTAAAATGTAAGTTGCAGAAACCCTGTGGAGGGAGGGATGTGCTTGTGTGTGTTGCTTTTGTTTATATTTTTCTTTTTGGTAGGTATATTTGGACGTAGGCTGATTAGTTTGAAGGAACCTGGAAAACATGTTCTCTGTATTCAAATTTCAAGCAGTATATATTAAATGCCAAATTTGTTTTGACAAAACCTTTATACACTTATTGTGGATAGAAATTCTTTATTTTCTAATTGAAATCGTTTTTATTTACTACTGATGTCAACCAAACTGCTGTGTGTGTTCTCCATATTTTACAGTTAGTTAGGATTAGACAGGCTTGATAAAGTTAAGGGGTGGAAGTATCAACACCTACAGTGCAAAGATGCCTAACCCTCTTCAGTCTGGCTCAGAATCTGCTCAAATGGAAGCACTTCCACTCAGTGCTGCCACTGACCTCACTGCACCTTCCCGGCACCTTCATATGGTTTTAGTAAATTTGAAAATACTAAGATAAAACTTTATGGAACTGGAGGAATCAACCTGCCTGACCTCAGGCTCTANAACCTGCCAAGCCCTGTGCAGCTGCCAGTCTTCCTGCGGAATTCTAATTTGGAATCTTCATATACCAAGGCCAATTCACGTATTAGGCACAGTAGACACAGTGCCTAGGGTGCAGGATGCTTTCAGGAGCCCACAAATGCCTTGATTTCTTTTAAAAGAAGGAGAAAAGAAATAAAACGATAATGGATATACAATAATGAATCTGCCTGGATTATATTTGTCTTTATATCAGCGCAGTCATAGAATAGAATTACAAATTTTTTTCTTATTTTTTTAATGGAGGAAGAGGTCTACAAAGGCAGGACTGCCTAGGGCTCTCTGAAATCATGGTAAAACTTTTATTGTAAGCTCTAATACTCTGCTAATGTTGCTCATGGATACCACATTTCAATGGATCTTAATAATTCACAATAGCAATTAATGCTATATGAAATTCTATGGAGCTGTTTGTCATGTGGTAAGAACTAAAGAAAGAATGTGTGTTTCAGCATCTGAGTTGGAGGATCCTCATAGTCCACCCATGAACAGAGGGCTGTACTTCAGTGACCACAGCTCTCCCTGATTTGGCTAGCAACAGAAAGGAATGTGTTAGAGTTTCTGAACCCGAGGCCCTCGTCAGCCTTGCTAATCAGAACGTGCATTTTAACAAATCCTCAGGTGATATGTATGCATGGGAACATCAAGAGCACTGTCAGTTTTAGAAGAATCTCTACTTGGAAATATTCTTCATTCTAGTAGGGGAGACTTCTCCAAAAGTAATACTGTTTGCTTTTTTTAAAAAAATCTTTAACCAGCAACTGTACTCATCAAGAAATGAGTAGTTCAGAGCTTACAGGAAGCAGAGAAACCTTCCAACAAATGTGGAAAGATGGTCAAAAATGACAATAAGAAAACTATAAAGCTCTTAGAAGAAAACAGGGGAAAAGCTTCATGACATTGGATTAGGCAGCGGTTTCTTGGATATAATACCAAACAAAAGTAAAAATATATATCAAAATTAAAAAATTTTATACATCAAAGGATATTATCAACAGAATGAAAAGGGAACTTATGGAATTGGAGAAAGTATTTATAAATCCTATATCTGGTAGAGTTAATATCCAGATATATAACTCCTATAACTCAGCGACAGAAAAACAAATCTCTTGAAAAATAGGCAAAGGATTTGAAGAGACATTTCTCCAAAGAAGATATGCACACAGTTAATAAGCACTTGAAAAGACACTCAACATCACTAGCTGTCTTACTCTCTTTGGGTTGCTATAGCAAACTTGCACAGACTGGGTAGCTTATAAACAACAGAAATTTATTTCTAACTGTTTTGGAGACTGGTTAGTCCAAAGTCTAGGCAACAACACGGTCTTACTCTGGTGCAGTCCCACTTTCTGGCTGATAGATGGTCATCTTTTCATTGAGTCCCTACATGGTGGGAAGGCCTGAGATCTCTGTGGGGTGTCTGTTACAAGTACACTAACCTCATTCATGATGACTCTATCCTCATGGCCTGGTCACTTCCCAAAGGCCTCACCTCCTAATACCATCATCTTTGGGAGTTAGGATTTCAACATACGAATTTTGAGGTGATATTCAGATCATAGCTCTGGTCAAATCAAAGCCAGAGTGAGAACCACTTTTCATCCATTAGGAGGGCTTTTTAAAACAACAACAACAAAACAGAAAATAAGTATTGTGGAGGATACAGAGAAACTGGAACTTTTGTGCATTGCTAGTGGGAATGTAAAATGATGCAGCTGCTGGGGAAAATAATATGGTGCTTGCTCAAAAACTTAAACATAGAATTACCATATAATTCAACAATCCCACTTCTGGGTATATACTCAGAAAAAGTGAAAGCAGGGACTTGAATAGATATTTGTACATTCACATTTATATGCTATTATTCACAATAGCTAGAAGGTGGAAGCAACCCAAAGGTCAATTGACAGATGGATTATAAAGAAATGTAGTACAAAATACAGTGGAATATTATTCAGTCTTAAAAAGGTAGAAAATTATGACATATTGAGCCGACTCATTGGAAAAGATCCCAATGCTGGGAAAGACTGAGGGCAGGAAGAGAAAGCAACAGAGGATAAGATGGTTGGATGGCATCACCAACTCAATGGACAGGAGCTTGAGCAAACTCTGGGAGATGGTAAAGCACAGGGAAGTTTGGTGTGCTGCAGTCCATGGTGTCGCACAGATGGACACGACTTAGTGACCAAACAACAATAGGATGACTGTTGATGATATTATACTAAGTAAAATAAGCCAGCTGCAAAAGACACATACTGTATTATTTCACTTACGTGTGTTATCTAGAGTACTCAAGTAACAGAAACTGAAGATAGAATGGTTCCCCGGGACTTGGAGCAGGGCTAATGCGTGCTTAGTCACTTAGTCATGTCTGACTCTGCGACCCCAGGGACTGCAACCTGCCAGGCTCCTCTGTCCATGGGGATTCTCTAGGCAAGAATAGTGGACTGGGCTGCCATGCCCTCCTCCAGGGGATCTTCCCAACCCAGGGATCGAACCCAGGTCTCCTGCATTGCAGGCGGATTCTTTACCATTTGAGTCACCAGGGAAACCCACAGGGTTAATGGAGAGTTGTTTAATGGTAGACTCAGTTTTGCAGGTTCCGGAAGTTCTGGAGATTGGTGTACAACTATGTAAATAATAGACTTTACACTACTGAATTGTATACTTAATGACTAAGATGGTAACTTTTATGCCATTTGTATTTTATCACAATTTTTGAAAAGCAGTAATATTCAAATCAAGGCATGAAGAATATCCAGCTTTCAGACTTATGCACAGATGTAAACAGAGGGCAAATGTTTTCTAAGGGTTGGCATGTGAGGCAGACAATAGAAAGAAAGCACAAGGAGGGCTTGCAAAGGCCTTGTGTGAGCCTAGAGTTCAATTACAGTTACTTCTCAGGTATTGTGACTGGTCTTGGAGTCATTCCTTTAGCTTCGGTTTCTGTGGTGCATCGAACATTCCTACCCTGCAACACAAGTTAGTGCCAAGTGGGTCCACCAGGCCAGAAGAGCCCCAAAGCACAGAAGGCAGTTAGTGTTACATAACTTCTTTATTCTCACATTGGCTTTTTCATCATTGTTCAAATACATTAACAATATGTATATTTTAGCAAATTCAGAGCACTTTTGCTAGAACAAGGGATGTTTAAATTTGTGCCTCTTAATGTCAGAGATGATTGCTTTCTTTCTCCTCATATTTATAAGCTGTTTAGCATATCTTCACACGTTCTTACTTTCTTAGATTTTCACAGAATGTGGTGGAAGAGATGAGAATTTAGAGGAAAACAAAAAAAGTGAAATCTCCATTGTGATTTATTTCTGTAGGAATTAAGACAAATTTGATGCCTCTTGAACTCTAAGTCCATTTCAGAAGACTTCCAGAGGGAGTCTAAAGTTCCAGAGGGAACTTTAGAAAGTCAAACCTCGGGTCCTAGTGGATGATAGGCATTTTTAAATATTAAGGGAATTGGCTCCAGGTTACTTGAGTGAAAAAGATTAGCTAACCTACTTGAAGTAAATGAGGTTTGAAAACTCAGAGGGCAGAAATCACTTAAAGTAAGTAGCAGGGTATTTGGGGATTAGCACAGCTAAAGTTTCCCAAGCATTCAGCTAGTATACTCTTATTTTTAAAAATAAACCCATTGACTTAAATATAAGCAGAGAAGCTAAAAGTATGATCCTCATTACTTTGTAGTCACACCTTATAACCTATGACAGCAAAAGTGTGAAGAATAGTTTGAAAAGCACCATGACACTGTGAGATCCTGACAAACAGAATACTGAGACAGTGGGAAAAGAGATTAGAATTATCACCAAAGATTCCACATTAAGTGCTCATGAAAACTCTGGATAAGGGTGGCAACTGCTTTTTGGCTGATTCAAATCTTAAGATTTCAAAACAAATCCTATTTTATATATATATATATATATATATATAATTTAGCAATTTTAGTTTCTTTTTAAAGGGAGCCTTATATTTTAATAATTTATATTTATATTTGTAATTATAAAATATTTTTAAAAATCAGAAACATAACCCTTTGAAAAAGAAAATAAATATTACCTATAAAACCCAGAGTCAACCTCTGTGGTATAATCCAATACTTATAAATATCCCTTGTTTGGTTTTAGAGTTCTGCCTCTGTCCCTATCCTTGCTCACCCCCTTGTGGCCATGATTTGAAGAAGCCAAGAACCAGGCAGCAAAATAAGGAGAGAAAGCAAAAATCCTGAAGGAAAAACTGATCACCTCTCACTTTTACATCATTTTCCATAATAAAGTAGGTCTGCTTGAAATTCACAAGGGTCAGGATGTTTGAGAAAACAGATGGAAGATGTGAAGTGGTGATTGTCAATTACCCCTTTGTTAAACTTTCTTGGAAGTATGGACATTGAAGAAAACTAAAAAGGATGTCCTACTCATACTTCCTATTGGCTGAATCCAACTGGAAGCACTCAGAGGGCAAAGGAATCAAGTTTTTGCAATCCTTCCAGGCACAAAGTGGAGTGAAAGGTAGAAAGTGGATCTGACTGGGCAAACAGAGCAAGTCTAGTACAAAATCTTTCTAAAATATTTCATTATAATTATAGTTTATTTTATATGCTATATTATGGAATAACTTGTATAATTTGGAGTTGAATATCTATGCAATTCCTGCGGTTTACCTGAAAAACATCAGAGATAACAGAATTTCACAACATCAGAAAGTATCACTTAGGCTTCTCTCCTCCATCTAATGCCTCTTGTATGTTCTTCATTCTCTTAAGGGTGTCCGACTTTCTGCAACCCCGTGGACTGCAGCAGGCCATGCTCTCCTGTCCTTCCCTATCTCCCAGAGTTTGCTCAAACTCATGTCCACTGAGGCAGTCATGTCATCCAACCATCTCATCTTCTGTCACCCTCTTCTGCTTTCAGTCTTTCCCAGCATCAGGGTCTTTTCCAATGAGCTGGCTCTTCGCATCAGGGCAAGTATTGGAGCTTCAGTATTAGTCCTTCCAATGAATATTCAGGGTTGATTTCCTTTAGGATTGACTAGTTTGATCTCCTTGCAGTCCAAGGGACTCTCAAGAGTCTTCTCCAGCAGGACAGTTTGAAATCAGTTCTTCTAATGCCTCTGGAGAGGTATAAACCAGGTAACTAAAGGGTCAAATCATTGAATAGTTTGGTATTAGAGTGACGATAAGGTAGGGACAGAAAGAGAAAGGCAGAAATGAGGATACAGAGAGTTCAGTTACACTGTGCCACTGGTCCTCTGCCACCCTTTGATCCAAATAAAAAGTAAACTTCCCAGCTTCTACCTGGAGTATTAACATGAATACTGATTACAAAGTAATCAAACTGAACATTTGCCTAAGGCATCAGCAAGGCAGGGTCACCAAAAATGTGTGAAAGAAAACAGGAAAAATTTGTGATGAAGCTATTTTTATTTCTGCATATTTGTAAATTTTTGTACCATTTGAGAAAAGTGAAATTTAACTTTATAACTGAGCAAAGTTTTGATGGTTGTTGTTTGTGGGGAGGGTTGGAGCACATGATCTTTTTAAAACATCCCTGCTCCTTCAAAAGTTTAAATGTGAAGAAATGGCCGTTTTCAGAAGACTCAGGGAAAGTACTCCTAAGCTGTAGTTGCTGACACTCAGAATAGAGTATGGGGTTGTCCCTGGAGGTTGCATCACTACTCCCTGCCAAGGGGTTCAGAGCCCTTGGCTCTTGTATCTCTTGTTTTTTTTTTTTTTTTTTTTTCCAGTTCTTGCTGCTCTTCTCTGGGAGGCCAACTCTAAGAGTGGCAATGTCTAAGGCCAACAGAAACCCTTGTGCCCACCAGAGATCCTCGGAGGGCTCAAATAAACCTTGTACGCACCCGGACCCAGAGACCCCACAGAGAGTGAGCCAGAACTCTGTTTGAGTGTCTCCTGTGGAAGTATGGGTCAGCAGTGGACTGCTGCAGGGGCAGGGGCTCTGGGTGCAGTAGACCTGGGTATGGCATAAGCCCTCTTGGAGGTTAAATGGCATTGCCATTAAACCCCACCATACAGCCGCCAGAACTTACATAGGACTGGGGAAACAGACTTTTGGAGGGCACAAACAAAAGCTTGTGCACACCAGGACCCAGGAAAAAGGAGTACAGACCCCACAAGATACTGACACAAACTTGCCCATGAGTGTCCAGGAGTCTCCGGTGGAGGTGTGGGTCAGCAGTGGCCTGCTGCATGGTTTGGGGCACTGAGTGCAGCAGTGCATGCATGGGACCTCTTGAAGGAGGTCACCAATATCATCATTACCTCCACCATAGTTTGGTCTCAGGTTAAACAACAGGGAGGGAACGCAGCCCTGCCCATCAACAGAAGATTGGATTGAAGATTTACTGAGCATGGCCCTGCCCATCAGACCAAGACCCAGTTTCCCCCTCAGTCAGTCTCTCCCATCAGGAAGTTTCCATAAGCCTCTTATCCTTCTCCATCAGAGGGCAGACAGAATGAAAACCACAATCACAGAAACTAACCAATCTGTTCACATGGACCACAGCCTTGTCTAACTCAATGAAACTATGAGCCATGCCATGTAGGGCCATCCAAGACAGATGGTCATGGTGGAGAGTTCTGACAAAATGTGGTCCACTGGAGAAGAGAANAATGAAAACCACAATCACAGAAACTAACCAATCTGTTCACATGGACCACAGCCTTGTCTAACTCAATGAAACTATGAGCCATGCCATGTAGGGCCATCCAAGACAGATGGTCATGGTGGAGAGTTCTGACAAAATGTGGTCCACTGGAGAAGAGAATGGCAAACCACCTCAGTATTCTTGCCTTGAGAATTCCATGAAGAGTATGAAAAGGCAAAAAGATAGGACACTGAAAGATGAACTCCCAGGTCGGTAGGTGCCCAATATGCTACTGGAGATCAGTGGAGAAATAACTCCAGAAAGAATGNGCTGAAGCTGAAACTCCAATACTTTGGCCACCTGCTGCGAGGGGCTGACTCATTTAAAAAGACCATGATGCTGGGAAAGATTGAAGGCAGGAGGAGAAGGGGACAACAGTGGATGAGACGGTTGGATGGCATCACTAACTGGACATGAGTTTGAGTAAGCTCTAGGAGTTGGTGATGGACAGGAGAGCCTGGCGTGCTGCAGTCTATTCCCCCTACTCATTTGTTATCACAGAAAAGCATTCAAAACTCGACGAATGGTGTAATGTAGATAAATAAATGCAGATAAATTCCCTCAAACTCTTTCCCTTTTCACCAGACGTAATCCCTAGTTAATAGTACGTATTTTTCCAGCTGTTTTTCTGTGCAGAGATTTTATCTCCTTTAAACATACAAACTTTACTAGCGTGTGAGATGAGTGCAACTGTGTGGTAGTTTGAGCATTCTTTGGCATTGCCCTTCTTTGGGATTGAATGAAAACTGACCTTTTCCAGTCCTATGGCCACTGCTGAGTTTTCCAAATTTGCTGGCATACTGAGTGCAGCACTTTCACAGCATCATCTTTCAGGATTTGAAATAGCTCAACTGGAATTCCATCACCTCCACTAGCTTTGTTCCTAGTGATGCTTTCTAAGGCTAATGTGACTTGACTTCACATTCCAGGATGTCTGGCTCTAGGTGAGTGATCACAACATCGTGATTATCTGGGTCCTGAAGATCTTTTTTGTACAGTTCTGTTATTCTTGCCACCTGATCTTCCAATGAGTTGACTCATTGGAAAAGACCCTGATGCTGGGCGGGATTGGGGGCAGGAGAAGGGGACGACAGAGGATGAGATGGCTGGATGGGGCATCACCAACTCAATGCACATGAGTTTGGGTAAACTTCGGGAGTTGGTGATGGACAGGAAGGCCTGGCGTGCTGTGCGAGTCGTGGGGTCGCAAAGAGTCGGACACAACTGAGCGACTGAACTGAACTGAAACATACAAACGGGAGCCTTTTCATCTTGTGCTTTTTAAATGCTCTGTTATGGACTTGTTTCTATCTAAATCAGAGCCTCATTTGCAGACACTATTTAAGATCCTCATCCCTCTCAGTCTTAATTTTTTTTTTTTTTTAACTTTTCAGGTGGCGCTAGTGATTAAAAAAAAACCTTTCCTGCCAATGCAGGGGGCATAAGAGATGAGGGTAGATCCCTGAGTTGGGAAGATCCCCTGAAGGAGGGCATGGCAACCCACTCCCCCTCTTTCCTGGAGAATTCCATGGACAGAGGAGCTTGGCGGGCTACAGTCCATAGGGTCGCAAAGAGTCGGGTCAGACTGAAGCGACTTAACAGGCAACACACACTTAAGATCCTCGTCCCTCTCAGTGGGAACCACAACAACTCACACTTCACTTTCGCTTTGTTGGCAGCTGCCTTAAGTGGCGCACTTCACAGCGCCCTCCATTCTCTAGCGCGCGGAAGTCGCCGCAACACTCACATCTAGCTAGTGGATTGGCGGAGACTCCTGCGCTGCGGTTTGAGCCCACAGTGGGCGCCCGAACCCGGCGCGCAGAGATGACGACATCAGCGCGCGGCTGCGGCGACTGCGAGAGACGGGGAGGGTTTCCGGGGCTACCGGCCTGACCGCAGCGAGCTGCTGTCATGGCGGCCACGCTATGGGCCTTCTTTTCCGTCCTCCTGCTGCTACTATCAAGGGGTGCCCAGAGCTCGGAGGTGTCTGGGTCTACCTCCGACGGGTCAGGAGGGAGTGGGGTCGGCACTGGAGATCGCTTCAAGATTGAGGGGCGTGCGGTTGTTCCTGGAGTGAAACCCCAGGATTGGATCTCGGCGGCCCGAGTGCTGGTAGACGGAGAAGAGCACGTCGGCTTTCTGAAGTGAGCATCCTGAGGGCAGCGCGAAAGCAACTGGGATGGAAGCTGGAAGGGAATTCCCCCGGGGGGCGCTAGGTGTCAAAACCGGACGACGTCGCTGTCCGAGGGTGAAAGGGCGAGCACCGTTGGCGGTCTGTGCCGGGGGTACCTTGTCAGGCAGTGTGACGTTTTCCCTTTCCCGATCCTGTACCACAGAAATGAGGATGGCAGGTGCTCGTCCTAGGGCCAGAGCGGTGGAGTCAGTTATCTTCAACTCCCTTTTAGCCCTGGATGGGGACGACCACTTCTGGGCCCTGGGGACAGGTGGACCCTTTATTTGTCTTTTGATGAATTCTTTCCTTTGCATCTCATCTGGTTTCCCTGGAATTTGGCCTCTTTTTGCACTTCATTTGAGTCTTTTGGTAGCTTCACGTTGTGTAGAATGATGCTAAGCAAGTGGGAATTCTCAAAGCCCACAGGGCTTCTAGTGATGACACAGACTGGAGGCTAATGTTGCTACTTCTAAAATTAATGGGCCCTGAATTCCCTAATCAAAGCACTTTTTTTGCCTGGAAGTGGGATTGTTGTTCTTTTTTACACTTGAAGTTACCGAGGGATTTGCAGCATCACTGTTGTCATTTATGTAAGACTACAGTGTTTATGCTCTTCTGTCTGCCAATGAGTAGAAATAGGATTTGAGCCTATATTTAAAAGACGTGGTGAATTTATTAGCACTGTAGTTCTGTGTCAGCTTGCTTTTCAGATGTCTAGGCATAAGTGTAATATGATGTTTTAAATCTTTCAATTGTTGCTTGGAGAGTGAAACTTTGAATTGAAAGTATTTGGTAAAGGAAGTGTTTCTCTGAAGGGTGTGTATACTAACAAGTGGTATCTGAAAACAACACAATTTAATTCTAAATCTGTTTTGTAAATATTCAGAGTCTCCGGGTGCCTTTGAATGAGAATTTCGAACTCAGATTAATAAATAATGAAGAGAAGCTTACTATCATTTTTAAAGTGGTGTTTATCATTAAAAATCTGGCATTAGGCCATTCTTCAAGTTTACCCTAATAAATGATCTTTTAATAATAAAACTCTCATTAAGCTATAGAAAATTAGCCATGATTAACCATTTGATCTCTCTTCGGCCATATACAGTTTTTAAAATAAGCATTATTTTTATTGAAAATAATTTGTGCTTTGTTTATTGAAGAAAATATAAACAGAATAGAGATAGCAAGCCTTAACATTTTATTGTATCTTTTTGGAATTATATGCCATTTTTAATACTAATATACAATATACAGTGTTTTGCAACTTGATTTTTTTCATTTACTATTTTGTGAACAGCTTCTGGTGCCATTTCGTGTTCTTTCATTTATATGTAGAAAGGTTGAGAATTAATATGAGGGGCTTATTGTGATAACCATTTTGGAAGAGGGATAGGTAATTTGTCCTGTACCTGTTATACATAACTAGCATGCAATTTTGACTGTGTTTATGCTTGTTGGAGGTGACTTGAGACTTGACTAAATGAAGATTAGGGGAGTTTCAGCTGAAGACTACACATGCCACTTCTTGCTCTCATCACTGTGTATGTGAACTTAATTTATCTTGTCCTCTGTTTGGGGGCATTTAGATAGTTTTCAGCTTTTTGAAATTATGTGCTATGCTTTATGTAAGATTATATACTGTAACTTTTTTGAACTATTTATTATGGAAAACTTCAGACATATGCTAAAATAGACAGAATAACTTAGAAATACATCACAGTTTACTGTTTGATTTTATATCTGCTATCTGCCCCTCTTTACCTTCTTTCTGGAATATTTTAATGTGATCTTAAACATAATATAATTTCACTTGTAAAAACACTGTTATGTATCTCTGAAAGATAAGGGCTTAAAAAACCCCACAGTACCATTATTTGTTTCACAAAATAAATAATAATAATGTAATTTAGTACCCAGTCCATTTTTATGTTTCCCCACTTACTTCAGAAATACTTTAATGTGCTTGTTCTTTCAAATCAGAGTCCAGCAAGGTCTGTGTATTGCAGAGTTCATTTTAAAAACCAGGTTTTAAGTTTTCATTGTAAAATGTGTATGTTATCTTTTAAAGTAAACGGTTTACCCTAGGATGAAAAATATATTTGCTTTTTGTTTATGCCATTAGTTCTGCTATTATTTGTGTTGCACAGGAATTAATTGAATTCTCTTTTTTTCTGGACCTAGAAAAAAGTTTTGAAATTCATTCAGTTAAGGTCGCATCAAGAAACTGAGTAACTAGAATAATTCAAGGAAAGTTTAATGAAAGGATTAACCAGGGTAGTCGTGGTGTAAGGAAACAATCAGATTAAGCAGTACTCCAAAGTTTACAACTTCAAGGCTATTGTCACCTCTAAGCCTGAATGGAGGCTAGGAAATAAAGGTTATTGGAATCTAGAAAAGAGGAAAGAATGGCCTGGGTCCCTTGCCAAAGCCAGTTAGGGGGCCTTGCATAAAGCTCATTTTCTTCCTTTCCTGCTGTTGGGAGAGGAGAAGGGTGGAGAATGATCTGAGGGAAAATAGAAAATTTTCTTCCTCTTACTTTTTAGTAAACATGGTGGATGTGGCAGAATCATTCCTTGAACTGTGAAAGAGCCTAATGATTTAAGGAACGTTGTTTTAACATTATTATGAGACTGCAATTCTTTGATAAAGTCAGTCCTTTTAGAATCTTTGTTCTCCTGAATCATAAGCTTTTTTCCCACCAGAATGGCAGTTCCTCATTAGCAAAACAAATTATTTTTGGTCTGTGAACCTGAAATGGCTAGTTCTGGATTGGGTAGTTTTCTTAGTCTAGAAGGTTTGGAAGAAATCAGTAAGGCAAAAGTGGATGGTTTTAACTCCCATAAACATTTTAAACTTATACATAGCCAAAAAGAAGTAACCAAAATAGATGGGAACTATTTGTAACAAGTGGAACAAGCAGTATTTAATTACCTTTTTAAAAAATAAATAAATAAATACAATAATACAAATTAAAACTAGGGAAAAAAGCCATTTTTAATTAAGAAATCATTGGAGGGGTTTGGCAAAATTGGAACCCCAATATTGTAGGAATAACGTATTCATTCTCTTGAATGAAGACATGACTTTAGAGTTAGACCTGTACCCCTGTCAGCTCTCATCTCTATCCTGCAGAAGGAATAGAAGTGCTTTCTGTGTCAGGGCTCTCTGTGGAATGGTCTGGGGCATTCTCATTACCCATGCAGTGTAATTATGGAAGCTGAAATGTGGAACAACTGTCACCAGTTTGGGTTTGTTTTGTTTTGCTAAATACTGTGTCATTTTGGGGAGTATTGGTTTGGGAGTTAACTGATGATTTAAAGCAAAGGAATAAACTGTTGATCATAAATGACTAAATAATGATAATTTCATTTTTCCAGGACGGATGGGAGTTTTGTGGTTCATGATATACCTTCTGGATCTTATGTAGTGGAAGTTATTTCTCCAGCTTACAGGTTTGATCCTGTCCGAGTGGATATCACTTCAAAAGGCAAAATGAGGTAAGGACAGCTGATTTAATTTTTACCAAAGGCTAGGCTCCTGAATGCCTCATTATATATTCCTGTCAGAGTTTATAGTTAAGGTTGAAAGGTTTCTTGTTTAAACTGCAGGTATTCCTTAAAACATTTAAAGCGTCCTTATATTGCCCACTCCAGTACTCTTGCCTGGAAAATCCCATGGACTAAGGAGCCTGGTAGGCTACAGTCCATGGGGTCTCAAAGAGTCGGACATGACTGAGCGACTTCACTTTCACTTTATATTGTTCTAATTTGAGCATTGATAATATTGTACAGTTGAACTGTCTCCTGCTCTGGCTTAATATTTATTTTAAAACTCCTGATATGACTATATAGAGGAGGTAAGATTACTTACTATAGAAGCAAAAGCACTGTGAAAGTTTTAATTGAAATGCGGTTATTAAAGTTGGAAATAATTTAACTTTTCTAAGTTGAAAATACTTATCATTTGTTTTTCATTGGGATATTTTGATAATTTCATGGAGTTTATTTCAAAATGAGGATCATAATGAGGAAAACTACAGTATTAGAGGCTGGAAGACAGGAAAAAGTTTTAGAATTTCCAGGTAAATGAACACATGCCTTGAAGTTGAGTGAAAATTTTGGACTAATTCAGGCTCTAATTCTGGAATACCACAGACCCCTTTCAACTTAGAATCAGTTGTGTAGATGTCCACAGTGTTCAGATTCAGCCTTTTGCTATTACAAGCCCAGTTGATTATTTATTAGTCTTGTGCCAAGAGTACTGTCTTTGGTGTAATCTGACCAGGAGGTATAGGGAGCCGTTTTCTTGTTTGCTTGTTTGCTTTATTGAGCTGTAATTGACAAGTACCGAACAATTTAAAATGGCAATATCTCTTCTTTGTTTGAGCTATCACAGAATTACTTTGTGTTGCCGTAATAAATCTTTCCAGGTAGCTCAGTGGTAAAGAATCTGTCTGCCGATGCAGGAGACTCAGGAGTCTCGGGTTCAGTCCCTGGGTTGGGAAGATTCCCTGGAGAGGAAGTGGCGACTCACTCCAGTATTCTTAGGAAAATCCCATGGACAGAGGAGCCTAGCGGGTTGCAGTCCACAGGGTTGCAAAGAGTCAAACACAGCTGAGCAACTAAGCATGCGTGCAGTAATAAACAAGAGGTCACGCAAAGGCAAAAATAATAAAATAATTTTGGGGTTAGAGGGACGGTATTTTATTACCGACCGTTTCTTCACATGCCTAGCATATTTAGGTGGATTTGTGGAGACAAGGAAGTGGCAACCCACTCCAGTATTCTTGCCTGGAGAATCCCATGGACGGAGGAGCTTGGTGGGCTACAGTCCACGGGTCGCAAAGAGTCGGACACGACTGAGCGACTTCACTTTCAGATTGAGTTGATGTAAGAGAGGTGTTTGGTTTGTACCATAATATTTATATTTGAATTAACGTTTACTCCTAAAATGCTTTCCTTCTTCCTTTACTTTTTTTTTGATTATTGAACATTTTTAAAGCATAATATGTAAATGTGCTGTAATTTAAATAGTCGTATGTTGAGCTTTATATCGTACATCCTTCATATCAGCTGTATATTAGTTCATTGATGTCAGCTCCTGATAATGGATAGGTAGAGTTTTCTTTTTCCTCTTTTAGCATGTGTAGTGAACACAGTTATTCTGTCTAATTTAAATTCTTAGTATTATTATGAAACCAATAATGCTGTGCTATTGGTATGCTATGCTATGAAATGCGATGCTATGAAAAATAATTATTTAGAAACAAATTACTTTCTCATATATTTTTGAAGTTAAATTGTTGTCTTAGAATATTCTGCTTTGTCCAGATTCTAATATTACTTGCTATTGTCTACTCAGAGGAAGGGTAAAACTTGAGTAATATCCTGCAAATATGTTTATAAATATTTTGGGGGTAATAAATAGATTGTTTCAGAGTAATTGGACCTGATTAGCTATTGACTTTCTCATGTCTTTTTAGAGGCATAAAATTTTTAAAATTTATATTTATATATAAAACTAGTATGTTAATATCTAAACTGTAAAGAACGAATCGTGACTTTTTATATATTTTAGGATTGCAAGTGTGGACATGGAGGGGAGCTTGTGGATTTACCATATGCACTTTATATAAGTTTGAGAGTCTTTAAAAAATATTGAAAATACTGGAAATTCCCTGGGGTTCAGTAGTGGGGACTCTGCACTTTCATTGCAGTGAGCCTGGGTTCAACCCCTTGTTGGAGAGTTAAACTACAAGCCGAGTGGCCAGACCAAACAAACAAAAAACTGAATACTGGAGGGAATGAGAGTTGTTAAAATGGGATATTTGTTTATTAAAAACTGTAATTTATTTTTATTTATTCTTTTTACTTTGAATTTTGAATAAAGCTGTTGTTCAGTTGCTAAGTCATGTCTGACTCTTTGTGACCCCATGGAATGTGGCATGCCACATTTCCCTGTCCTTCACTATTTCCTGGAGTTTGCTCAGATTGATGTCCATTGAGTTAATGATGCCATCCAACCGTCTCATCCTCTGTTGCTCCCAACTCTTGGCTTCAGTTTTTTCCAGCATCAGGGTCTTTCCTAATGAGTTAGCTTTTCACATCAGATGGCCTAAGTATTGGAGCTTCAGCTTCAGCATCAGTCCTTCCAGTGAATATTCAAGGTTGATTTTCTTTAGGGTTGACTAATTTGATCTCCTTGCTGTCCAAGGAGTCTTCTCCGGCACCACAGTTCAAAAGCATCAATTCTTAGGAATTCAGCCTTCCTTATGGTCCAGCTCTCACATCCATTTATGACTACTGCAAAAACCATAGCTTTGACTATATAGACCTTTGTCGGCAAAATGATTTCTCTGCTTTTTAATATGCTATGTAGATTTGTCATAGCTTTTTTTCCAAAGAGCAAGCATCTTTTCATTTTGTGGCTACAGTCAGCATCCTCAGTGATTTTGGAGCCCAAGAAAATAAAATCTGCCACTGTTTCCATTTTTTTCTCCATCTGTTTGCCAGTAAGTGATGGGACCGGATGCCATGATCCTAGTTTTTTGAATGTTGAGTTTTAAGCTAGCTTTTTCACTCTCCTCTTTCACCCTTATCAAGAGGCTCCATTAGAGTGGTATTGTCTGCATATCTGAGGTTGTTGATATTTCTCCGGCAATCTTGATTCCTGCTTGTGCTTCATCCAGCCCATCATTTTGCATGGTATTCTCTGCATATAAATTCAATAAGTAGGGTGACATGCAGCCTTGATGTGTTCTTTTCCCAATTTTGAACCAGTCCGTTGTTCCATGTCCAGTTCTAACTGTTGCTTCTTGACCTGCATGCAGTTTTCTCAGGAGGCAGGTCAGGTGATGTGGTGTTCCCATCTGTTTGAGAAGTTTGCACAGTTTTTTGTGATCCACACAGGCTTTTATGTAGTCAGTGATGCAGAAGTAGATGTTTTTCTGGAACTCTCTTACTTTTTCTATAATCGAATGGATGTTGGCTATTTTATCTCTGGTTCCTCTGCCTTTTCTAAATCCAGCTTGTACACCTGGAAGTTCTCGGTTCAGGTGCTATTGAAGCCTAGCTTGAAGGTTTTGAGCCTTACTAGCATCTGAAATCGGAGAAGGCAACGGCAGCCCACTCCAGTGTTCTTGCCTGGAGAATCCCAGGGTTGGGGGAGCCTGGTAGGCTGCCATCTATGTGGTCGCACAGAGTCGGACACTACTAAAGCGACTTAGCAGCGGAAGCGTGTGAAATGAGTGCAGTTGTACGGTAGTTTGAACATTATTTGGCATTGCTTTTCTTTGGGATTGTATTGAAAACTGACCTTTTCCAGTCCTGTGGCCACCACTGAGTTTTCCAAATTTGCTGGCATATTGAGTGTAGCACTTTCATAGCATCATCTTACAGGATTTGAAATAGCTCAACTGGAATTCTATCACCTCCACTAGCTTTGTTTGTAGCGATGCTTTCTAAGGCCCACTTTACTTTGCACTCCAGGATGTCTGGCTCTAGGTACATGACCACACCGTCATGGTCCGTCATGGTTATCTGGGTCATATAAGACCTTTTTTGTATAGTTCTGTGTATTCTTGCCACCTCTTAATATCTTCTGCTTCTGTTAGGTCCTTGCCGTTTCTGTCCTTTATTGTGCCCATCTTTGCATGAAATGTTCCCTTAGATATCTCCAGTTTTCTTGGAAAGTCTTTCCCATTGTATTGTTTTTCTCGATTTCCTTGCATTGTTCTCTTAAGAAGACTTTCTTATCTCGCCTTGCTATTGTCTGAAACTCTGCATTCAGTTGAGTGTATCTTTTCCTCTTTTGAATAAAGTAGTCTAAGCAGTTAGAAATATTTTCCTAAAATACAAAGTTTATTCACCATTTCACCTTGGATAAAGAGTACTACCTGCTTTAACTTTTAAGGACTGGTTGCAGCAGTGGGATTCATATTCACAGATTTATTCCTGATGATTGGATACTTGAAGCATAGCTTAAAAAAAGGCCCTTATCAGTTTAATAATTGGGGAGTGGGAGACAAAGAAGAACTTATATAAGATACTAATAGTCTTGACCAGTGTTTTGTAAGTGTACATGATAGTGAAGTGGCTCAGTCGTGTCTGACTCTTTGCGACCCCGTGGACTGTAGCCTACCAGGCTTCTCTGTCCATGAGATTCTCCAGGCAAGAATACTGGAGTGGGTTGCCATTTCCTTCTCCAGGGGATCTTCCCGACCCAGCGATCGAACCTGGGTCTCCTGGATTGGAGTCAGACGCTTTAACCTCTGAGCCACCAGGGAAGCCCAAGTGTGAGTGATATGATAAATTAGTTTCAAATAAATGGGACTTCCATTTCTGACAAAACATGATAAAAATTTCCTTTTAAATATATAACTCCCCCCAAAGTAAGAGAACTCCCCAGAGAATAAACTGCTTTCCTGCCTGGGGGATTTGTTATTCTCTCACTGAAAGGCTTAGATTTTATTAGCAGTGTGTAGATGGAAGGCAGGCTTTGGGCATGCTAGGAGTCAGTCAGACTAGAAACTTGGTTCCCACTTCAACCCTTGGCCCGAAATCCAAGAGATCAGATTCCCAACCTAGCCCTGGCTTTTGGAGGGAAGAATCTATCCTGAAAATTGATAGTCATACCCTTATTGAAATTTGGGGTATGCACTTATTACTTCCTGCGTGATCCAAAAAATTACAGTCTGAAGAATTAATAAGATGGTTCCTGGTTATAATCCTGGACTACTGGCAGAGACAAGTGCATAACCTCTCTGGAGGCAGATACTCTCTGTCCGCACCCACACATAAGTAAAGTCTATTTATAAAAAAATACCCAAGAAAACAGTGTCCATGGAGTTGGCAGATGAATCAGACCTCTGATAACTCTAATTTTATTTATTTGTTTATTTATTTTTGGCTGTGCTGGCTCTTCTCTAGTTGCAGCAAACGGGCTACTCTCTAGTTGTGGTGTGAGGGCTTCTCACTGCAGTGGATTCTCCTGTTGTGGAGCACCAGCTCTAGGGCTCAAGGGCTTCATTAATTGTGCCTCCTGGGCTCTAGAGCACAAGTTCAGTGATTGTGGCACTAGGGCTTAGTTGCTATATGGCATGTGGGATCTTCCCAGATCAGGAATGGTACTCATGTCTCCTGTATTGGCAGGTGGAATCTTCACACTGAGCCACCAGGAAAGCCCTGAGAACTGGAGATAGTATAACTATTGGATATAGACTATATAAAATGGTTTAAAGTATATTTAAAATGCTTTAAACAAAAACACTTATTGCCATAATACCAAAATAGACCATAGATAATACCAAATAGACCATATGGAAAAAAAAACCTTTTACAATCAGTGTATGCTTTGGAATATAAAACTCAGTGGATGTGCTGAGCAACTGAACAGAAGTTTGATAAGTTGGAGGACAGATCAGAAAAATTAGCCAGAAATCAATACAGATGAAGGAAAGGACTCTGAATATGAGCGTTTAACAAGATGTGGAGTCAAGAATGAAAAGGGGCTACCCTGATGGCTTGGTGGTAAAGAATCCACCTGCCGATGCAGGAGACATGAGTACCATCCCTGATCTGGGAAGATCCCACATGCCATGGAGCGACTAAGCTCTTGCGCCACAATTATAGAGCCTGTGCTCTAGAGCCCAGGAGCCGCAATTGATGAAGCCCTCCAGCCCTAGAGCCGGTGCTCTGCAACAAGAGAACCCACTGTAATGAGAAGCCTGCTCAGCAGTGAAGACCCAGCACAGGCTTCCCTGCCCCCTCCGCCCCCGCCATAGAAGAATGAAATGGTCTAACACTTGTCTAATAGAAGCTCCAGAAGGAAATGATAAGAGGAAATGGGGGAAGCAATTTTTTAAAAGTACACTAAAATATGTGTGGACATGGGTGATTAAAATTCATAGCATGTCTGGTAAAAATTAATGTTACCACCTATGGCACTGTTGCAGGACTTTCTTGAATCATTTTTTTCTTGCAGAATACCCTTTGCAATTAGGTATACCCCATAAAGCCTATCTCAGACAGTCAAAAAATTCTAACATTTTAATATATTTATAGCAAAATAAATTTATTATTAAAGTCAAAGAGCTTTAGAGCTGGAAGAATTCCAGAAGAACTTCTGGTATAACCAGAAACATTAAGAACTTAAGACTTGCAAGCCTAGGTATTAACAGATCTATAACTAGAAACTAGATCTCTTGATTCCAAATCTAGTTTCTTCTCTACATTTTGCTAAGTATTTTAGACATATATGAAGCTACTTGATCAGATTTTCAACATCAAAAATTTAAATGCCAAAGCATTCTGGAAAAAGCTAAAGGTAATTAAGGCATTGCTAATATTTTATAAGTAGCTCTTTTAATTAATAATGGTTGTAATAGTATTACTGATGCTTTTTTCATGTTGCTTTATCAGAGCAAGATATGTGAATTACATCAAAACATCAGAAGTGGTCAGACTGCCCTATCCTCTCCAAATGAAATCTTCAGGCCCACCTTCTTACTTTATTAAAAGGGAATCTTGGGGCTGGACAGACTTTCTGATGAACCCAATGGTATGTATCAGGCTATAATAAAGCACCTTTACTAATCTCTAATTTGCTTATAGGCAATTGAAAAACTAACTCTGTGATAGGAAAGCTGGGATCAAATTGTTGGATGATAGGATTATTGTGACTAGTGTATGAATTTCAAGAAAATAATAGCTTTGGGAATACATGATGAAAAAAATAGCATCAAGAATGGCATGGTGGATTTGACATAGAAATGTGCAGCAGAAATTAGATAAATAGTTATGTTTAAAATTCACATAGAATGAGTTTGTGGTAAGTCTCCATGGGGTTGCAGAGAGTCACATCCGACTGAGCAACTAAACAAACACAGCGTCATGTGATAAGTCACATGTGTGGTAAGTCACACATGGAGTTAGCTCTCCTTCATACTACCTGCATATTAGACCATTGATGAATGTGCCATCACTTAATAAATTGCCCTCTTGATGGGACACGTACTTTTTTCTCTCTCTCTTTCTTTTGAATATGGAATGAACAGAAAAGTTATTCTGTGGTATTCTAAGTACTTGGTATTTTCCTGAAATGATATTATGGTATCCCCTAATATAAAATTCTAATAGCATAATTCTTCAGAAAAAAGTTAACTTTTTTTTCCTTTGCTGTTTTTTGAAACTTGAATTATTACTTGAGAATTATCTAAGTGTTAATCATATTTCTTGATGGTAGCTATTTAGATCACAAGTAGGGATGTTTCAGGCTGTATATCCTTTGAGAGGAATAAATTAGTACCTGGAATCTGCAGTTAGGCCTCAAGAAGCAGGAGAGTAGAGTGGATGGACAAAATCAGTAGTGAGACTCCAAAGCTAATTGAGAAATATATTCCATGTTCTCATTTCTGAAATTTTCATGGGAACATATGCAGTGCAAGATCCTAGGTCATTTTTTAAAACTTGCCTGCTATAATAGTTGCCTAGTAGTATATTGTACGTTAGAAGGGGGATATTTTGTTTTCTCCAAAAACCGCAAGTCGTCTGGAAAAAGCTCAGCTGGTCATCACAATCACCAATCTCTGGCAGACTGCAGTTTGAAGAAAGTGAACAAATAGTTCTGTTTGCAAACTGTTTGTGTTAAATAAAACTCTGAACTCTGCAAAATGATAGCACAGATATGAAGCAAGGTATCTGTATAAAGTCCACACAAACTTATAGATAAAGCTCTTAAATTACAACAGTGCACCTTGCTGTCAGCAGGGCGCATTCAATAGAATTGAAGTGGTGACTGCTAGTTTTATCCTGTTTACAGTATTTAATTCCATCATTGGTTGTTAAGTTCAGATTTTGTACTATAGTTAAGTGGGAAAAACATTTTCTGATTTTTTTTTTTCTTTCACAGGTTATGATGATGGTTCTTCCATTGTTGATATTTGTGCTTCTGCCCAAAGTGGTCAACACAAGTGATCCTGACATGAGGCGGGTAAGATGACTGAACCATGTTCTGATGCCTGGTCATCCATTGTGGCTGAATGGCTTGCATCTCTCCAGCTTTATCCTATTTCCCAAGCCAAATTCATCTACAGGTTGTGTTGATACAGTATTATATGTTTCTGGTATTTAATTGTTTCCATTGGACCAGATAAATTCAGTTGGATCTGTCTGATAAAAGCCTGGATCTCTTCATATAGTTAAGACATTCTGTTTAGTACTTGCTTCTTTATGCCTCACTTGTTAAACAGTTGAAATCCATAATGATTCTGGTATACCTAATCTAAATATTTCACTAAATGGTAGCTTTCTATAATCTACGTTTATTTTATAAAGTTCTTCAGAGTATATACCTTTAGCTTATATGTTCACATACACAAAAGAAATTTGGATAAACCACAGGAGAAAAATAGAATAGTGGTTTTCAAACTCTACCACAAGATCATACTGTTTGGTGAGGGGGCTAGGAGTTGCAAGGAAGATGCTGCAAATTTAGTGCCACCATCTCATCTCTTTTAAATATTGGCTTCTGTATAAAATCTTCAGAATTGAAAAAAAAAATTTTATCTATTCTTCACCCCAAGCATCAACATACATCTCCCGAATTCCAAGTTTTTCTGTTGTATTTAATATACTGATGTGTTTACACCTTTTGATTACTGAATAAATATTTATTATCAATTTTTAGGTTCTGATTACAGAGGAGACAAAGATGGGTTATATGTCATCTCTGTTGTCAACAAGCTCAATTAAATATAGGAAATAGAATGGATTTATAAAGCACTCTTCTTTCCACCAGATTGTGTGTGTGTTTTAAATGGAAAAATAAGCTATCCATAAATAAAAACGTCTGCTGAGGTACTAGGTGCTTAAGTTCTGTAAAGGCATATATCTCATGCTGGAATGGCAAAAAAAAAAAAACTTCATGAAAGAATGCTTTATGATGTTTCAAAATGTTTTATTGCTAGGTTTGGCATCTTTGCCTCAATGTTGG
This sequence comes from Neotragus moschatus, assembly GCA_006410615.1. Classification (NCBI taxonomy): domain Eukaryota; kingdom Metazoa; phylum Chordata; class Mammalia; order Artiodactyla; family Bovidae; genus Neotragus; species Neotragus moschatus. The sequence continues at coordinate 483,071 of SJYA01001550.1, read as the reverse complement.
TTGGAAAGTGTACCTCCTATATCCTTGTATCTGTTGAGGCAGTTAACTGTCTGTGGTATCAACAGAAGGAAGCATTAGAAGTCACACTGGGTTAAAAATTCATTTCTTGCAAAATGCTTTCACATAGTATGCAGTATAAAAAGTCCGTTCAAGAGCTTCAGATTTGAACAGATTCAAAAATAGGGTTGATATATTTTTGCAGAGATTCAAAACCTGTTATCAATACATTTAATTCTTGATTACTATGGGTTGTTAATATATCTCATTTATATTTATAATGTTTCTTTTCCTGGTCTTATTTAAAGTACTTTCTCTTTGAAAACTCATATGTAAATTCTACCTTTGGGGAGAAAGCCCTAGCTAATAATTGAATTAAAAACTCAATTTTAAGTGATAGATAATAGGGTATTTCCTTTTTTTTTCTTTCATGTCTGAACCAATACGATTATGAGCTCACTTTTGTAATGTCACACGAAATTCAAATGAAGCAGACATTAATATTGTCAAAAGTGGAACAGTACTTTAGAGATTGTTGGCCCAGTAGGGGTAGGATAGAAACCTCAGAATAAAACTACTATTTTCTTAGGTCCTGCCAGTGANTATTTCCTTTTTTTTTCTTTCATGTCTGAACCAATACGATTATGAGCTCACTTTTGTAATGTCACACGAAATTCAAATGAAGCAGACATTAATATTGTCAAAAGTGGAACAGTACTTTAGAGATTGTTGGCCCAGTAGGGGTAGGATAGAAACCTCAGAATAAAACTACTATTTTCTTAGGTCCTGCCAGTGATGGTAACATTTTAACATTTGTGTTGCTTGCTTGAGATGCTGTAACTGAGGTCACTCAAGTCATATAGTGTTCATAGATTTACTAAGGCCCTTAGGAATCAAGTCTTGGAAATACCATAGTTATCTTCAAACTTTTCTGATAGCTTGATACATCATTAAAGACTGATATTCTAGTTAAATGCATCTAGAAGAAGCATGAGTTTAAAAATACTTGTTAAAGTATTTTAATCAGAAAACAAAATAAGGTGGCAGGAATATAATCACATTATGTCCATTATCAGAGAAAAATCCCCTTTACAAAAACGTAAATGGAATCAAACCCCAGGCAACACTTTTTAGCATTTACTGAGGATTAGAATTCTGAGTGATCCAAGGGGAGCATGAAGCGTGGTTTCGAAATGCTGTTGGGTGTGACATTGTGTCATTGCTCAGAACCAGTACCTTTTTCATTTCTCTCCTCCTTCCTTAATGGAAGTGTTAGTTGCTAGATGACTTGAAGGATCCCTGGGCCTTTCATAGCAATGTGCTTTGTCTTCCCACAGGAGATGGAGCAGTCAATGAATATGCTGAATTCCAACCATGAACTGCCTGATGTTTCTGAGTTCATGACAAGACTCTTCTCTTCAAAATCATCTGGCAAATCTAGCAGTGGCAGCAGTAAAACAGGCAAAAGTGGGGCTGGCAAAAGGAGGTAGTCAGGCAGGCCAGAGATGGCATTTGCACAAACACAGCAACACTGGGTGGCATCCATGTCCTGAGGGAAAAGCGTGTGAAGCAACTACTGTAAACCTGAGTCATCCTTAAAGTTGGTCTCTTATAACTGCTATGTGTGATAACTCTTTAGCACATGTTTTGTATTTGGTACACAAGGAAACCCAGCTTTCATCCTTTGTCTGTGTGAGGTCAATATTGATGTCACTGAATTAATTACAGTGTCCTATAGAAAATGACATTAATAAATTATATGAAGTACAATACATTATGTATATTAAAATAAGTCTTAATCCAGAGATAAAGTTATCTTGTCATTTTTTTTCACTTTAATGTTTCCTTTATTCCTTATAATTTTCTTCTGTCTTTCATTATCTGAGGCTTGAAGTTAACTTTTCCTGTTTAAAAAGAGTGCTTGGTGTTTTTAGAATAGCATGCACCATGGGTTTCTTTGTAACTAGACCGTTTAAAATTCTTAGTCCTACCCTGTAGTTTTAACATTCCTTGATATTTGAAGTAGAACTACATGTTCCTGATGTAGTTTTAATTTTTATTATTACAAGCTGGTTTCAGAGTGTGGATGTATGAATTAGAGTGGATGTTACCAATCTTTAAATTCTGGTTACCATCTGCGGTTTCATTTTATAATTACTGAACATCAGCTCTATACTGTGATTCAAGGTAAGATAGAGAGATGGATAATACCCAATGCCTGTCTTCAGTAGAGCTTATTATGTATGGAGGAAACACAAATAATAACAGAGAGTGAGTGGCCAGGGGAAAGAAGTGCAGGAGTAGGAGAGCCTTATAGAGTCTCAGGATGGAAAATTAACCTCACAGCTCCATGCTGTCATGTTGGTAGTACAGCAGAGGTCCTTACAAATCCTCTCATCTTCCCCATTATTGATTCTCAGAGGTATCGGAATATAAATTACTACTTTGCAGTTAGGAGTATCGCAAAACCAAGGAGTACGTCAAGGCTCTATATTGTCACCCTGCTTATTTAACTTATATACAGAGTGCATCAAAAACACTGGGCTGGAAGAAGCACAAGCTGGAATCAAGATTGCTGGGAGAAATATCAATAACCTCAGATATGCAGATGACACCACCCTTATGGCAGAAAGTGAAGAACTAAAAAGCCTCTGATGAAAGTGAAGGAGGAGAGTGAAAAAGTTGGCTTAAAGCTCAACATTCAGAAAACGAAGATCATGGCATCTGATCCTATCACTTCATGGGAAATAGATGGGGAAACAGTGTCAGAGTTTATCTTTTGGGGCTCCAAAATCACTGCAGATGGTGATTGCAGCCAACTAACCTAGATAGCATATTCAAAAGCAGAGACATTACTTTGCCAGCAAAGGTCTGTCTAGTCAAGGCTATGGTTTTTCCAGTGGTCACGTATGGATGCAAGAGTTGGACTGTGAAGAAAGCTGAGCACTGAAGAATTGATGCTTTCGAACTGTGGTGTTGGAGAAGACTGTTGAGAGTCCCTTGGACTGCAAGGAGATCCAACCAGGCCATTCTAAAGACCATCAGCCCTGGGTGTTCTTTGGAAGGAATGATGCTAAAGCTGAAGCTCCAGTACTTTGGCCACCTCATGCGAAGAGTTGACTCATTGGAAAAGACTCTGATGCTGGGAGGGATTGGAGGCAGGAGGAGAAGGGGACGACAGAGGATGAGATGGCTGGATGGCATCACCGACTTGATGGACGTGAGTTTGAGTGAACTCCAGGAGATGGTGATGGACAGGGAGGCCTGGCGTGCTGCGATTCATGGGGTTGCACAGCATGGGACACGAATGAGTGACTGAACTGAACTGAACTGAACAGATGGCAACTCTTCTTTTGGATCGTTTTAATTTAAAGAATTCTGATGTCACAGTATTGCTTCTAGTAGGGCTCCTATCTTCTCCTATTAAGGAACTGCCCTGTTGCTTTCTTAGGATTATTAATTTAAAAAAAAAAAAAAAGGATTGGTTCTAAACTCTTTATTTTCCTTCTTAAAATAGGTACCATTGTTCCTTAAAAAAATTGTTTTTTAATTTATTCATTTATTTATTTTGGCTGTGCTGGGTCTTTGTTGGCCATTGTTCATTTTGAAATGAGATATTTGAGTTTTCTTTTAAAAAAATAAGTTAACAATTTAAAAAAAAGAATCTCCTGGCTGTCCAGGGGTTAGGACTCTCAGGTTCGATCCCTGGCTGGGGCTCTAAATCCAGCATGCCATGTGACTTAGACAAAAAAAAAAAGAAGTTCTGATTAAGGACATTTTAAAAACTGTGTCTCTGTCTATACTATATACACTAAAGTTACCACACTAGTTAAGCTATGAATGAATAAGGTGAATAAACTGGTTAATGGAAGAACTAGGTCTTTTAAAATAATTATTTATGAAATAGCTAAAATATCAGAGCATGAGTTGAATTAAGTTGTAGTTCAAAAGAGCCAGAATATAGTAAGAGTCATAGTTGTTTGGCAAAAATTATGTTCAAAAGTTTGAAAATTTGTATTGTCAGAATTTGCACATGGAATACATGATAAGCTAGAAATTAGAAAGTATTTCCATGCTAATTAAAAAAGTATATGTCATTATTTTATATAGATTTTAACACAATCTGAACATAATATGAACTTCTTATCATATTACAGAATGTTATTGGTTGTATATGAAAATTTTATCTTTGCACAGACCCTTTATCAAATACTAGTGTGCTTACAGGTGCAGAAATAATGGTATATTAGACAATATGGAGTTGAGTGCAAAGAGCCCCTGTTGAGTTGCTCACTTGCTTTGTGACTTTGGGCAAGTCGGATTCCCACTTTGAACCATTTCTTGTCCTGTTCATTGTTGTGTTTCCAACACTGAGCATGCAGACACATAATAAATGTTTGTTGAATGAATAAATGAGCCTCAAGTTTCCTCATCTGTAAAACTGAGAGATTTGGATTAGACCTGTAAATTCCTTTTCAGACCCAAAATTCCAATATAATTTTAACCCAGTTCTTATTATTTCTTACCCTTAAGAACTGTATGATTTGTGCCAACTTTTTCTCTTTTTACTTCCTTGAGTTCTGTTTGCTATTTCCCACATGGAGACATGTTTCTCTTTTTTAAAAGTATTTCTTAGATTCAATTTACATTTATCTCCTTTTAAATATAACCTTTGTGGTTAAAAGTTTTTCACTTCTGCTAAATTAAACTTGAGTAGCAGCTTTATGCAAAACAGATCTTAGTTGCCCGTTCTTGTCAGGAAGTTCTGAGTACCTGGGATGTATCAACAGCTCCCAGATTTTCAGTTTTTTAGGAGTCAAAACCTCAGGACTCATCTTGAGTCTGGTTAACATTTTGAAAAAATTAGATATTTTACCTAACATGCCCAAAGTAGTAAAGTATGTAATCATTTTGTTCTTATGTTTCCTCTGACAGGAGAGGAGAAACAACCATTCAGTATACTTTTCAGTAACTGGAACGGTTTCAAGGTCCTGAAGAGGTCAATAATGATAAAGGAGACCTTTTTCATTTAAGTAGTTACTCAAACCTTCAGAAAATTTGGGGTATTTTGTTTTTGTTTTTGTTTTTTTTGTGTGTGTTCAACTAAAAAAAACTATTGAAAATATTTTTATTAAATATCTTAAAAAGCTAAAGCAACTATTTTCATTTTTTAAAATTGCCTTTCAGGTCACATAGTCACATTTTTGCATGGTTATGATCAACTGTTTAAAAATTGGGCAAAAACTCATCTTTTAGGATGGCTTGTATGCATTTTGTATTTTAACCCAATAAAATTCTGTTAAGCACTAACTTCAGAGAACACAATAGAAACTGGTGACCCAGTCTTTTAGTGCTATTCAAAGAGCATGTTGAGGCAGGACCTAGTAGTGCTCTCCTTTTAGCATTTTAGGTGTGATTATTGTTATCCAAGTCAATTATTGTTTTAATTTGTAAGGTTTATGAGGATATCCTATTGGTATAAGTACTTATAATTATTTAGAGAACTTGAGAAGGGTAGATTTTGCGAAATTCATATGTTGCCTATAAGTTATGAACATTGTTTTAATATTCCTGAAAAAGAAAGATGAAATACTAAAATAGCTATTTTAGGGGAAAATTCCCCCTCCCCCAAGTAGCACCCAGGATTAGATTGTCTCCTTTCCCACAGTAACAGCTTTATCATAGGAGCATAGGGAACTGAAACCTTTCACAATGCCTTCAGTCAGGTAGGATTGGGCTAGCCTGGGCAAACCTGGGAAGATGGAGGAGTAAATTAATAATGTTAGGTGGTAAACAAGAGGAATGGGCAGAGCCAAAAAAACTAGCTGTGCACAGCACTTCCAACAGAAAACTTTGAAAAGCATTTACTTGCACTAAAATTTATAAACTAGTAATGATTGAAGATTCACATCTATATCTCCTTAGGTAATGCTGAAATAAAAATTTTCCATGTATATATATATATATATACACCTATACCTATATGTATGTATATATATATAAAGTAATTCCACTCAATGAGCTCCTACTATATATGTTTGGATATTTTAAAATATATTTGAAATAACTAGTAAAGTTATAAAATCTTTAAATCATGAAAATTTGGCATGAAGATTAGGAAACAAAGTCATTCTTAAAAGTGTTTTGAGGTGATTCATAAGGGACCATGAGAAGATGTGTAAGGAAAGCTTCCTTGCAGTCACTGTTAGGAAATCGTGTGCATCATACATAGGAAAGAGAAAAAGTTCATTTGCGCTTGTCTCTCTTATAGGCCTGGATGGGCCTGTCTTCTCACCCATAGCTGATTAGACTGGGGTTGGGACTTAGTCAGTTGGGTGGTACTGGATCAGAGAAGGTGGTATGTTGATCCTGAGCTACAGGTAAGCAGAATCAATGGTCTAAAGAATCTGGCTCACAAAGAGCATGACAGATGTCCAACTGGGAGAAAGACCATGGTAACTCCAGAGACTGGGGGAGCAAATAGCTGCTGGACAGCGTTTCAAGTCTATAGAGGTTCTGTTGCTCTTGCAGGGATTCAGTGAAAGCCTCTTGAATCCCTTCTCTGACTATCTGCACCCTAACCCCTTACTTACATTTATCTGATTTGAAGAGTACTGTGTCCAGTGTTAGCCTCTATAGTAAGATATATCAAGCAGGTCTAGAGAAAAGCTGCCAGGGATTAATATTCATATTTTTCTATACAAATGATTCTACTGACCCCTGACAATATTAACTAGATATACTTAAGAATTAAAATGGCTATAATTTTTTAGTTTGGTAAAGAATGCTAAGGGGATTTTTCAAATGCTTAATCTTTCTAAAGCAAATTCTGATGAACTGTGTACCTCTTGGTAAAGTCTGAAAAAACAAAATAGACTTAAGTACAGCAAAAGGAATTAGTTTCTTGTGAAGAAGTGTTTGTTGGCGTGGTAAACAAAATGGTGAAGTGCCAGTGACCAGATTTACTTTTCTTGGCAGTTAAAAAATTGGGCAAAAGTCACCTCTTAGGAGGGTTTATATATACACCTACTGGTCTCTTGGGCTTCCCTGGTAGCTCAGCTATCAAAGAATCTGCCTGCAATGCGAAAGACCCTGGTTCAATTCCTGGGGAATTGTTCCCCTGGAGAAGGGATAGATTACCCACTCCAGTATTCTTGGGTTTCCCTGGTGGCTCAGACGGTAAAGAATCGCCTGCAATGTGGAAGACCTGGGTGCGATCCCTGGGTTGGGAAGATCCCCTGGCAAGGGCATGGCAACACACTCCACTGTTCTTACCTGGAGAATTCCCATGGACAGAGGAGCATGGTGGGCTTCAGTCCATGGGGTTGCAACGAGTCAGACACGACTCAGCATAGCACAGCACTGGTCTCTTAAACTTCTTCCTATCCCCCAAAGTAAATTATTTTATTCTCAAAATGTGAGGAATGGTAGAATTGATACATTATGGAGGAATATCAACAAAATTGGACAGTGGGGAAGGGGAGAGGAAAATCTAAACTCTGACTATAGGAGCTTTCCTTCCTTTAATGTATATCTGTTGACTTGTCATCCAGCTTGTGCCTGTAACTGGTTGTCCCCTGGGAAAGAGTGCAATCCAAAGAAGTGTCGCCCCAGCAGCTCTGTTTGTGCTGTGTGGCTCTGCTTTTGTGGGCCTGCCATCCAGGTTAGGCTATAGGCCAAAGGCTGTCTCTTGGGAATTTGAAATGAAAACTGAGGGATTAAAGAAGTAGTTTGCAACATATAAATTTGTAAGGTATTCATGGCTCTTTATCACGCACATTACAGAAAACAGTTTCCAAGCTGAAGTGGAAGATGAATTCTGAGAACTGTGCCTTTCTTCAAATCCTTTCGTGGGGCCACTGTTTTTTCCCTTACATTCCCTGGAGCTCTGCTGCGTTGTCTGGAAGTGAAAGTGAAAGTGGCTCCGTTGTGTCTGACTTTTGCGACCCTATGTATTGTAGCCTGCCAGACTCCTCTATCCGTGGAATTCTCCAGGCCAGAGTACTGGAGTGTGTAGCCTATCCCTTTCTCCAGCCGATCTTCCTGACCCAGGAATAGAACCAGGGTCTCCTGTCTAGTATAGTGTTTATGTATTTTACTTAAGCTAGTTCCAGTAGGTGTCTGTTATTTGAACCCACATGTCCTAACTTATGTACTTTTCCAGAGCTGACTAAAGTTATCTCTAGTCTACTGAAAGCCTTCTCCTTTTCCCTCAGTCAGTGAAAAATCGGGCTGTGTTGCCTTCATATCATCTTGAATGAATGGGTCACAAGGAACTGAGTTAAGGGAGAAATTGGGTGAACACATGTCCTTGTTTCATCAATTACTAGTTATATGATCTTAGAAAAGAAACCTTTCCAAGCCTCAATTTCATCAAATGTAAAATGGACTACAGATGTCATCTGTAAAATGAAGGAAATATCTACTTCATAAGTAAAACTGTTTAGAACACTTTATGTGTATTATCCCACTTAATATTTATCCTAACCCTATTCATATGTGTTCAGTGAAAGCCTGTAATTATTAATATTCTTAATGGCAATCCACTCCAGTACTCTTCCCTGGAAAATTCCATGGACAGAGGTGCCTGGTGGGCTATAGTCCATGGGTCTCAAAGAGTCGGACACAACTGAGCGTCTTCACTTTCACTTTAATTTTCAGATGAGGAAACAAAGGTTAAAATTTTCCTGGACTCAGCAGCTGGTAACTTAGAGCAAATCCTGTTAACCATTTCCTACAGTGCTTCTCTTACAGGCTAAACTGAAAAGACTAAAGATTCACATGCACACCATCAATACCCAGCCTTACATCTATTCACTTGCACACTCTCTGCCTCTCTCTGCTGGCATGATCTGGGCACTTGCTTCTCTCCTTCCAAACACTCAGACAAGAGGGTGGTGTAGTCAGAGAAACTGACTTCCAGGAGAAAGCAGTTCTAGTCCCAATTTCTGGTTCCTTGAGCTTCAGACACTGTAAATCTAAAGATCTTTCTTCAGACACTGCAAACCTAAAGGTAAATGTGATGGCGTCAGTCCCTAATTAAAAATCCTTTGTAGACTCTCCATAGACGTCAAGATAAACCCTCTGACCATGGTCCATACAGACTCATTTCTTGTCACTTTCTTCCTGCATGAACCTTGACTTTTCCTCATTTCCCCACTTTAGTTCTACATGTGTGCTCACCTCTTGGCCTTTTTATTTCTTCCTCTCAACTCTCTCCCTCACCCCTACCCTTGTCTCTTGTCTACTTCTTACATTTTCTTTAGGACTTAGTGTGGAAATCACCCTTGACAAAAGTCTTCCAGATGCCCCTGTGGCTTGGATATGAGCCTTTTTTTTGGGGGGGGGGTTCCTTTTCATGCCTGTGCTTACACCATTATAGAATTTCATTTTCTTGGACCACCTTTTTACTCCTCCGACTTCCCTGTCTGAATTCTAAGGTACCTGAATGGTAAAGTACTAGTGATACAACAATCCTATCCTCAAGGAGGCGTGGGAAGACACTAAATCCACTAAAACAATTCTGTGGTGGCTGCAACATAAAGCATTAGCATTTTTAGGGATTCCGATCTCAAATCATCAAAGAAATCAGAGACTCGTGAGTTAAGCTTCTACTTCTCAGGGAACCACACAGGTACTAGCTATGCTGGAAAAACCCGACAAAACCCTGGAGCCTAACCTTGCAGCTATCTGCTCCCTCAGTGTGCCAAAGTCTGTAAAGTGAGGGGACTCATCATTGAGCAAAATAGCGTGAACTCTGGCTTTAGAGCTAGAGTTTAGCAGGAGAAATAGACATGAATAACCAAGCACGTACATGTGTGTAATGAAGACCCTGACAGGTGATCCATGGAAAAGTCCTGAGTGCTATAAAAGCTCATAACATGGGATGAGAGGGTAGAGGGCCAATGTAGGACCACTTCTTTGAGAAAGTGACTCATATGAAAGACTATAGGAATTAGCAAGGCTGAGCCTGAGAAGAAGGGATGAGAGAGAAGAGCTTCTCAGTGTGAACTGAGGCGGGAGGGAGGTCAGCCCCTGAGGAACTGAAAAAGCCGTGTAACTGGAGCACTTGCGGAGGAGGAGAGAAGAGAGGACCTGAAGAGGTGTGAGGACCTGGAGGCCTTGCGGGCTTGAATTTACCTTACCTTCTCAAAGATACCTCACTCCTCTCGAGACAAAAGGTGAGGGAAAACCCTGTGTGTGGTGTTCCACGGTCACCCAGTGTGGCTGACTGTTGATAACCAGTGGGTAGAGAATATGCCTTCAATGCAGGAGACGCAGAAGACATGGATTTGATCCCTGGGTTGGGAAGATCCCCTGAAGCAGGGCATGGCAACCCATTCCAGTATCCTTGCCTGGAGAATCCCATGGACAGAGGAACCTGGTGGGCTAAAGTCCATGGGGTTGCAGAGTCAGGCACAGTTGAAACGACTGAGCACACAAACTGCAGGATGTGAAAATCACTGCCCAGAAGCCTGCACTCTAGTAGGAACCTCAAGGACCCCAAAACTTTTGAGATAATAATGGAAGAAAAGCAAGTCTTGCCTTCCCTCCTCACTTGCTTTCTGCCCACCTCTGCCCCAACCTCATGACTTTAAATGATGTGATCCAGCAGAGATCTCTGGCGTGAAACAGTTTCTCCTTTCCATCCTCTTCGGGGACTGGTCGGGAGTGAAGTTTCTGCTCTTCTTCAAGGCATCTCAGAGGACTCTGGGTTCCCAGTGTGCTCTCAGCCCTCCCACTCCAAACCAACTGCTGCCACTTTGAACCCACGGCTCTTCTCTATCCTCACACATATTCATTTTATATATGTAAGTATGTGTGTGACAGTATGTATTTGATTTTGAAACTATCCTTGCAGAATCCTACTAGTACCTTCTCTAACTTCTGCATTCCTACCTGACCTCTACCTTAAGAAGGGATTGGATTATGGAATAGGAGGGTTAGGCTATGTCCAGACAGGGCAAGACTCCTTTCTGAAAGGCCTAGAAACCAAACTGAGGAAAAAGAAAAAGACCAAAGAATTACTTGAGAGCGTCTAAGTAAAATGTTGGATATAATCCACGCCAAACAGTACTTAGCAGCTTTGTGTGTTTTAAAATATCTGTTTCTGTACACAAGGAGAGACTGTTAGATATTTAGCAGAGGTTATCTCTGGGTAGTAGAATTACTGGTAATTTTTTGTTACTTGCTTATTTATTTCCCAAATTTTCTAAGCAATTATATGCTATTTTATTAATCACTATATCATAAAAATGACTATAAAACAAAACCTAGTATAGTTTTTTTTTTTTCTGACTCTTCAAGATAGGCTCTACTTCTGGGTACAAAGGCTCCAACAAAAAGATTTTCCAGTCATTGCTATCTAGTTTTTCAGGGAGAAGAGTAGTCCTCCAAATCCCAGGTCAAACCTGTCTTCCAGTCATAGTGTTTCCCACGATAGTCTACTGTAAACTACAATAGGGGGACTGGCCTGTAATTAGTACACCATGGTCAGTAGCATCATGAATTTTCACTGAAAATAGCTGGACTACAAACCCGTCTTTGGATATATATGGGATTGCAAAAAAAAAAAAAAACCCCACCAGCTCCCCAGTGAGTGATACTGGGGATAAATGGGTTGAGTATGAGCAGCTCTTTGTTAGAGATGAGTCATTCCTTTGCTGGAATACCACTGAGATGCATTCATGCAGGATGACTCTCTAGAAAATCATTGCTGAAGTCTGGGAATTGAACTCTTTGGAGAACTATTCTTAGCAGGAGCCGAAGGGCATCTGGTGATGTGAGGCTTGTTCAAGGGACATATAAAGTAGGAAGAGGACCTTTTGAACAAATAGATTGCCATAGCTTCCCTTGTGGCTCAGCTGGTAAACAATTCATCTGCGATGCAGAAGACCTGGGTTCTATCCCTAGGTTGGGAAGATCCCCTGGAGAAGGGAAAAGCTACTCCAGAATTCTGGCCTGCCTCATCTCCCTTGTCCTGGAGGGAAATGGAAGCATTTTAGTCATAGGAATTTTGTCAGCATTATTTCATCTTAATTTGGTTATTGGTAAATGAGAGGAAAGGGGGCAATCACCAAGGTGACAAGGGGGACATGTGTCTACATTATGTATCAATCTCTCTGCTCTTAAAAGGCCAGGCCGTGTGAGTGCATGTGTAATGTTTAACATAGATGGATCTAGCAAGCTCACCGAGACCATTTTCTTATTTAACACTGAGCCTTGGACTACTGTGTGGTTACATTTCTTTAATATCCAGAATAATGCTAGTACAATACAGGAAAGCAGCCGAGTTCCCGCATCCTTTGCTGTAATTCCAGTATTTACAGGAGACAATGGTACTTTCCTAGCTGGAGATTAGGTACAGATTTCACAGGGATAGAGCCGAACATCAGCATCGCCCTTCACCAGCGCAACAAAGCAGAAGCCAGGAATATTGACAAAATGCTTTAACCAAACACTGCACTGCAAACAGATGCCTTGACAAGCCATCAAATTCACACCAAGGAGAAACAAACCACAATATTAGCAACATGGCAGCATCCAATAGGCAGCTAATCGAGGCTGCACATAATTTACCACAGAGAGAGCTTTGGAGATGGGACATAAGAAGGCCTAAAATTCAAAGTCGGCCCACACCCCACCCATCCACTAGTCAGGTTCCTAGAGTTTACATTTGGAGCTGTTCATTCTGAGGACCCCACCAGAGGCCCTATTCTAAAGAAGTCTAGCTTCCCCTAGTAGTATAAGGCATCCTTCTTGTCTTTGTTAAAGGGACATAGGTAGTCTGCATAACTGGCTGCCTCCCAAAGCTGTGATGAAGGAGACCTAGGCCTCTCAATTAATTTCCCAAAAGACGAACCAAAAGTCTTAAGTTCTAGGCAATTGTGGAGTGAGAAAGCTGTGCCCCCAGCAACCCTCCCCCTCCATTCTGTGTCCTTTTGTTTGAATTAGCTTAATCTCTCTCTCTACTGTGAACAGTCAATGAGCTCAGAGCACTGTCTTCTTGGAGGGATTTTCACTTTTGTCAGGAGTCAAAGCCTTGAACTAAAAGAATCGACTGTTTATCTAGAGATGGTGGAACAGGTTTGCACACCCTGTTGGCATCCTATAGACCTGGGAGCCTCTGTCTAGGAGAACTAAGCCAGTTCATTAATATTCTCTATCAAATTCTTGGCAGGCATCAACCTGCCCTTCATAAATACTCAGCAGCTACACTGCTTCTAAGATGTTCCATCTCAGCATTAAGCTCCTACAGGGCTGGAGAGGCCCGGGTTTCCACTTCAGCCTTCTTGGGACTCCCTCGAGGAGGCCAATTCACTCTTCAGTGGAAAGTTGAAGCTCTCCTATATCCACTTACCAAATTCCCAGGATGACGAAGCCTGCTATTTTAACATCCCCTTAGCAACGGAGGCTGAAAAATAACTGGCCCACATTAGGTAAAAAGAAGTCCCGTGATTTTTACATACACCTGCAGCCATAGTCGACAGGTTACATATGAGCTTCTGTCTGACAGAAGGGCTTCAACTTTAAAATCCTTGGTGTGTGCTATATTGCTGCTTTCTTTGTGGACCATTAATTTTATGCCCTATTGTATTGTTTTAATTTTTTGCCTGTTAGTTAATTTTCAGAATTATCAAAGGAAACTCTTAGATTTGGTTTATTTATATACACAGATTTCAGTTAAAAATTTTCTTTTGATAATCCTGATACTTATATGTATGTTGATGAATTTTTTCTCCTTTTGGGCAACACTGCATGGCATGCAGAATGTTAGTTCCCTGACTAGGGGTCGAACCTGTGCACTCGTCAGTGAAGCGTGGAGCCCTAAGCATTAGATCGTCAGGGAATTCCCTATGTTGATAACTTTATTTTTATATGTTATTGTCGCCTACATTTTTGCTTGTAAAGAAAACATGGTCATTTTGAATGACCATAGCCAGCTTTACTGGACCCCAACTGTATTTTTCTGGGCTTCTTGTTTTGGGGAATCTGGGATGAATGAATAAGTCAGTCATTTTTGAGCCATAATTTGAAAAATCTATTTTAAAAAAACACCAAAAAAACAGCCTTTCCCCTACTGCCTCTCTAAATAGCACTTCTGACTGGAAGCATCGCAGTGGCCTGCTTGTGGGGGTGTGAATTGGGGGGTCTGGATGAGGGCCTTCCAAAGGGACTGGAAGAAGTTCAAAAGCATGGAGCGGAACCAATTTTGCTTTGCACGTTTTGCCTCAGGTTTGTCTTGTGAAGAAATGAGAATGTAAGGCTTCTGAAAACCATTTGAAAACTGTGATTAAATAGACTAGAGAAGGTCTTTACCCAGTAAAGGGCTTTCATACAATGAATCTTCCTAAGGAGGAGCCTCAGTAAATGGGTTCAAAAGGGCACAAACTAGAATACATAGTATTTGTTTGTGTAAAAGGAAAAACTTCCCATTGGTAAAAGCAAAATAATTGACTGTGGAGAACTGGTGGTCTTTATTAGCAGAATAGAGGCCCCTCTGTAGGACTGGGTGTGATCAGGTTCCAGTGTCCTTCCAGACCCGAGACTCTGAGGGGAAGGGTGGTTCCGTGGGGACCAGCCTGGCCTCCGTGGGTGCCAGGAAGTGGCATCAGTTGTGAAATGGAGGAGCAAGAGCTTCGCTCAGATGTAGGAACAGGAAAACACACCACAGTACAGAACACGCAATAGCAGCATAATAAATACTGATCAGTTTAAGAAGGAATAGAGTCCCAGAAACCAGCTGAATATCCCTCTTGTTAACAGGGGACACTGACTTCATCTTCCCGGTTTCCGCCGAGAGGAGACAACTGCACAGACCCGAACGTACTGCACAAACTCTGTGACTAGGTTTCTATTCTCACTGTCCCGCACAGGTCAGACAGGAGCTCCCTCGGCCACTGGTCACTGTGACCCAGGGCACCTCCTCCTGTGAAGGGGCAGGAGTTTGTCTCTCTACTTCAGTGGCAAGTTCCAGGGGCGTCAGACACTCTCGTCCTGGTCATAGACAAGGGTCATTCAGTATGGCAGCGACTGCAGCAGCTGTGACTCCTTCCTTTTGAGAGTAGACCTTGATCCTTTACGAAGTTCTCAGGGACTCAAAAGGACAGATGTCTTTTTGGAAAGTAAACCAGAATCAGCTTGCCCATGCTCAGAGGACCTCGATCGTGGTTATTCTTTGAGGGGAGTCGTTACTTTTCAGGGGAGCTTGCTGTTCCCCTGCCAGTACAGCTTCTCTTCCACTTTTTTCTTTTTCCATCGGCAGAACAGCAGCATCTTAAAGGTCTTCCTGAAGGTTCTGTTGCAGAGGGCATAGCAAATGGGGTTGACAGTGCTATTGACGTAGCATAACCAGTAGCCCAGGTGCCACAGGGTGACTGGGACACACTTGTCGCAGAAGGTAGAAACCAGGACCATGATGTTGTAAGGAGTCCAGGTGATGATGAAAGCCAGGAGAATTGCACTCAGGGTCTGGGCGGCCTTCCTCTCTTTGACGAGGACCATCCTCTTTCGTTTGGTCATCTGATGGCTGTGGTTGGGATCGAGGCCTTTTGTTGAGGGGTCCTTGGACACTGGGAAGGAACACGGCATGATTTTTACCTTGCGGCATCCGTTGTTGGTGTCGTGGGTGCCCTCAGCTTTTACCACCAGTCGGAACTTGTAGGCCACCCACTTCTGACTCTTGGGCCCATGAGCAGCAGCTGGAGACAGGAAGTACTTTGGGGTGCCATAGTCATTTTTTTCACTTTGAGCATTCACAAAAGTCTGCTTGGTCTCGTCAGCACTTAACTCTTCCCTTGGGCTTTCCTTGGCCTGACTCTTGTAGACCACTTGAAAGACGGGATCAGTGGTGGGCTTGTCCTCGTCTTCTGAGGAGGGGTAGCTGCTGCAGGTGGTTAGCTGCTCGGCTTTGGCCCACTCAGTGCTCGGGCCGGTGGCTTGGGATGGCTTCCCAGTGATGGAGGTGCTCCTGCGGGAGGATGACCAGGAGGCCTGGTTCCTTTCCCTCTGGGCCAGGGTGGGCCGGGGGCAGCTGAAGCAGGACCTGAGCAGAGCCTGGTGAGCTGACTTTGTCTTCTCGGCTTCAGCCACGGAGTCTGAGCCCTGGAGGTCAGCCAGGTCCTTGGTTCGCTTCTCCGTTTCCCGGTAGATGCGGCAGTAGAGGATCGTCATGACAGAAACAGGGATGTAGAAGGCGGCGATGGCAGTGCCGAAGGTGATGGTGGGCTCAGAGAGGAACTGGATCTGGCACTCATCTGGAGGCACCGTCCGCTCCCCAACCAAGTACTGCCAGCAGAGGATTGCGGGGGCCCAGAGGATGAAGGAGATCAGCCAGGCCAAGCCAATCATGATGCCGGCCCTCTTTGGGGTACGCTTGGCCCGGTACGTGAGGGGTCTTGTGATCGAAAAGTAACGGTCAAAACTAATCACCAGAAGGTTCATGACAGAAGCATTGCTGGCCACATAGTCCAGCGCAAGCCAAAGGTCACAAGCCAGACTCCCGAGAGCCCACCGCCCCATGAGGATGTAGGTAGTGTAGAGGTTCATGGAGAAGACCCCAATGATGAGATCTGCACAGGCCAAGCTGAGCAGGTAATAGTTGTTAACTGTCTTCAGCTGGCTGTTGACCTTGAAGGAGATCATGACGAAGACATTGCCCACGATGGTGATCAGACTCACCACCGCCGTGACAGCTGCAATGGTGATGACCTCCCACAGCCCGTGGCGTTCCAAAGGCTGGTGGCTCACTGGGGTGCCGTTGACGGTAGATGCATTGTGGTAAGGTTCCCCTTCCATCCTGGTGCGAGAGTCTGCATCAGGAGTCTCAGGACCTAGACGGTTCTCTCTTCTATCCCACCCCTTCTGATCAGCACCTGGAAGACAGGGAAAGTCATTAGCTCCACTCACCAGCGTGAATTTCTTTTCCACTTGTTGTTTATAATTTCCAACAGGACGTTAAATGTGGCCCCACACCTATTGAGAGCAAGATGCTGAAATTTCTAAAGTTTTGATGACACTTTTCATAGGTGTCTCCTCCCTTTGCTCTTTATAATTACCAATGCCTGACAGCCTTTCTTGTACATGAGGCCCTCTTGTGGTTCCAACAGGCAATTTTAAAAAACAGTAAGATGACCAGGGCAATCAGAATGCGAACAAAAAGGAACTGAATTGTTGGAAGGCAGTAAAGAGGGGAAAACGGATGATGCTAAGTTGACTTAGACTATGGCCTTCCTTTTTTGAGGGAAGACCCTCTGTTTTTTAAGCTCTGGTGTTAAGTACCTATTTTTTTCATGCACTTGGGAAAAAGATAAGTTTTACCTACTTTATAAGTCCAATTATTAAACATTATTGAGTTTAATTATAAATTCAGTCATTAAACATTATTGAGGCACTGTTGTGAGCCTAGGCTGCATTACACCACTTCTCCCTGATTTAATGCACAAACTCCCCACATATACCCAGTTTTCATCTAAAAGGTTCAAACGTTGCCCCAGTGGCTAAAGATGATGATCCCCTCTCTTCTATTTTGGGGCTGTTTGCAATGTCACAAACTGTTTTAAATTATCTTTTTTTTTTATTATAAAGTAATATGTTCCTTGTAAAAGTTCAAGCAGTGTAAAAATGTATAACTTAGAAAGCAAAATTTTCTTCTAATATTATCTTGCCAGGGTAATCAATGCTAACAGCATGTATTTTGACAGCTTCTCTCCCATTCTGAGGGTTGTTTTCTTTATTTATGGTTTCCTTTGCTGTGCAAAAGCTTTTAAGGTTAATTAGGTCCCATTTATTTTTTGTTTTTATTTTCATTACTCTAGGAGGTGGATCATAAAAGACCTTGCTGTGATTTATGTCAAAGAGTGTTCTATGTATTCCTCTAAGAGTTTTATAGTGTCTGATCTTACATTTAGGTTTTTAATCCATTTATCCATTTTGAGTTTATTTTTGTGTATGGTGTTAGGGAGTGTTCTAATTTAATTCTTTTACATGTAGCTGTCCAGTTTTCCCAGTACCAGTTATTAAAGAGACTGTCTTTTCTTTATTATATGTACTACTTGCCTCCTTTGTCATAGATTAGGTGACTATAGCTGCATGGGTTTATCTCTGGGCTTTCTATGCTGTTCCATTGATCTGTATTTCCATTTTTGTGCCAGTATCATACTGGCTTGATTTCTGTAACTTTATACTATAGTGTGAAGTCAGGGAGCCTGATTCCTCCAGCTTCATTTTTTTCCCCCAGGATTGCTTTGGCTATTCAGGGTCTTTTATGTTTTCATGCTGAATCAGTAGATTTCAAGTAAAGCAAATTGTCCTCCATAACTGATGGCTGGATGATTCCAGACAGTTGAAATCTTGAAGGGAAAAGGCTGAGAAAAAAGAATTCTGCTTCCAGATTGCCTTCAGAGTCAATTCTACAGCATTAACTCCTGCTGGATTTCCAGCCTACTGGTCTGCACTGCACATTTCAGACTTGTTAGCTCCCTTGGTTCTTAAAAATTCCTCAAAAAGTTCCCCGCCGCCCCCCACCCCACCCCTACAGATAAACAGAATAAGCACTTTGATAAACGGAAAATAAAAGATCATTTATAGTGACCCTTAGGGCCTCCCAGGTGGCTTAATGGTAAAGAATCTTCCTACCAATGCAGGAAACGTGAGTTTGATCCCTGGGTGGGGAAGATCCTCTGAAGAAGGAAATGGCAACCCATTTCATTATTCTTGCCTGGGAAATCCCATGGACATAGGAATCTGGTGGTCCATGAGGTCGCAAAAGAGTGGTACACAGCTTAGCAACTAAACAGCACCACTAAGAGTCCTTACTTCACAGGACTGTTTTAAAGATTAAACAAAGTAATCTGGGTTAAGTGCTTTGCATAGAGACTGACACACAAAAATGCTCATTACAAGGTAGCAATCCGGCAAGAAGGACGTCAAAAATGACTCTTCCTACTGTGAATGTGGGTCTGAGGCATGGTCTATTAAGGGATAATGTGGAATAAAACGATGAGGCCATATTTCTGCAACCTTGAGCCAGCCATTTCAGATGCTTCATGGTATTGCTGATACTCTCCCCTTCAGTTACTAGAGTTGGTGCCCTACCTCTGGGGGCAGAACAAGTTGTTTCCAACCACTCAACCCAAGTAGCCTACTGCTGCTGCTGCTAAGTCACATTAGTCGTGTCCAACTCTGTGTGACCCCATAGACGGCAGCCCAACAGGCTCCCCCGTCCCTGGGATTCTCCAGGCAAGAATACTGGAGTGGGTTGCCATTTCCTTCTCCAATGCAGGAAAGTGAAAAGTGAAAGTGAAGTTGCTCAGTCGTGTCCGACTCTTAGTGACCCCATGGACTGCAGCCTACCAGGCTCCTCCGGCCATGGGATTCCCCAAGCAAGAGTACTGGAGTGGGGTGCCAGTGCCTTCTCCGGCTCATTGGAATAGGACCGCCTTAAGATTCTTGATTGAAAAAAGGGTTTCTTTAGTCTGGTAAGTTGAGGAAATGCCATCTAAAAGCTCTCAGAAACTCAGAAGACACAGGAGCCCAGTGAAGGCTGAGAGGTCCTGAGGTCAAGGACACTGCTGAATTTGTTTTAACCCAGAGGTGACTTAGCATATCTAACATTTTTCAGTGGAACAGCGGTTAGTATCTTGTGTAATCCCACAAGATGGATCACACTTAGGAAATGCAGTTTAGTGCCAAACATACTGAACTAGGACCGTGGAGATCTGAGTGCTCATTTCAGCTAAAATCTTGTGATTTGAGACAAATCTCTGGACCCCAGTTTCCTCACATATAAAATTAAGAGGTTGGCACTGGTGATTTATTCTTTAAAGTGAGTTCAGGCTTTTCTTGTAGACTCACAATGGAAAACACTGGATGTTGTATTAATTTTCGGCCTTAACTTTCCTCTATTTTTAGCCAGGGAAATATTTAACTGCTTTATAATATAGTATAGTGAAAGCAGCTCTCAGCTAATTTTCTATTAAATAGACATAACAATATTTGTTAAAGAGTACAACAATATTTGCTGTATCCACCTTACAGGTTATTTTGAGGACTCCCAAATCAGATAATGTAGGGATATCACCAAGTCCTTTTCTAGTGGCACTTTGGGGTTTTAATTATTACAAAGTAAAGAGTTAGTCTAGGTAAGTGAATCTTACCCTAGGCCATTTACTAGGATAATCTAGGAGCTTTTTTTAAATACTAATGTCTGGGGTCCTACCCCAGACCTGTTAACTCAAAATCTAAATATGGGAAGAGACATGGGTCCATGTTGCTATGAAATTACTCGGGTGAGTCTCACATGGAGCCAGGGTGGAAAGCCAGTGACCTCTCTCGATCTGTGCCATTCAAGGTGAGCACATTAGATCTGAAAGATCCCCAGGATCAGAACAGAATCAGTGCTTCTCAAAATGCTCATGAATTATCTGGCGGGGGACGGTGGGTCTTGTTAAACCGAAGAAGGGTGAGGCTTGCAATTCCACATTTCTAGAAACCTCTTAATGCTGCTGATCCAGGAACTGTACCTAGCAAGGCTGAGGGTAATTTCTGAACTTCCTAGAAAAGGGGAACTATAGCTTACAATGTGCTGCTGAAATTGGAATTTTCCAACTGAAATGTCCAGTAACAATTCAGATCCCCCTCTGCCTTCCGAGTTATTTTTACTGCTACTGTTTGAAATTAACACATATTTCCTCTCCACCTTTGGTTCCCTCTATTCTTTCATTTTTTCCCACTGCTTCACTTTTGGGAGAATGATTCCCCCCACGCCCACCCCAGTTCCTAAGCTGCTGGGAAAGTACAGACCTTTCCACAAACAAAGTCATTTGGGACATGAAGTAGGTCCCATGACTGAAAGATTGATTTCTTTTTATTACAATAGCTGGATGATAGTTGAGGGTGAAAACTGACTTTAAGGCATCATACTATTCGACAATAAGCTTTTTGAATCATTGAAAAGTTTTTGACTGAAAAACTATATTTATGGAGGGGTGAATCTTAAATTTGTGTGTGTGTAAGTGTTTATAGTGGGGGTGAGATTTCTCCTGAGTTTTTATTTGGTTGAGTGTGTGTGTGCTCCGTCTCTCAGTCATGTCCTACTCTTTGCAACCCCGTGGACTGTAGCCCACCAGGCTCCTGTCTGCAGGATTTTCCTGTCAAGAGTACTGGAGTGGATTGTCATTTCCCCCTTCCGGGGACCTTCCTGACCCAGGGACTGAACCTGAGTCTCTTGCATTGCAGGTGGATTCTTTACCTCTGAGCCATTGAGGAAGTCTTCTTACTTGTTACTCAAAGTTTAAAAGTTACCATTTTTCACCATAGTGTTGAGAGTATGTTTATTTCTAGGGTGCCTGAATCAACAGAGAGCAGATAATCCTCCCTGGTTTGTTTTCCACTGCTGAACAAAAACCAAGAATCTGGGAGAAATAAGTGTTCTTGTTCCTGACCTTGGTAGATTGCTTCTCGCTTCTTTGTTGTCAACAAATGAAGTAAAACAGCATAAAAACAAAAAAGGTTAACACTGTACCAAATGAATTTCCCTCCTTGTGGAGTGGCCTTGATGACTTCTGGGGCTTTGCTTTTCTGAAGTACCTCTTTTCTGAGAAGCTTTACACCTGAACCACTCCTCACTGTTTCTATAACAACCACAGTGGAAAACTTCAGTAGTATCTACAGTCCAGTGATGTCCGGACACCACTATCACCAGCTCATGTTATATAGAGTATTCACACACTGCTTCCCCTCCCTCCTTTTCAGATAAATCATGAAAAGTAAGTGTAATCACAGGGTACCTGCCATCAAGCTAGGTATCAGAAAGAACTTCCAGCTTCCAGTGACAACATGTGTGACTAAGGGGGGGGGGTTCTGGACTTGTCATTTTTGGTTTCTTCTGTCAAGTAAATTCTATCTAACTCTTGATAGAATAGAATGCTGTCCAAGAGTGTATGGTGATTAAGAAAGGGCTTGTCGGCCACTCTTGCCTTATGAAACAGACCACATTCTGCCTGTGGAATGTGTATATCTCTAAGTAAACCTGTTTTCACTTAAAAAAAGAAAGTCTTAGTGTTGCCGAAGCAATAGTATCTGAAGCAGAATTTTAATCTGATATGTTTTTAAAAACATGTTCTGTGTTTACCACTGGGCTATAAGCCATGGGGTATATCAGAGCTATACAATAGTTCTTGAACTGAAGGAGTTAGACTTTTACAATTCTAAGCAAAAGAGGACATAAGAATTGTTGAGCCTTTACAGTTATGCGACAGAAAAGTCTGTTACCGAGGTCATCAAATGATTGTATTTTCATTGTATCTGGAAAACGGAGGTGGGATTGCTTTACGTGAAGACATGAACTGGAGTCCTTCAGTGCGTGTGCTGTGACCCTCAGGGCTTGGAGCTGCCTAGGTGGGTTGCCTTCTGTTGAGATCAGTCTTGTCTCATCCCACAGTACTGGGCAGGTGTTATCTTTTTATGTGTGCCAGGACATGGGCAAGTCTGGGCAGTACTGCCACAAATGGATTTATGTAAAACTCTGGAAGTTCAGACGCTCTTGACTGTACTGTCCAACTCTTCCTAACAGATTTGGAGATGTGCCTTATATATGCATCTTTGAATTCCCCAGCCTGGTGTGTTCTGGCAGCAACAAGAGAATGTTTCAAGGAGCGGGAGTGATCGACTGTATCAAATGAAACTGATAAATCAAGAAAGATTTTCAAAAGGGAAGGGATATATGTATATATCTATGGCTGATTCATGTTGAGGTTTGACAGAAAACAGCAAAATTCTGTAAAGCAATTATCCTTCAATAAAAAAATAAAAAGATTAAGACTGAGACCTACTGGATCTAGTTACATGGAGATCATAAATCACGTTGGTAAAGTGGTGGGCACGAGAGCCTTGTGTAGTGAGAGGCTAAGTGGGAGGAGAAAGAAGAGAGCTGTAGATGACTCTTCTGAGGAGCTTTGCCTTAGAAAGGAGTAGAGAATTGGGGCAGAAGCTGGACTAGAATGCAGGGACAAGAGTGTTTTTGTTTTGTTTTTTTTGAGAAAGGTGGAAATATAGCATTTTTGCAGCCTAATGTAACTGTTTTATCAGTTAGCAACTATCCGATGTTGCTGGAGGGATGTCCTCCAGTAGGTGAGCAAGGAGAGGAGCCAGTACAATAGCAGAGGCCTTGGCCTTGCACTGGAGCTGAGACCCATTTGGAGAACAGGAGAGGAGGTAGGGTACATGTGTACAGGCACAGATAGGTAGCCTAGGGTTTGTGGTGACGGCAGTGGTGGAAAGTCTTTCCTGATCGCTTCTATTTCTCTGTGATATAGAAAGCAAGAACAGCAGCTGGGAATGAGGATGGAGGCAGAGAGAAGGGATCAGGTTATGAATTCTGTGTGTTGAGAATTTGTTCTGTTGATTTTGGGGAGTTCTGTACCCCCGATTCCAGCTCAAGGCCAAAGCAACATTGTGAGCTGACAGACAGTTCGCTTGCCTTCATCTTCACTGGCTTATAGGCTGGATCCTGGCCTGAAAGGATGGCTCCTGCCAGACTCCCTTCCCCTGCAGCCTGAGAGCACCCCTCAGTAGTGGATGCAGCTGTTAAAAACACAAAGTAAATAAAAGGTCATCTTTTTTGAGAGACCTTATCAGTGTTTTCCAATTTGCACTGTTCATAGACTACGCATCAGAAGTCAACTAAACTGTAGAAAATCTGCCTGCCTACAGAGAGAAGAATCAGGAACTGCTTTTTTTCCCCCAGAAAAGTTATATTAATATTTGCAAGGGGACAGGGCCTTTAAAAAAATCCTATCATAATATCTGCTTTCATTAGACAATGAACGCTTATGAAATCCATAGTCTTGGACTAGGAATTAGGGGGCTTTCTTGTGATATTTAAATGCCCAATACTACCTTGAGACAGTGGTTCTCAAACTTGGGCATTCATCACAGTCACCTGATGAGGGGTTTGTTAAAGCCTTGATTGCTGGGCCACATCCCCACATTTCTGATTCTGGGGGAAAGCCTGAGAATCTGCGTTTCTTTCTTCTTTTTCATTTTTTGGCCTGCTAGATCCTCACTGCTCAGCGTGGCCTTTCTCTAGCTGTGGAGAGCAGGGGCTACATTCTAGTTGTGGCGCACTGGCTTCTTTTGTTGTGGAGCACAGGCT
Organism: Neotragus moschatus; assembly: GCA_006410615.1. Taxonomy (NCBI): domain Eukaryota; kingdom Metazoa; phylum Chordata; class Mammalia; order Artiodactyla; family Bovidae; genus Neotragus; species Neotragus moschatus. The sequence continues at coordinate 458,920 of SJYA01001550.1, read as the reverse complement.
CTGAGCACGCGGGCTTCAGTAGTCGCAGCTCTCGGGCTTTAGAGCACAGGCTCAGTAACTGTGGTGCATGGGTTTAGTTGCCCCTTGGCATGTGGAATCTTCCTGGAGCAGGGATTGAGCCCATGTTCCCTGCATTGGCAGGTAGATTCTTAACCACTGGACCACCAGGGAAGTCCAAAGTTTGCATTTCTAATAAGTTCCCAGGTGACACTATGCTGCTTGCCCACATTTTGAGAACTCTTGCCTTAAGGAATTGACATCATAGGTCATATATATGTAAAAATATGCCAAAAAAGTGGTTTGTTTTCTTAAGGACTCACCCAAGTAATTCAGGACTTTGCTTTTGTTATCTCATGAATACTACCTAAGGGAAAACTGAATTTTTTATTCATGCAGTGGCATATATTTAAAATCAGGACTCTCAAGTTGAAGCAATAGCAGAAAATCCTCCTTCCCTTCTTCCCTTTGTTATTTATAAAACTAAAAGATCTCTTTTTTTTTTTTTCTTTTTGCAGTGTAGTAGGTGACAGACAATTTTCCGATGTGGATCATAATCAGATGAGAATACACTCAACATCCTGGTTAAAAGAATTTCTACTAATGGTGTCCTCTAATTAGGTATTAGCAGGAGACCCCTGAAGTCTCCATATCCTAAACATTCTTGGTTTAATTGAAAAGACCCTTGAACTGATAGATGGGGAGGGCAACTGCACTTCCGATGGCATCTGAAGTATAGACAGAAGAACACAGATTCTGAAACCAGACTGATCAGGTATGAATCTCAATTTTGTCCCTCATTAGCTTGAGCAAATGATTGAACTCCTTTGTGACTCAGTTTTCTTATCTGTAAAGTAGGAATAGTAGTATTTCTATTATTCATAGAAATATTAATGAAGATTAAATTTAGCCTGTGTAAAGTGTTTGGAGTTTTGCCAGGCACAAAATAAATGTTAGCTCTTACTACCCACAAATAAAGTCTCTCCATGTCCTAATGAGGTTGACTTAATGTAAAACCCACTGATCTTTTCAACCTCATAATTTTGGAGGTGTCTAGAAGGACAGTCATATAGTTAAATCAATTTGTGCTAGTGGTTCTCGACCAGGGTGATTTTGTCCCTTGGGACAAATGTCTGGAGACAGTTTTGGTTGCCATAAGTGGCGGGATGGAGGGTTGCCAGTGAGTAACACCTAGTGGGTAGAGATTGGGATGCTGTTAGAAATTCTACAATGCACAAGACAAGCCACCACCACACAAAAAATGATCCAGCCCTAAATGTGCCAGAGTTGAGAAGCCCCGATTTGTGCTGTCTGGTGTGAAATTGATCATGCGGCTCTTCCTCTTGGGGAGAGCCTAAGCCTGTGGCATGCTGATAAATATTTAACTATTTGTTTCCACTCTCACTTCCAAAAGTCCTAATTTTGCCAGTTTCTGTGGTATAAAAATTCCCACTGTAGGGCTTCCCTAGTGACTCACTGGTAAAGAACCCACCTGCCACAGCAGGAGACATGGGCTCACTCCCTGGTCCTGGAAGATCCCACATGCCCTGGAGTGAGTAAGCCCATGAGCCACAACTCCTTGAGCTTGAGCTCCAGAGCCTGAGCTCCGCAAGAGAATCCACCGCAGTGAGAAGCCCATGTATCCTAACTAGAGAGGAGCCACCGCTCGCAGCAACTAGAGAAAAGCCTACACAGCAAACGAAAACCCAGCACAGCCAAAAATAAATAAATAATTAAAAAAAAATTCCCACTGTAACCGGTTTCAAGCAGCCAGCTTTCTGTAGAATTAGGAAGAGATAATGTACCAAACCATTATAGCTCCTGGCCACACAGAGGATGAGGGCCCAGGTTGTCCAATGGATTCTCCTGTTGGTTCCTTTATGGGGTGCAAAGAAAAGCATAAAATTCTTGCTACTATTTCCATCTGCCTCTTTGGTGTTTCTCTAGGGGTGGGAGTGTGAATTTGAGAGTTTAGCATAAGAATGAATAACTTAATTCTGAGTGCCACTGACAATCTTCATTTCACAAGTAAAGACAAGGTTAAAAAAAGAGAGAAAAATAGGATAGGGTGGGGATAAAGGGGAAAGACAGAGAAGAGTAGAGAGGGAAAAGAAAGAAAAACTGATGTATTGGGTGAGAAGTAATAGTGTCTACTGACAAACATGTTATTAAGACAATGAAGTAACAAAGAAAAATGCAGAGTATAATGTTTAAAAAATACTATTATCCGGACACATCTCCTCTCATAACCCTGTATTTCCTCTGTTGACTAAGGGCATCATCAACTCCCTGGTCACTCAAACAGGAAACCTAGGTATCACGCCTAACTTCTTACCTTGACCTCCCACTTAGAAATGGACAAGAAGCCTATTAGTTCTCCCATCTATCTGTCTTATTTTCTTTCTTAGCTCGCAACTTAATTTAGTCCCTAATTATCTGTCACTTGGACTCTCGCAGTTGTGTCCTAAGGGCTGCCTAGGATTCTGATTGTCCTGTATGGAATGGTTTTCTGAGTATGAAAGTGAAAGTTAGTAGCTCAGTTGTGTCTGACTCTTTGTGATCCCATGGACAGTAGCCCACCAGGCTCCTTTGTCCATGGAACTGTCCAGGCAAGAATACTGGAGTGGGTTGCCATTTCCTTCTTCAGGGGATCTTTCCAACCCAGGGATTGACCCCCGGGTCTCCAGCATTGCAGGCAGATTTTTTACCATTTGAACCATAGTGGTTAGTTAACAGCATACAGTATGAAGTCAGACAGCTCTGGGTTCCAATCATTCTATTACTAGGTGTGGAATCAATCCATTAGCTCTGTGATCTTGGAAGTTAATTCACATCTCTGTGTTAGATCCTTCATCTGTGAAACATGGATAACACTAGTAGTACCTAATGGGGCTTGCCAGGTGGTGGTAAAGAACCCACCTGCCTATGCAGGAGACATAAGAGATGTGGGTTCAATCCCTGGGTTGGGAAGATCCCTGGAGGAGGGCATGGCAACCTACTCCAGTATTCTTGCCTGGAGAGTCCCATGGACAGAGGAGCCTGGTGGGCTACAGTCCACAGGGTCACAAAGAGTCAGACCCAGCTAAAGCGACATAGCACGCATGAAATAGTACCTCATAAGGCTGCTGTGAGGTTTATAGGGAAGTGCTATATGGGAAGTAGCAACACTTAGAACTACGCTGTTTAAGATTGTGTTTCTCTCCAGGTTACAATCCTTCAGTAGTTCCCTATTTCCATTTATCAACAAGGCAAACTCCTGCTCAACCAGGCCTTGGCTCCTGGGTCTGTTTCTCAGGCAGCCCTGGNACAGGGTCACAAAGAGTCAGACCCAGCTAAAGCGACATAGCACGCATGAAATAGTACCTCATAAGGCTGCTGTGAGGTTTATAGGGAAGTGCTATATGGGAAGTAGCAACACTTAGAACTACGCTGTTTAAGATTGTGTTTCTCTCCAGGTTACAATCCTTCAGTAGTTCCCTATTTCCATTTATCAACAAGGCAAACTCCTGCTCAACCAGGCCTTGGCTCCTGGGTCTGTTTCTCAGGCAGCCCTGGAAAACTCATTTAGGCAGCCTACATTTTCTTCCTTCTGGCCTTCACCTTGAACCTCTCACTGTACTCAGTACAATGATGCTGAGTCCTCTCTCTACAGAGTTATTATCTTCCTTGTGGGAAGTGAGCTACTAGAGAACAAGGACTGTGGCTTTTTTCTTTAAAAAAACAAAAATCTTCAAGCATTGTGCCTAACACAGAGTAGATAATAAGAAGCAATGAGTAGTGTTAACTGTATATGAATGTGAAAAAGGGTAAGAAAGGATTGGGAAGAAAACACGTTTTGCCACACTGATTGGATGAGGAACGCTGTAAACGCTTCTCTGAAGTATTTTCATGTGGTTTCTGTAATACAAAGTTAAAAATGGGTCCCATGTATCCCTATAACCAATTGCCCTTTTCCTCCTTAGTTAAGAGTGGATCCAGAAAATGGACTACCGCTTAGCAATAAGAAGGAACAAAATATTAAATGACAAAACATGGGTGAGTCCCCAAAACTTTCTACTAAATAAACGACATTGACACACACGCATGAACGGACTGAGCTTGCCTGAGTTAGACTGTTAGTTCCACCACTACCATAGTTGTCATATCAGACAAGTGGCTTTCTAGGGATATTTCCTTATCTGTAAAACAGGATGAGAGTAGTGCCTACCACATAGGGCTGATAAGAGAATTAACGCTCATGCACTCAGTGTGAGCTAAAGGAATCACTTCTACAAAAATTCTTTTGAGGTTGTCTCTCCACTCCCAGTGGCTTGTTGCAGCCTCCGCCTCTCCCCTGAAGGTCTTCCCTTACCTTCTCCATACCTCTTTCTGAACTCGGAGTTCAGCATAACTTTAATAATTACACATATTCATTCGTGAAAGTCAGGAGACTAAACAGAAAAAAAAANATTTAAAATATCCTAGAAGAGTATGAATGCATATCAAGCTGCTAATTTGTGTGGAGTGGGGAAAATAGAGTTTGCGGAACTTTATCGTTCCCTTCGTTCGGTTTTCTTTATAGTTGTGTGTTATTAGAAATATAAATACATGCCATTTTGGAAAGAGGATTCTACAAATGAACTTTGATTAGAAAATACGATGAGTCAGGTGGGCAAGAGGACATGCATTTACAAATAATTATCTTTGGGTGGAAGGACTGAATAGTGTCATGCATCCCACAGAGGGCTTCCTGTGGACAGAGAGTCACTTTAGCTTGGACAGGTTATGTTCTGTCTTTTTACCCATTTCTCTCTCTCTACATATACACACACTGTTTTGTTTTTTTCTTAAAGATTTCTTGAACCTTTAAGAGTAAATGGTAGACATGATGTCCCTTTACCCCTAAACACTGCAGCTGTATTTTCTAAAAGCAAGGCAATCCCATATATAACATTAGCACAATTATCAAAATCAAGAATTAAACAGTATTGTACAATACTGTTATCTAATCTTATTGAGATTTTTCCAGTTTACCCAATAATGCACTTTATTAGGCTTTGAATCTCAAGGGAATGACATACACATGTAGGGCAATTCACTATTGCAGTTACCGTGGCATCCTCACTAGTCTATTTCTGTTAAGTGGCTGGGTTCTCAGTTGCCTGTTTCCTGCTGTTTTTTATTTTTATTTTTTTTTNACTGTTATCTAATCTTATTGAGATTTTTCCAGTTTACCCAATAATGCACTTTATTAGGCTTTGAATCTCAAGGGAATGACATACACATGTAGGGCAATTCACTATTGCAGTTACCGTGGCATCCTCACTAGTCTATTTCTGTTAAGTGGCTGGGTTCTCAGTTGCCTGTTTCCTGCTGTTTTTTATTTTTTTTTTTTTTTCAACCTTTACACTTCTCATTTTACAAGTTATTTGAAATTCTTTTAGTAAACTTCTTTTCTGCGTGAGTTAGCCATCATTGATTTCTATAGTTTGCAACCCAAACTTTGACTAATTATCTTTTTCGCACTTTTTCAAAATCTTATTCATCTTCACATGCTCAGTTCATTAAAAGTCACCTTTTTTTCCCATGAAGCTTCTAGTTTTCATCAGCAGTTTTACTCTGTAAATAGAGCACTTAGTATTCACCTTCATTTTATTATAGTCAGTTCTTTACTTGTGTAATACTGTCATTAATTGTAAGCTACTTGAAGGCTGGTACATGATATAGCATTGTGATGTTTGGACAAGTAGAGGATTTATAAGGTAAAGGGGGCAAGCTAGAGAGATAGTAAAAACAACACCCAATTGTGGGTGTGACTGGTGATGGAAGTAAAGTCCACTGCTGTGAAGAGCAGTATTGCATAGAAACATGGAATGTTAGGTCCATGAATCAAGGCAAATGGGAAGTAGTCAAACAGGTGATGGCAAGAGTGAAAGTAGACGTTTTAGGAATCAGCGGACTAAAATGGACTGGAATGGGTGAATTTAACTCAGACGACTGTTATATCTATTACTGCGGGCAGGAATCCCTTAGAAGAAATGGAGTAGCCATCATAGTCAACAAAAGAGTTCGAAATGCAGTATTTGGATGCAATCTCAAAAATGACAGAATGATCTCTGTTCATTTCCAAGGTGAACCATTCCACATTACAATAACCCAAGTCTATACCCCAACCAGTAATGCTAAAGAAGCTGAAGATGAATGGTTCTATGAAGACTTACAAGATCTTCTAGAACTAACACCCCAAAAAGATGTCCTTTTCATTATAGGGGACTGGAATGCAAAAGTAGGAAGTCAAAAGATACCTGGAGTAACAGGCAAATTTGGTCTTGGAGTACAAAACAAAGCAGGTCAAAGGATAACAGTTTTGCCAAGAGAATGCACTGGTCACAGCAAATACCCTTTTCCAACAACACAAGAGAATACTGTACACATGGACATCACCAGATGGTCAATACTAAAGTCAGACTGACCATAGTCTATGCAGCCAAAGATGGAGAAGCTCTATACAGTCAGCAAGAACAAGACTGGGAGCTGACTGTGACTCAGATCATGAACTCCATATTGCCAAATTCAGACTTAAATTGAAGAAATTAGGGACAATTCAGGTATGACCTAAATAAAATTATACAGTGACAAATAGATTCAAAGGACTAGATCTGATACACAGAGTGCCTGAAGAACTATGGATGGAGGTTCGTGACACTGTACAGGAGGCAGGGATCAAGACCATCCCCAAGAAAAAGAAATGCAAAAAGGCAAAATGGTTTTCTGAGGAGGCCTTACAAATAGCTGAGAAAAGAAGAGAAGTGAAAGGCAAAGGTGAAAAGGAGAGATACACCCATTTGAATGCAGAGTTTCAAAGAATAGCAAGGAGAGATAAAGCCTTTCTCAGTGATCAATGCAAAGAAATAGAGGAAGACAATAGAATGGGAAAGACTAGAGATCTCTTCAAGAAAATGAGACATACCAAGGGAAGATTTCATGCAAAGATGGGCACAATAAAGGATAGAAATTGTATGGACCTAACAGAAGCAGAACATATTAAGAACAGGTGGCAAGATACACATAAGAACTATATAAAAAAGATCTTCATATGTGGAGTGGGACGTGGGGGGGGTTCAAGATTGGGAACTCATGTACACCTGAGATGAAAAATTAAAAAAAAAAAAAAATCTTCATGACCCAGATAACAACGATGGTGTTATCACTCACCTAGAACCAGATATCCTGGAATGTGAAGTTAAGTGGGCCTTAGGAAGCATCACTACGAACAAAGCTAGTGGAGGTGACAGAATTCCAGTTGAGCTGTTTCAAATCCTAAAAGGTGATGCCATGAAAGTGCTGCACTCAGTATGCCAGCAAATTTGGAAAACTCATCAGTGGCCACAGGACTGGAAAAGGTCAGTTTTACTTCCAATCTCAAAGAAAGGCAATGCCAAAGAATGCTCAAACTACTGCACAGTTGCACTCATCTCACACGCTAGGAAAGTAATGCTCAAAATTCTCCAAGCCAGGCTTCAGCAATACCTGAACCGTGAACTTCCAGATGTGCATGCTGGATTTAGAAAAGGCAGAGGAACCAAAGATAAAAGGATAATCGAAAAAGCAAGAGAGTTCCATAAAAACATCTACTTCTGCTTTATTGACTACACCAAAGCCTTTGACTGTGTGGATGACAATAAACTGTGGAAAATTCTTCAAGCAATCGGAATGCCAGGCCACCTGACCTGCCTCCTGAGAAATCTGTATACAGATTAGGAAGCAACAGTTAAAACTGGACATGGAACAACAGACTGGTTCCAAATAGGAAAGGAGTACTGTATATTGTCAAGGCTGTATATTGTCACCCTGCTTACTTAACTTCTATGCAGAGTACATCATGAGAAATGCTGGGCTGGATAAAACACAAGCTGGAATCAAGATTGCCGGGAGAAATATCAATCACCTCAGATATGCAGATGACACCACCCTTATGGCAGAAAGTGAAGAGGAACTAAAGAGCCTCTTGATGAAAGTAAAAGAGGAGAGTGAAAAGTTGGCTTAAAACTCAACATTCAGAAAACTAAGATTATGTTATCTGGTCCCATCACTTCCTTGCAAATAGATGGGAAACAGTGGAAACAGTGACAGACTTTATTTGTTTTTTAGCTCTAAAATCACTGCAGATGCTGACTGTAGCCATGAAATTAATAAAAGATGCTTGCTCCTTGGAAGAAAAGTTGTGACCAGCCTAGATAGCATATTAAAAAACAGAGACATTACTTTGCCAACAAAAGTCCATCTAGTTAAAGCTATGGTTTTTCCAGTAATTATGTATGGATGTGAGACATGGACTATAAAGTTGAGCACCAAAGAATTGATACTTTTGAACTGTGGTGTTGGAGAAGGCTCTTGAGAGTCCCTTGGACTGCAAGGAGATCCAACCAGTCTGTCCTAAAGGAGATCAGTCCTGAATATTCATTGGAAGGACTGATGCTGAAGCTGAAACTCCAATACTTTGGCCTCCTGATGTCAAGATTTGACTCACTGGAAAAGACCCTGATGCTGGTAAGATTGAAGGCGGGAGGAGAAGGGGACGACAGAGGATGAGGTGGTTGGATGGCATCACCGACTCAATGGACATGAGTTTGAGCAAGCTCTGGGAGTTGGTGATGGACAGGAAGGCTTGGTGTGCTGCAGTCCATGGGTCGCAAAGAGTTGGACACAACTGAGCGACTGAACTGAGAGAGGTAGTGTTTTTAGACAGTGCCATTTTGGGAGTTCAGGTCAGCAGAATTATGTTTCATTTGCCTTTGTTACGCTATTTGAAGTACCCTTCTTTTGATGGTTGAAAGCTTAGTAACTAAAAAATTACTGCTCTCCCAAGGGCAAGATCTATACAACAGCTTTAAATCGCATTGGATTTTATATCTTGTTTGTTCTAAATATTTAAACTTTCCAGTTTGAACAAACAACAGAGTTTTTAAACTATGAGAATAAAACAGGAATTATAGTATCCAGGAGTCTTAATATAGCACCCGTTTTCACTATTTTGTTCTCTATTTATGTTTAAAAATTTTTTTAAATTAATTTATGTTTTAAACTCATTTGTTACATGTATTATTCAAACTTGGATCTTAATTTTGTTTACACTTTGAAGTCCTGCCACTTTTACCTTTGCCATTTTTTTGGTCAGTTATTAAATATTAGAGAAGTTATTTTTTAAAGCTATCTGATTATATAGCCTTGATCCAGCAATTCTATATTTAGCAATTTCTCTTACATATATGTCTGAATAGTTAGCTTATGTAAATAGATGACTGTTGTTTGCAACATAGTTTAAAATAAGGACAATCTAGAAACAGTTCCTAAATATCTGTGAAGAAGGACTGGTTATGTTATGAAGGACTGGTTATGTTATGTCCATGTAGAGATTACCTGCAGCTGTTAAATAATAGAATAGATACAGGAAATGTCTAATATTAAGGGAGAGGTTACTTCAGAAAACTAAGTATTGTATTACTACATTTGCGTAAAAGGATATTCATACATAGGCATAGAATGGAAGGCTATACAGGAAACATGTAGTGGTTACCTTTTGGGAATAACACTAGTAGAAAAGGAGGATTTTTCTTTATATCTTTCTGTTCAGTTCAGTGGCTCAGTCATGTCCAACTCTTTGCGACCCCNTGCCAGAGAATTCCCACTAGTTATATATTTGGATCAGAGTACAAATAAGTTCCAACATTACAGTGGCTATGTGTCCATTAAGCTCTTTTAATCTATAGGTTTTTTCCCCCCTCTTCTCCCACCATTTTCCCCTTGTAATTTATTTGTTGAAGAAACTAGACCTTTATCTTTTGTAATTTCTCACATTCTGCATTTTTCTGCATGCTGTCTCAACATTTTAATGCCCAAGACTGGAAACTATTGTCTGAAATGCATCTGAGCAGGGCTCCGATTTAAAGCTTATAAAATATGCTTATGGGTGTGTTTGTAAAATCTGTAAATTGGAAGAAGTGATTTTCGCCTTTAAGTCTTTTGCCTGTGACTCTTAACAGCCTTGATTATTTCAGTGAGAAATAACTCTTGAAATAGGATACATTCGGGTAGACTTTAGAGATTCAGTCACACAAATTTTAGGTAGGAACTCCTCAGATTTCCTTTTGACAGCGGAATGAAAAGTTTGCCCAGAAAGCACAATGTATGATATAATGGGCTTCTCTTAAAATACTATTTAACGTTTTCAGAGCTTGGCTTATATAATGTACTCTTTATCGTGATACCTACGTACTGTGTTTTTGTTTTGTTTTTAAGCATTTATTGCTAAGGCGACTAAGGTCAACATTTCTACTGCCAGCTTATCGATTTGTCTGTAATGATTGCAGATCGAAGATGACAGTGATGCAGAGACCTATGGAGAAGAGAATGAAGAACAGGGAAATTATTCTAAGAGGAAGATAGTCTCTAACTGGGATCGATATAAAGATACTGAAAAAGAAGTTGATAATGAAAGTGGAGAATCACAGAGGGGCACGGATTTCAGCGTTCTTCTCAGCTCTGCAGGTATGAATCCCAGTTGCATGCTACTTAGTGCTATGGAAGTTGCATGGACACTTATATTCCTTTTCAAATAGCATTTTAATAACTAGCATTCATTGTTTGGATTTTAAATCCAGGTAAAGGACAGTATCTAATGGTTTGCAAGGAAAAAGTGATATTTCTTTCAGTGGAAGCCATGGGTTTCCACGTACTGATGTAGGATGACTTAAGTTCTGGTTGAAATGGGTAAAAGGCTTTATGGGAATGAAATGCTAAACTGTGCCCCGCTAAACTGGATAGGCTGAGAGACAGAAGTGTTTTCTTTGATTTCAGAGGAATAGGTACTTAAGTTTCTACAAAGCTTTATTATGTTTCTAGATATATGTTCATTCTTCCTTCTTTTATAGCCAGGAATATACATACTAGTGGGTAGGCACACGGAAGCCGTGTGTACCTGAACACCAAACTTTTTGTTTTTGAATAGTCTTCTTTATCAGTAAGGCGAAAACTAATTACTTCTATGACCATCTGTTTAAGATTGACCCCCTGGAGTGATGCACAGCAGTGTGAAGCTGGAGAGTGGTGACAGGAAGTGGAGCAGAGCTGGTTGTATAGAAGGCTATTTGCTACCAGGCTATGGCCTAAGAATTGAAGTGACGAATGGCGGATAGACTTGTGGTTTTAGGAGTTAGGGATGGGGGAGGCTGGGGAATGCATATGCCTTGCAGCACTCATATCAATCAATTTCTTAATTGTGGTGGTGAACACACACGCGTAATACACACAAGTGAGCGCAAATAAGACAGGGGAAGTCTGAATAAGATTGGATTCTATGTCAACTGTCAATTCCTGAGTGACATATTCAACTATATGGTTTTGAAAAATGTTAGCATTGGGGCCAACTGTATAGGAGATCTTGCTGTATTATTTCTTATAACCATGTGCATTTATAATTGCCTCAAAAAATTTCCAGATTAAAAAAAGTAAAGGATGAAGCTGTGAGAAGCAGAGAAATAGTGACAATAGTATTTTCAGATAGTTGGTTTTAAATTCTCTCTTGTTCCCAGTTTTTATGTTGCAGTTAAGTTGTATCTTTCTTTCTCATCTACCTGTATTTTTAAATGCCTGTATACCAAACTAAGAATCATAAAGTGAATTCTCTTCTAACTTAATAGAATAAACCCTTTGAGTAGGAAAGGAAGAGGTAAGGGGAGAGAGAATTAGATTTGAGTAGGAGAACCGACGGAGAAGGCGATGGCACCCCGTTCCAGTACTCTTGCCTGGAAAATCCCATGGACAGAGGAGCCTGGTAGGCTTGCAGTCCGTGGGGTCGTGAAGAGTCGGACACGACTGACCGACTTCACTTTCACTTTTCACTTTCATGCATCGGAGAAGGAAATGGCAACCGACTCCAGTGTTCTTGCCTGGAGAATCCCAGGGACGGGGGAGCCTGGTGGGCTGCCATCTGAGGGGTCGCACAGAGTTGGACACCACTGAAGCGACTTAGCAGCAGCAGCAGCAGGAGAACAGATTCAGCCTGGGGTCATTACGTTTATGCCAATAGCGTCACCTCGTTGTGTGGTGGGTGGCATTCAACTTGCTGACTGTTCAATGATGGGTTTTTTGCCACTCAGATGGGTGTTTCCTTCTTCTTGTCTGCATTTTGGCCAGTTGTGGATTTATAAGCTCTTTTCTTCAAATAGGAGAAAGATAAAATGTGAGCTGGTCTGTTTCAGTTTTTAATCAGCTGTTTTGCTAAAAGATTTAGGGGGAAAATTGAAGGAGTGCAATAAAGTTAACATGTGGACTACCTACCAGTGGATTTGACTGAATCACTTGTGTGGTCAGTTACTAGGACACTATCTGGCAATAAAATATACTGTATAAATGTTTGAAGGCAATTCAGAATTCTAGTCCAACCCAGCTCTTATATGCATTGGGTTATGATTTTGGTTACTTATTTTAGTGTTTTATTTATAACTTGAAGCCTGGCATGGTTTGGGTCTCATATATATTTTTCTTATAGCCTGTCTTTGCTTACTGATTTCCTGAGTGGCTTGTTTATCTGCAATTAGTTTCTTGGGAAATCACAGCCATCACATCTTGATATGTGCTTACATTTCTTCCCTACTCTGCTGCTATCTATCATTTTCTTTTCACTGCAGCATAAGGCTGAGAAGAGCTGCCATGCTTTCTTCCTCTGTGGTGGGGTTGGGCTATGTTGGTTTACTTTTGATAAGTGGAGTTCATTCTGTAATCATAAAACATTAAGAATGTCCTGTAGACAGGCTGACCATATTCCTTAGAATGACTGAGACCTTTAGTATACTGTCCTAGTTTGTATAAATACATTTATAACCCAGAAAAAATATCATAGACGTGCACATCATGAACTTTCCTGCCGCTGCTGCTAAGTCGCTTCGGTCGTGTCTGACCCTGTGCTACCCCATAGACGGCAGCCCAGCAGGCTCCCCCATCCCTGGGATTCTCCAGGCAAGAACATTGGAGTGGGTTGCCATTTCCCTTCCCAATATGAACTTTCCTAGATACTGCCAAATTGCTCTCCAAAGAGGAGACAAGCTGAACTTCCTAGTTTTCGCCAATATGTAGAGCTGTTAAACCTTTTTTCTTTCTCTTTTGGCCAGTTGATTGAGTGGTATCTAGTTGAGTTTCCTTCAACAATTTTTGGAGCACCCACCATTTCCAGGTACCATTTCAGAAGATGAGCATACAGAAGTGAAACAGAAATGTGAGCTGTGAACACAAATGTGAACACAAATATCTGCCTCATGGAGTTAACATTCTAGAGGGTGGAGACGCACAATAAAGAAAAGGAAACTGTATAAGATATTAAATGGCTATAATTAGGATAGAAATGAAGTGAGGAGGGGCTGTTCCCATTTTATAAAGGTGGCCAGAGAAGGTCATACCGATAAGATGACATTTGAATAAAGACCTGAAGAAGGTGAGGGAGCAGGCATTGAGGATGTCTGGGGGAAGTATTCCAGGCAGAGAGAGGAGCAAGTTGAAAGGCTTTGAGACAGGAGTAAAGGAAATAACAGAGAGGCAGCATGGCTGGAGCAAAGTAAGCAGGTAAGCAGTGAGGTCAGAGAGGTGTCATGTGACCAGATCCCATGGAAGCTTGTAGACCGTTATAAAGATGTTGGCTTTTATTCTGAGTGAAATGTGTAGCCAGTGGAGGGTTTTGAAGGGAAAAGTGATACAGCTCACTCTTGTTTTAACAGGTCAGTCTATCTGCTGAGTTGGAAAAGCCTGAAGACAGGTGAGGGAAGGAGCAGGTAGACCAGAGAGGGTATTGCAATAAAGCTGTTCCTCAGCACCCATGGGAGGTTGGTTCCAGGACCTTTAGCAGATACCAACATCCGAGATGCTCAGGCTCCTTACGTAACAGTCAGCTGCTGTTTCTGTGGACTCAGCACCTGCAGATCTCCCTCTGTGGATAAGGAACCTGCAGATACGGAAGGCCGACTGTCATGCAGACAGGCATTGATGGTGGCGGGGGCCAGGGGTGGGGGCTGTGGAGGTGGTGAACCATGGTGGAGTTTTGGATCTGTTCTGGAAGGAATGCTTCCCAGGTGGCGCTAGTGACAAAGAACTCTTCTGCCGATGCAGGAGACGTCAGAGATGTAGGTTCAATTCATGGGTCGGGAAGATCCCCTGGAGGAGAGCATGGCAGCCCTCGACAGGATTCTTGCCTGGAGAATCCCATGGACAGAGGAGCCCGGCAGGCTACAGTCCCTAGGACTGCAAAGAGCCGGGCGTGACTGAAGTGACTTTGTGTGCAGAGCAAGCACAAATGTAGGGTATGAGACTGGACTTGCAAATGTGGATCTGAGATAAAAAGATGCATAAAGGTGATGCCAAGATTTCGGCTTGAACAGCTAGAAGAGGGGGGTTAACATTAACTGAGATGGATACATCCGTAGGAGGTGCTCAGTTTACATGTATTAAAAGTGAGATGCCAGTTAGACATCTGTATTAGTCAGAATCCTGTAGGAAATAGATGGTGCACTCAGTATAATTATAAGGCAGTTTTAACAAAGGAATCACAAAGGTGTGGGTAGAATGTAGAGAAAACACAAAGACAGTACGGTATTGGGAGGGCGGGTAAAGCAGAGATGTTAACATCCCTGTTACTAGAATGCTGAATGAAGGAGAGCGTCATGTGAGATGTTTACCTTGAGAGGATGAGTCACTTTGGTCAAAAGATGTAGCCAGCAAAGGTGACTGCACCAGGAGGAGGGACAGGGCGATACGTACTCTGCTTTAGACTCCTTTATTCCTCCATTGTCCTGCCTTGGCTTCCCGTAAGCCTAAGCTACTGAAAGTCAGAAGGCAAGGAAAGCCTGTAGCTGTGATCTGTATAGACCAACTTCTGGGCAAAACAGGGAGAAGACCAGTGGGGACTGAATCTGGACTGGAGCACAGCACCCACCAGGAAATGCTGGAAATGTCAGGCAGGTTGTTGGATGAAGGTGTCTGGAGTTCAAGACCCAGGTTTGGATAGGAGATTCACATGTGGGTGAAGCCAGCCTGTAGATGGTGTTGAAAGTCACAAGAACGTGTGAGATGTCCAAGGGAATTACTGGCTAGAAAGGTACTGAGTGTTGGGTATCACAGTGTCTAGTGGTTATAGATGAGAAAAAACCAGCTAAGGAGAATGAACATGTTTCCAGGAAAAAAGAAGGGTCAGTGTCAATTGCAGCTGATGACAAGCAAGAATTGACAGCTGAATTTACTAGTGATCTTAGCTAAAGCAGTTTTATTGGAGTTGTCGGGATAAACTCTTTTTTGCGTTTAATAAGAATATGGAAGGAGAGACATGTCAGAAAAAGTATAAACAACCATTAATGTTGAGTTTTGTTCTAAAGGGAAGGAGAGTAATGGGCTGATGGGGGAAGTGGATCAGAACGTGTTTTTTTAAACATGGGAGAAGTAATTGAATGTTTACTGGTTGATAAAAACATCCAGGAAAGAGGTAATAATCTGAGAAGAGATGAGAATTGAGGATCTGTATTCTTTGGTCTACATGAGATGATGGAATCATTTGTAGAGATGGAGTTGATTGCCACTGCGAGGGGCTTGGGCAGTGTTTCAGCTGTGGTTGGAGGATACTGAGACTTCCCAGGTGGCGCTAGTGGTAAAGAACCCACTTTCCAATGCAGGAGACATAAGAGATGTTCCATCCCGGGGTTGGGAAGATCCCTGAAGAAGGGCATGGAGCCTGGTTGGCTACAGTCCATAGGGTCCCAAACTTCGGGCATGACTGAAGCAACTCAACGCGCACACGCGCACACCCCTCCCCCCGCCCCTCCCCCCCCAACACACTATTTCGGCATAGTTAGTTGGGTAGATGTGACGGGTTTGAGGAAGCTCTCTTCTGGTTCTTTCTGTTTTCTTAGTGAAATAAGAAAGCTATGAGTGAGAGTCAGAGAGGAGATACTGGAAATGTGAGGAGAGGGTAGAAGTTAAGAGATAGTTATCTATAGGAAAAGTAACATCTTGGTTGCCAAAAAGAGAAAAGAGGGGAGGATAAATTAGGAGCATGGGATTAACAGGTACACACTACTTTATATAAAATAGGAAAACAATGGGATCCCACTGAATAGCACAGGGAACTAGATTCAGTATCTTATTCAGTAATGAAAAATAATCTGAAAAACATAACTGAATCACTTCGCTGTATACCTGAAATAACACAGTACTGTAAATCAACTGCATTTCAATAATAAAAAAAAAATACTAAAAAAAGAAGCAAATAGTAGACCAGGGTGTAGGAACTTGAATGAAGTAGGAAGATGTAGTATGGTTGCTGAGAGCTAATGGAGGCCCATTGGAGGTTGATGGTCATGAGTTTAAGGTGAGAAAGGGTATGTTTCACCCAATTCACATTCGGTTGTATGGGTGCAAGTATATATAACTGAAGTATACAATACAGTAAGTAAATGGTGTTGTTTAGGGATGCATGTTTAAATGGTAAAATGAAAATCAAGGAAACGATTATTATAACAGTCAGGACTGTGGTCACCTCCAGTGGAGAGATGAGGGGTAATAACTGGGGAGGGGCGTGGGGAGTGGGAATGAGGGAGATGGCTCTGCTGATGGCTGTATTCTGTTTCTTGATCTGGATAGTAGTTACTTATGTTTGCTTAATAATTCTTTAAATTGTGTGTATGTTTTGCTAATGTATCTCTGTCTGTAAGGAGAAAAGTCTAAAAGTGGATTTCCCACGGTAGAGTTTCAGACCCTGCTGCAGGCGGAAAGCAGCCTTTTGAGAGAGGTAGCCTGCTTTTGCGCCTTCAGCCCGTGTCCCCAACATGCAGGTGCTTTCTGCGTTGCGTTTCTGGCCAGGGACCTGGGCATCCAATTCTTACAAATGGAGGGTGTGGGAAGGGGACTAGCTTGCTTGAAGTCCTACTTTTTCTGATAGGATTGGGAGCCTTCAGATATCTTTTTCGTACTCTTTCTGTAAGCCTTCAGCTTATAGCTAATCATGCTTTTAGCTCTTCTTTTTGAACAATATCCTTACAATTCTAAGTTATATTTTAAAAGTTTTAAAAAGGGTACTATGCTCTCACATTGACGCATGAAAACTGAGATTTTTAAGCAATTTTTCTACCTTCTCCTCCCTCCCCCCACCAAATGGTGAGTTATTAAAATCGCGCCATATGCTTTTTTTTCCCCATGTAAGATGCCTCGGATAACAGAGTTAGAAAACTGTTTACAGTGTGAACGGGATGCACTGGGGCAATATTGAAGATAAACATGAGAAAACCAATCTTTTATGTGCAAGTCTATAAGCTGTTTAAGTGGAACAAATAAAAATGAAATGATTAGACTACAGTTTGGTCAGCACAGCTGTCTAGGCATGTTTTTATTTGAAGCTGTTACAGGAAGAGCCCGTCTATCCTATGGATGGGATGCTGCCTGATTCATGGGTCATTGAATAAAGCCAATTTAGACCTTCATAAAAAGCTACTATCTTATCTTCCTCATAATTTTATGAAAGCTCATTTTGGGGAGGGAGGTTTTAATTATAATGATATTTGATTTCTTTGCCTCTATATCCTCTTGCCAACAGTTAGACCAAAAAGGAAAAGAAGGCTGTCATTCTAGCACCTGTATTTTTTAATTAAACTTGGAACATTTTTTTCGGTGAAGCAGTGAGATAGTTGAGTTGTGTTTGACCTCCTTGATTCAGTTCTTTTGTTTTTCCCTCTTTTTATTTGGTATGTATTTTATTAGTTTTTGCTAATATATTACAAAGGCAACTTAGTGGAAAAACTTTTCATTGCTATTTGAATCATTTGAAGTAACACAAGCAGAACTATACATTAAAACAGTCTTTATTCGAACAACAGAAACAAAAAGGTTAATAGACGCAAAAAAGTCTTTTCCTTTCTTTTAGGTGGACACTGAATTGGGTCTAATTTGATTTTCTTTTTTTTTCAAATCTCCAAAGATAGAAGCAGCTGTGTACCTAGAATGTGTTTGCTACCCTCCTGGTCTCCTGCACCGCTGTATTTTCTGTTGTTTTGATGGAGGCTCTTTGTTTTGACTGATCCAGCTGCCTCATTTTTGTCATGTACACCATCGCTATCAGTTTTCATTTCCTTGCTCTGAAACTGTACTTTTCTTTCGACAGATGCAGCCTATGCTGCTTTAATTCCTTTTCCTTTAAGTCTGTGACCTTTTGATTCCCATTTGTTGAGGGATTCTGATTGATCCACATGATTTTTTCAGGGCTGTGTTTTGTACCTCTCCTTGTATCCTCATCTCTCTTTTGTTCTTTAATTGGTGGTTACCATTAATGGCTTTTTCAGCCATATCTATTTTTCCATTGCTTTCTCATGAAATAGAATTGTATATCTCTCTTTCACCTTTGATAAAGTCTATCCACGTTATTTCTTTACAATTTGAGAAGAGGAAGTCTTGATCTTCTCTGTAGGTCAGATCATCTAAGTCATCCAAAAAATTTCAGAAAACATCCAATCTTTTATTGTAGAGATTTCATTTCAGCATTTACAGCACTGTCCTTTTTCCTCTTGTTTAGGCCTTAATTTAACTTATTATTTTGCCTTCTTTCTCTCTTTTATTTATTTATTTATTTATTTTGCAAATTAATCTTCCTTGAAAAGCATTAGATGATCTGTCTTTATACTTTTGGTCAGAGGTCTCTAAACTTTTTAGCAAAATCAGACACTACAATATGAATTCTTTTTTTTTTTTTAATTTTTATTTTTTAGTTTGTTTTGCTTTACAATACTATATTCGTTTTGCTATACATTGACATGAGGGGGTTGGGATTGGGAGCTCATATGCACTTGTGACTGATTCATGTCAATATAAACTTTTTAGCAAAATCAGACACTACAATACGAATTCTTAAATGCTTTGTAAATATGGTTCTCATTTGAATATTTTGTGCTTGACCTTTGTCTACTAATATTTCTTTTGTCACCACAGGTTGTGCCAGTTGAGAATTGTTTTATATAAATGGATCTGTTTTTTTACATTATTTTTTATAGTTAACAGTCATCAGACATTTTATACTCATCAGAAGGAGTTTTACATGGAGAGCTTCTGATTTTAGGTTTATCTTTATTTTCATGAGTTCTCACTTTGACTTTTTTAATATGTCTATTATGTTTGTAGGCATTTTGAATTTTATTATCTCCAGAGGTACCCAGCTTTCATCTAATTTGATCTGTTCCTTAAAACATCTACCTCATGGCAAATTAAAGTCATTGAAATAACACTTGGTTTGTTGGCAGGTTTTGGTCCCAGGGCAGCCATTTCTTTACCAGCACCATTTTCGGCTCCAGTGGCTGTCTTCCTGAGCCTAGTCCTTCGACGCTTAGCTGCAGGGTCCACTAGCAGAGACCACGGTGTCTTGAGTTCATTTTGTGAACTGGATGTTTACCTACACTGTTAGATAAATTATTCTTACTAGAAATCGTAATGAGAGCACATTATTGAATCATTTTGGACTTTACCTGTATTCCAGATACTGTTCTGGTTGATAGATATCTAACTGTTTGCATCATTAAGTCTCCGGGTTTATTCTAACAGCATCTGGCATGTTCCTTTCGACTCTCCTGTCTACCCTGTTGGTCTCTTTATTCTTGGGGACTGATACTTCCCTTTCAAAAATTACCATCATATAAAAGAGGCTTTTGGAAAACAGAGCAAATAAATGCCCATGACCAATGTCATAATTAAGTGGAAGTTGATAAGTTTCTTTACTTACTCTAGAAAGATTTTAAATGAATTATTTTGGTATAAGCCTTTAATGAAGGTCAGAGCAGAACCTCTTCTAATATAAAAGGCATGGAATGTGAATTTAAAGCTAAGAGAAGGGCAGATATAGCCACAGGATTGTGATAACAAAGTTCTCTGTTTCAGTAAGTGTACCTGAAGTGTTGTGTGTGTTTTGGTTGTACAACAGAATCAGCTGAACTGTCTTGGTGCTGGTTGTCACTTATTAACTACACGCTCTGGAGGGAGTGAAACTCTCGGAACTTCCTTTTTTATTTTTATTAAACTGTGAATTAGAAATAATACCTGCCTTGCTTTAATCTAAAATGGTTGCAGGGATCATGTAGAATTTTAGACTATAAAGTGGTATAAAAAGCTAAGAATTATTTTATAGGCAAAGACAAGCAAACTGTTGGAGTTGAATATATTGTATAAGTGTGATGGTTGAGAAAAGCTAGTTTCGTGTTTGAAGTCGGGTCATTAACATAGGATCATCATTAAAATAACAGCACAGTACTGGCACATAGAATGTACAGTGACCATTAGTTTGTTTTCTCTCTTATGGGATTTGTCGACTTCTTTCAGTCTCTACAACTACAGAGAGGACACAGGGAAAAACTGGACTTCTGATGAAAGGTTTATGATGCTAAGAAGTCTGAGAAGTGATTTAATAGTTATGTCATATGTGTTCCAGGCCCTAAAGACAGTGTAAAAAAGGCCAAATGTGCTCAACTAAAATGTCAGGGAGATGGAAACCTATGTGTATTTTGTATATGAGATGTTAACTAGATGTGTAAGGGAGAGTTGTAGAATTGTTTTAATTGGAAATCTTTCAATATGGATATGGTCTCATTTGACTGGGATGGATTCAACAATGATCCTTCCTTTTACACAGGGACAGGCAAGGTGATTTATCAAGGAATATTATTGTACTTTTTATTAAAAAAAATTTTTTTGGCTGCACCACAGGGCTTGCCAGGATATCAGTTCTCCAACCACGCATTGAACCTGGGCCATGGCATTGAAATTTGCTGAATCCTAACCACTAGACCATCAGGGAACTCCCAAGAAATTTTTTTTTAACCCTATAATTTTGTTCTCCTGGCTTCTTTAAATTTTGCAAAGATTCTATAGCATTTTACCCAAGTGCATTAAGTTAACACATCCAGCATTCTCAGAAGAGTTAGGCTTAAAATAAATAAGCAAGAGATGTATGTGTAAATGGATCCCTGTGGCCACTAGTGACCCTGTGACAGCAAATGACCTTAAGCTAAGATGCTGATGGCAATAAGTACTGCCATTTCCTGGATACCTACCAGGGGAAGGCTCTGTATAAGCCGTGATACAAAGGCTTTTTTCGGGATCATTGATTTGGAACTGTTACTATAGGATAGATTTCATTATCTCTAGATGTGTTGAAATGAAGTCTTAAAAAACAGTGTTGAATATGTACAGCATTCACATGTAGCCGAATAAGGATTAAATTTATGCCTGACTTCAGAGTTGATATCTCTCCCACTAGATACTGTCCACTAAAATCTACATATATATCATTAAGATACACATTCTCTTGTATGTTTCTTTCTGCAAAAGGAAGCTTTATTGTTTATACTTGGTCTGCAGCTTGGGAGAGGGTTTGTGGCTGGTGAAGAAGTTAAAGGCAGAGACTCAGGCTGAAGTCCGGAGGCCAGGGAGCTGCAGCAAGTCTTTAGAAGGTGCTGCCCCTGGAGGCTTCTAGTCATGCTGAAGGGTGAGCATTTCAAAGAGGTCTCACCCAGCCCTGCCTCAGCCTGAGGAGTTCGTCAGGTGGTTGTCCTTCTTGATAAACTTCACCTTGTGACCCAGGAAGCATTTCTCCAGGAAGTCAGGTGGGCATCTCTGTGGGCAGAACCCAGGGCTTGCAGATTCACAGCAGGACCTGATTCTGAGTTTCCTCTGGGCTCAAGATCTCTTCCTTGGCACCAAGGCTGTGACCCCACTCATCTTGAGGCAGCTTCTGCATGTCCCAGAAGAAGACTCAGCCATGGCCCTAATTTCGAATCTTCTAGAGATGGATGGCACCCTTGCGTTTTCCCAGTACCTCTGGCCAGCCACACTTTTGCAGTTGGAATGGAAGCCCAAAGAGAGATGTACAGGAAGCCCACAGATGCAGGTTGACCAGGTGGGTGATTGCAGCTTTGACCTTTTTGGAATAATTCTGGTGGATCTGGGAGCTCATGGTTGACTGGGACAAGGAGCCAACCACAAAACCTGGTATTAACTGTTGTTGGAAGCAAGGCGTGGCATGGAGATGGTCTTGGAGACTGCAGCTGAAGAGGGGATTGGAGGAGGATCAGAGGCTGGAGAATGGGGACAAATCTTGGGTCTAACACTGCTGAGGCAAGAGACAGATCCAAGGACTGCCTAGTGCTATTGATTCTTTTGTTGTTTTTTTAAAGTCAATATCATAAACGAATTTGCTGGGAAAAAACTTCCAATGTACCTTTCCCAGTTGAAAGGTGACATATCAAAAGATTAGAACACGTACAGGATACTGCATTGTATACTCTTAGTGTATTGTCATACTTAAAGAGAATGGGAGGAATGCTTTCTAGTGATTTGTTACATTGGTCTTAGCGTTTTCAGTTACCTACGAATGGAACTGATGCTGATGAAATATCAACATATACTGCTTAATTCACTTGCTGAGTGTGATGTGCATTCCACGAACAGTGAGGATGTCAACTTACTGCTTTTCCTAATCTGTGGTGAGAATTACTTTTGGAAGTAAAACCCGTATCTTACGTATTTCATTGGCACTTGTGAAAGGGACTTAATAGTCTCTTGGTCATTATTTATCATCCCTTAAATACTGCATCCTGTGAATTGTATGTGGCGGGAAATACCTCATTTTTAATAATGATACTGCTAGTCTCTTAAAATCATGAAGTTTGAGAACTTTTTTCTTTATCTGTTCATTGATTATTTACTAGTGAAGTATAGTCTTTGTGGTTTCAGTGTTTCCCTTGAGAAGCACAGGGTGTGATTTCCTACGTCAGTGGTCCATACATTTGGTACTACATTTTGTCTTCTTTCAGAACTGTATCCCTGGGAAGATAGTCTTCAGTGAAAAGCAACTCTCTTTGTAGCCTAGCATAAATCTATTCCAACAAGTAAGGAGGGTGGTAAAGTTGCAGAATATCTTACATGTGGATTTACTTAATACTAAGTGAGAGGAAGACCCATTTATTTATTTGGCTTGAACAATAGAAGTTTATTCTTTCATAATTATGGAGGCTGGAAGTCCAAAATCAGCTTATCAGCAGGACTATATTCCCCCTGAACGCTCTAGGAAAAAATAGTTCCTTGTCTCTTCCAGTTCCTGATGGTTCCAGATGTTCCTTGGCTCGTGGGAATGTCACTCCAACCTCAGATCCTGTCGTCCCGTGGCTGCTCAGTTGTGTCCTACTCTCTGCAGTCCCATGGACTGTAGCCCGCCAGGCTCCTCTGATCATGGGATTCTCCAGGCAAGAATACTGGAGTGAGTTTTGCTATTCCCTTCTCCAGGGGATCTTCTCAACCCAGGTCTCCTGCATTGCAGGCAGATTCTTTACCATCTGAGCCACAGGGAAACCTGCCATCTTCACTTAAGGCCCAATTATTTATTTTTGATATTTTAATTTTCTAATACTACTTAGATTTTTCAGAAGAGTTGCAATAATGTCCTTCACCTAGCTTTCTCTAGTGTTAAATAACATCTTAAACATAGTACCTTTGTCAAAATTAAGAAAATCACATTGGCATACAACAGACTTCATTTGAATTCCCCTGTTTTCTCCCCACTGATGTGTTTTCTTTGTTCTAACACAGGATACCGCATTGCATTTATTTATCTCCTTAGCCTTCTGTAGTTTGTGACAGTCTTTCAGTCTTCTCTGGACTTGATACTTTTGAAGAATAATGGTTAGGGATTTTGTGATGTTGACTAATGATTAGACTGAGGTTCTGGATTTTGAGGGGGATAGCACAGAGGTGATGTGCCTTTCTTGTTGGCACACATGATTCAGCGTAGTACTACTGATAGTGTTCTCTGATCCTTTGGTGAAGATGGTATTTGTCAGGTTTCTCTGCTGTCAAATTACTTCCTACTCTCTGATCATTGAGTCCTACTCACTCCCTGCTGCTGCTGCTAAGTCACTTCAGTCGTGTCTGACTCTGTGTGACCCCATAGACGGCAGCCCACCAGGCTCCGCCGTCCCTCGTCCCTGGGATTCTCCAGGCAAGAACACTGGAGTGGGTTGCCATTTCCTTCTCCAATGCAGGAAAGTGAAAAGTGAAAGTGAAGTCGCTCAGCCGTGTCCGACTTTTAGTGACCCCATGGACTGCAGCCTGCCAGGCTCCTCCATCCATGGGATTTTCCAGGCAAGAGTATTGGAGTGGGGGGCCATGGCCTTCTCCAACTCACTCCCTAGGGAATGGGAATTAAGCTTTACCTACCCAGGAGGAGTATCAGCTTGTGGGTATATGTTAAAATAATGAAGTAAATAACATCTTGGGGGAAATATTTTGAGGCTGTGCAAATGTTTTCTCTTTAAAGCCTCAGGGGAACCAGTTTTCTCAGAATGAGGCTGAGAGTTGCCTGGGATAAGCAGGAATGCTGTAATACTGAATAGTTGACTTTTTCAATTTATTTATGCTTTATTGCAGAGCTATCTGTTGTGTAAATGGTGCTATTCTCGTGTCATTGATCTTTCTGTCAATTTCTTTGAAGAATGGAAGTATTTGTATTCATTGAGTGGGGTGAATGAGGGTACATCTGTTAAACAAGGTTAAAACAACACGTGATTTTAATTTCTTCATTAATCAGTTACAAAATGCTTATTTATCTCTGAGCATGTGTTGGCTCCCAAGTAAGGTACACATGTATGTGTGTGTATATATAAATATATATAGATGTAAGGCAGGCAGATTCTTTACCACTGAGCCACCTGGGAAACCCATATGTGTGTATATGTAGTATATGTGCTTATATATGCATGTGTGTATGCGTATATGTGTGTGTGTGTGAACAGCCTCATTCCAAAGGACATGTATACGTGTCTAAAATCCATTGTTCAGAAAACTTCATTTAAAGGATACATAAGGGTAACCGAATTGCTGTGATGTGCCCCTGAAACTAACGCAACATTTCTTTAAACTACAGTTTAAAGAAAACTTCCTTTAATGTTGAACTTCTTACGCAAGAGACAGGCATGGTGTCCCATGCAATTTGGAGGTGTCATCTTTGGAAAGCTACCCTAGCAGAAGTTGGCAGATGAGAAAGAGGCATGTTTCGTTGAGCCGGTATATACCACCTACGTGGCTGATCTTCCATGGAAGTGGGGGTAATTCTAGGGTAGATTTTGTTGCCCCTGGGGTGCTGTCCAGACAGGGGCTGATCCAGAGAGATAGTGTGGTTAAGGTTGATAAGGTAGATTTTGATAAGGGGAAAAAATCGTGACATTTTGATGTATGATATAATCATTTATTTGTTACTGCTATTCTCCGCAGTCCCATAATCTGAATGCATTCTTGCTTAGATATTTGAGTAAGAGAAAATTGGAATAGTAGTATTTGATACAGTGCTAGATATGGGAAAAGACTCAGAGCATTAAAAAAAATTTGTAACATCTTAAGAAAAATATGAATACAATTTGGCAGTGATGATTTAACAGCAGTCTATCATATTGAATCTGACCATTAGACTGAAATTTGGTCTCTTAAGCAGGTTACTGCTTTGCTCCAGAAAAATTTTAGTGATGAGCTATTGTCAGAAATACTTTCATTTATTTTTTTCTTTGCAGAGCACAGCGTTTCTCATTCTTGGTGTCATCAGAGTAGGGTTTGGGTAAGAGGGGGTACACTTAGGAATTTGCAGTGGAGAAGGCAACATTGCTGTGAAATGTATTGGGGCCATTTCATACTAACTTATGTTAAATAACAATAACTGCCTTAATTTGAGGTCAAGGCGGTAGATGCGGTACGTGTGTGTGCGCTAAGTTGCTTCAGTCGTGTCTGACACTGTGACCTCATGGACTGTAGCCTGCTAGGCCCCTCTGTCCATGGGATTCTCCAGGCAAGAGTATTGGAGTGAGTTGCCATGCCTTCCTCCAGGGAGTCTTCCCACCCAGGGATCAAACCTGCGTCTCTTACATCTCCTGCGTTGGCAGGCAAGTTCTTTACCACTGGCACAATCCTGGAAGCCCTAGATAAGGTATACACATAAACAAATGTGTTAAAATAGTTATTTGTAGAGCACCTGACTAGGTATTTGGTACTTTGTATACAGTATTCTACTTAACTTCAAGATAACCCTGCAGGGTTGGTATTAGACTATTTTACAGATGTGGCAAATTAAACTCAAGTTAATTTGCCCAATGTCACATAACTATTATATGATGGAACTGCAATATAATTACCTGTCAGCTTGATTCCAAAACTCATCACTGTTCTTTATTGAACTCTTACCTTCTGACTCTGCGTTCAGGCCCTTTTGGGTATATTGTATAGAAATCGAGTCATTTCATGATCTAGGAATAGTTATATTCTGTGCCCCTGCCTTGCCCCGTAATTAAAAAAAAAAAAAAAGAAAAGGCAAAACAAAACTTTTAGCTTCTTTTAAAAAGTTAGCTTTGTTGGATAGCTTGGTGCTTTTTTATCTGGTCATGAGAATGGAAACATGGCTCTTATTACTTGCTATTTGTTTCATTTATACTGAAAAATATGGAAAATTAAATAGGGATTTATTTCAACTATCTGACTTATTATGACAGAAGTAGTCTGGAGCTTTGATAAGGAAATGAGTTTCTTGACTGATGATAATTATCAACTCAAGCAAGAAGATAATTATTGTTAACCCATGTGCTGTGCTTATGTAAATGAAACTCATTTGATTCATTAGCAAAATTGACAAGGCATCATTATTGTTAATATTTTTCACATTATCCTTTTGGATTTCTTATTTAGACATCTTACCATCACTTCATGGGAAATAGATGGGGAAACGGTGGAGACGGTATCAGACTATTGTTTTGGGCTCCAAAATCACTGCAGATGGTGATTGCAGCCATGAAATTAAAAGACGCTTACTCCTTGGAAGGAGAGTTATGACCAACCTAGAGAGCATATTCAAAAGCAGAGACATTACTTTGCCAACAAGGATCCGTCTAGTCAAGGCTACGGTTTTTCCAGTGGTCATGTATGGATGTGAAAGTTGGACTGTGAAGAAAGCTGAGTGCTGAAGAATTGATGCCTTTGAACTGTGGTGTTGGAGAAGACTCTTGAGAGTCCCTTGGACTGCAAGGAGATCCAACCAGTCCATTCTAAAGGAGATCAGTCCTGGGTGTTCTTTGGAAGGAATGATGCTAAAGCTGAAACTCCAGTACCTTGGCCACCTCATGCGAAGAGTTGACTCATTGGAAAAGACTCTGATGCTGGGAGGAATTGGGGGCAGGAGGAGAAGGGGACGACAGAGGATGAGATGGCTGGATGTCATCACCGACTCGATGGACAAGAGTTTGGGTGAACTCCGGGAGTTGGTGATGGACAGGGAGGCCTGGCATGCTGCAATTCATGGGGTCGCAAAGAGTCGGACACGACTGAGCGACTGAACTGAACTGANGGGACGACAGAGGATGAGATGGCTGGATGTCATCACCGACTCGATGGACAAGAGTTTGGGTGAACTCCGGGAGTTGGTGATGGACAGGGAGGCCTGGCATGCTGCAATTCATGGGGTTGCAAAGAGTCGGACACGACTGAGTGGCTGAACTGAACCGAACCATAATTTTGAGAGAAAATCCAAAGGGATTGTTGCCAGGGCTTAGAGGAGTTGTACAAAAAGTTGACTGTAATACTCATACATAAACTGGTCTACTGTAACCTCAGTAGACCATTGAATATTTTTGCAACTTAGTAATCCATGTTTTTAAGTGAGAGAGTACTTATTTGCAAAGCATTTCTGAATCCCAAGTTTGTCTTTTTTGAGTTTTGATTGGAAGCTGTCATGATGACATTTTTAGAGTAGACGAGTTACCTTAATGAGAGCTGTATCTTTTCCCTTGGTCTTCCCTGGTGACTCCGTGGTAAAGAATCCACCTGCAGTGCAGGAGATGAAGGTTCTATCCCTGGGTCGGGAAAATCCCCTGGAGAAGGAAATGACAACCCACTCCAGTATTCTTGCCTAGGAAATTTCATGGAGAGAGGAGCCTGGTGGGCTACAGTACACAGGGTCACAAAAAAGTTAGATATGGCTTAGTGACTAAACAACAGTCTTGTCCCTTACATTTTGAAGTAAGAATGATATGGCACATTAGTAGTTTTCATCATATTCTTAATGTTTTAATTTGCATATGATGTACATGGAATTTGAGAACAGCTCATGGACTTGTCTGTCCCTCTGCTGAGAGTAGGAAGTAATTTGGGGGCTTTTTTTCTATATAGCTAATGAGAAATAGGACACTTTGAGGGAAACATTTTACCTTTAGTAATGTATTTACTAAGTACACTGTAAAGGTAAAATGCATTTGCCTTTACACCTCTGCCTCTCTTTTCCTCTGTGGCATTTTCTTTTCTTTCCCATGTAGGTACTTGGCCAAGGCTTTTAGGCACTCATTTATGCTTTGCCTGCTCTTGAGGTACCTCTCCCAGGAAGCCCATCCTTGCATATTATATATTCATAATTTGTGCTCATATCATGTATGACCATTGGGCCACAGTTGGAGAAATGAGAGGGAGCACTGCTTGAGAGGCAGTCTATTTGGA
Organism: Neotragus moschatus; assembly: GCA_006410615.1. Lineage (NCBI taxonomy): Eukaryota > Metazoa > Chordata > Mammalia > Artiodactyla > Bovidae > Neotragus > Neotragus moschatus. The sequence goes on along the minus strand of SJYA01001550.1, from coordinate 430,360 downwards.
GCATTCATGTGAGGGACCATGCTAGGACACTCTTACTTAAGAAAAAGGACAGGTAAAGTGAAATCATTTTAGAGCAGGCTGCTGGGTGAGGTCTTGTCAGGTTAAGACATTTTCTGTGCACTGGTACTTGGAAGGTAAGCTGCTAACAAAAAGACATTATGAAATCCCGTTGTGTAGGAGTATGCACGTCTGTCAGCTATACAGTATAATTCCTAGAGAATTTGCCTGATGTGACTTTAAAGCAATGTATCTTCATCTCTACCTGTCTGATTTTCTTGTACCTCCTCTCTACTGTGTCTGGTTGCTATGAGCCATACTAGTTTACTAGGGGATCATTAAAAAAAAATAGTACTAATTCAACCAGAATATCATGAACCTTTGCCCCTATTATGCTCTTTTTTTTTTTTTAACACTTAAAATCATAGTGAAAAAGTGAGTTGTTTTGAAACCCAGAGAATAGAAATTTAAGAACTACCTATCATTACACAATATTTTCAAGTATATAAACTTTCCCAATCATTCATGTAGGATGGAAAAGAAAGTTGGGATACCACATAAGCCAGAAAAGTCCCTCTGTTGCCTGAGCTGGGGCTGTCTTGTTCTGCTATGCCTTCCCTCTAGCCCTGCCTGATGCAAGCGCACGTCTTCTGTGTCAGTTTTCCATGTTTGCTTCCATTAGACCTGGTGTGAAGGCGAAGATTACTACTGCCTGGTCTCCATGTGTGTGATTTACATCCTTCTCATGTTTTTTTGGGTGGAGGAACTCTAGGAAAGGAAAAGAAACTGAGACTGATTTCTGTTTTTCTCAGATCCTTTAAGGACCGATTTGTACAGTTTAATTTTCACTTTTTTCCCCATTTTTAAAAATGTATTTCTTTCCCTTAAAAAAAAATCACGAGAGTTCTCCTCTGTCTGCAATAGATTTACCATATCGTAGTACTACAATGTGTTCTGAAGTTTTTCAGGAAGTGGTAATAATACATGAGAGCCACTCTGGTCAGAAGGACCAGTCTATCTATATTGGATCTCTGCCTAGAGAGAGATTTTCTTCTCTCGTCATCTACTCTGATCCCCCATTTTTCTGGACCAGTTCATTTATAGTTTTTTTTTTTTTAATTTTAATTTTTTTAGTTTGTTTTGCTTTACAATACTGTACTCATTTTGCCATACATTGACATAAATCAGCCATAAGTGTACCTGAGTTCCCAATCTGGACCCCCTCCCTTCCCCCTCCCTCCTCACACCATCCCTCCAGATCATCCCCTCTCATCAGTCCCAAGCCTTCTGCATCGAACCTAGACTGGCAATCCGTTTCCCTTATGATATCATACATGTTACAATGCCATATTACCAAATCCTCCCACCCTCTCCCTCTCCCACAGAGTCCAAAAGGCTGTTCTACACATCTGTGTGTCTCTTGCTGTCTCGCGTACAGGTTTAACACCACCATCTATAGGAGCAGTGAATTTTCAGGCTTTCTGATTGAAGCCTGGCTGCTTTAACAGAGAGGACTCACTTATCTGAGGATTTTATTATTGGAAACTTAGAGTTTAATAGAGCACCTGTGATTCTCCATTCATAGAGACAGAGTTTCAAGGTTCCAAATCTCACAGAGATATAGGGGCATAAAGGGAAATGTGCGTGGGCCAGCCTGTCTTTCAAAGCGTCCTTGAGGAGAAAGAACACATGCGTTGTGCTGCGTGAAGGCACTTGGCTGGGATACAACAGCCTGACTCTTAAGTGTTAGAACCTCCCAATGAGCGAGAAAGTGAAAGTACAAAATTGGAACTTATTGTGGTGTACAGTATTTGAGGTGCTAGTGGATAAAGGCAGGAGAGAGTAGGAGCAGGCGGTGTTGAGGAAAGGAGGGTTTGTCTGAAACTGTCTCATCTCCAGCATTTGCTGATATGTTACATCAGATCTTTCTATGATAACAGTGTATGAGAAACAGTATTTTTTAAATTTAATCTTTATTTTATATTTGAGCATAGTTGATTCAGTGTTGTGTTAGTTCCACGTGCACAGCAAAGTGATTCTGTTAGACATATCTCTTTTCTTTTTCAGATTCTTTTCACACAGAGATGATTACAAAATATTGAGTAGACTTCCCTGTGCTATACAGTAGGTCCTGTTGCTCCTAATATTTAATATATGGTAGTGTGTATATGTTAATCTCAAACTCCTAATTTATCCGACCCTCCACCTTTCCTCTTGAGAAACAGTAGTTTTTAAGAGGTGAGGGTATTGGAGCTCAGTCCCAGTTGTTATCCTGAAGGCAGGGTTCCTTGTCTCCCTGTAAGAAGTCTAGGCTTTATATTCCCTTTAGATGTGGTTTTTGTTTTACTTTCTTTCTAAAAAGGGGAGTGTCTTGATTTTTGTTCAAGCAAGGAGATGTATATTTTCAATCTTCCTATACCTCTTTGGTACCAACTTGAGCCAAAAATGCATTTTTAAAAAAACACAGTGTTAACCTTACCATACCCAGTTTATGCCTTTGTGACCACAAGTTGAGGTCATCTCTTTTCTACATAAGAAATCACTGTTGAGAGTTGGTTTCCTTCCCAGGGACCCTGTAATATTGATTATTTTACTTCTACCCAGGATATTATTGCACCACAGGAAGCTGACACAGTGGGGAGGTAAAAGAAACTGCCTATGATTCTGTTGTCTAGGACATTTATTTCAGAAGTTCAGCTGGTCGTCTGAGATAGGAAGGGTACAATAAATTTAGAAAAAATCTTTGTCTCTGTCTTGATATTTACAGTTATTCAACATGTTGTAATGAAGGTAGTTCTGAAATAACTAGTTAAGTATCCTTCTGATACTTAAAAACCTAAATAAAGGTGTAGAATTATAACTAGCTCCTAACATGCTTATCATAGAGAAAACAGTTGTATTGCCGGCTGGAGTTTTTGTTCACAGACCTATTTACGAAGGGAACATAAAACATGACGCAAAGATGGCAAAAATTCATACTTGTTAAAGCTGGGTGGTAAGCACACGGGTACTGGCCGTCTGTTTGAAGTAATTCAAAGTAAAATATTAAAAATGGGATATCAAGAAAATATTTCAAAATATTTTAAAACATTTTAGGGAAGAAGAAGACATTGCTCATGTAGAAGATTAGCTTCAAATAGGAATCATTTGAGATTTTGGAATAATAGTTGTGAGAATTCCTTAGTAAACAGGAAATAGTGCTGGAGATCGTCAGTGAATGGAAATGAATAAATTATTACATAACCAGTGTGTCACCATAGTTGAAACATGGAGGGATGGAAAATGATATTTCCTCTTGGAAAAGAAGAGGTTGCTCTCATCCACTCTGTCCTGCTAGATAAAACATTTGCTTATGTATTTATTGTTTGCAGTTTAAGTATTTAAGCCCTATCTCACCTTCAAAGTAAATTACAGAACCCACAAACCTGGAATCAACTGAAGGCAACGAAAATGTCTGGCACAACATTATAAATAAAAGAATATGATAAAGCTTCTTGGATTTCCAACAATTCACTGCTTTTTACTCCTTTGGTGACAAATTATCACTCTGATTTCCATGCCTTACTTCTTGATTGCAAATGATACAAATTTCTGAGACTTTCTGAGATTTTGTGGATTTAGTTACTTCTGGGATATCCTAGCCCCAATTACAGATGTTTAGTCCTTGTTTATCAACTTGTAATTTGACTCCTTGTTCTTGGTTTCTTGATCACTGTTGAGACAACAGAATAATTGAGCAGCAGTCTGCATGTCTAGCCAGCACTGTTTTGCAACACGTGCCTGTTTGGGCTAGCGAAAGCAAGGGCCTGACGTAACTCATTCCAGGAATTTTAGATAAAAGTGTTCGGCATTCGGCAATCTCTATATGGGTTCAGCTCTGTGTGTTAAAATACAGAGGAATGCTTTTGTGGATCCTCTAGATGGCAGAACAAATACAGCAAATATTCCTCAGGAGCCTTTCCGAGAAGTGTGGGGAGGGGAGAGCAAGGAGAAATGGGGGACAAAGGGGACTTTCTAGCTAACAGAGCTCCAGGCTTTCTGTCTCAACCCAGCAAGGGAAAATCTGCTTTCCCATCTGAGATCTTGTTTGAAAGAATGCAACCCTGCTTAAAAATGATGGGATAAAGTTAAAAACCTCAAGCTGTGCACACTAACGTCAAACCAAAGATTTCCTTGAGGACTAATGGATACATCTGCCTGGTTATCCTGCCCATCTCTAGAGACTGTGGCTGACTCCATACCAACACATATGCTGGTGAATTCTAAGTGATGCTGGCCTGCTTTCACACTCTTCTTAATTTCTATCGGAAAGGATCAGGTGCAACATAAATTTCAGCCTTTGTCCCTGTTTGAACGAGATCACTGTTATTGGCATAGATTTAACAGATGACAGTGGCTGTCAAACTCAGAAGCCTTAGATACCTATATAGATGCATTCCTCACGGAGAGCACAGAATGAATGTGAGATTTGTAGGTATGCCACTTCCCCATTCTGATCTTTGAGTAGCAGGGTGATTGCAGTACTGCTTTAACTTCTTTTGCAAAAATGCTTATCCCAGTTCTTCTGTAATCACCTTTTAATAGTAAGATCTGTTTGGTCCCTTTGGACTATTGATGAAGTCCTGGACCATAATATGGTGTGACAAGTGTGATTGTTGGCTTGACACTGCAAGGAAATTAAACCAGTCAATCATAAAGGAAATCAGTCCTGAATATTCATTGGAAGGACCAATGCTGAAGCTGAAACTCCAGTACTTTGGCCACCTTATGTGAAGAACTCACTTATTGGAAAAGACCCTGATGCTGGGAAAGATTGAAGGTGAGAGAAGAAGGGAACGACAGAGGATGAGATGATTGGATGGCATCACCGACTCGATGGACATGAGTTTGAGTTAACTCCGGGAGTTGGTGATGGATAGGGAAACCTGGTGTGTGCAGTCCATGAGGTCACAAAGAGTTGGACACGACTGAGTGAGTGAACTGAACTACATATATCTGTATATACATATAAAGATAAATGAATTGGAAGCTGGCTTTGACTTTTGCTACTCGAAGAGCACGTTATTCGATGCTACATTCCTATAATGATACTTAGCAAATAGGAAGCCCACGTGTTCTGACGATGACAACAGAGTCTATAAAAGTGGTAGTACTCGATCTGGATTATCAAGCTATATCACTAATAACTTCAGTACCATATGAAAAGTGGAGGATGGCAGGATCTTCAAACAACTGTTGAATAACATAGTGGTGGTAATTAACCAGTGCATGGAACTGGAAGATTGCTTTAGGAATTCTCTAACACAGCGTCATTTTAAGCAAACCAAGTAACTATAGATGTGTCTTCAGTTGGCCTCTAGGAATCCATGTAGTTGTTTTTTTGCACGTAATCTTTACATCGACTCTGAGTTTAGGAGGCTAAGACATAAGTGATATTTTGAATTACGGCTACTGCAGCTAATCAGAGGATAAACGGCACATGTGTTCACTGTGGAGGGACTGGTGGTTCTGCTCTCTCCTTTGCAGCTATAACTGCATAAAAGATAAAAAGAGGAGAGATGGTCTGTGTAATGTTTACATGTATGTAAGAGGGGCACTCGTTGTGTCCCCTTGGTTGAACTCTAACTCCCAAATTACTGTCATAATTTTTTTTTTGGAAATTTTTGTTGAAGACTTTTATAGAACACAGCAGCTTTATTTCCCTGTTTCATGAGTTCATGTTTTCTTAAAAGGATTTCGCCAGCTTCCTTCTCACACCTCCATGTCCCAGTACTGTGTAGGTGCCTAACACTAATTAATTATGTCACCAGGTCATTTTATAACCCATATTTAGGGGCTCTTTCTGATTCAGAGAGATTCTTTCCCATTTCGAGCGTATTGACAATTTTCGCCCTTTCCTGAGCAGTGTCCATTATCTGTTTTGAACCCTGGTGGGGTTGGGTGTCCATCCCTCACTCTCCCCGGACCCTCTTTATTGCCTGGTTGCTTGCTGGCACTTCCTCCTCCCCTTTTATCATCATCTGTGAATTTTTATTAACAATGATGTTTACTCCGCCTTTGAATTATTAAATAAACTGTGAAATGGTGCTTTTATCTTTAATGGTTGATACTGAGGAGGTGACAAAGGCAGGGCAAGCCTCTTTCCCCGGCTCGGCTCCTGTCACGCGTTGAGTCTCTGTGACAGGACTTGAGATGATAGTGCTCACGTCTCTTGCAGCTCATTTACACTGAAAGGATATAATCATTGGTTTGCTATCAAAGCCACTTCCCCAGCTCAGATTGTGATGCCGCAAACCAAAGATGAGTCTCTCTCAGCAGGAAGAAGCCAGAGAGGAGACGAATTTCCATGATGAACCATCAGCCTTATTCAAATTTGGTCATTTCATGAAGAAAAATTAACCATGATAAGGAAGAAAGATAGCAGCTAGTTGGAATACCCTGTTGAATTAAGCTTGAAAAACTTTTCCATGATACTGGAATGAGGGAAATTCTTTCACAAATTCTAAGGAAAAATTGGGGAGTTATAATAATATAGATATCAGTAAATATTTATTGAAGTAAAAATGTTACGTAGTACCAGTCCCTTTGCATTAAATATTAACACTCCCAAATGACTTACAGAAATATTTCTAATTTTCTGTGCAAAATCATGCGGCTTGTATTTCAGACAAAGATAACATATCTAAAAAATGTCAGCAAAGACACTAAATGGATGTACTTTATTTTAACCCATACACTTACTTCTATACTTGCATGGTTTAAATAAAAACTGTAGCATTTGGGTGATTTAAAAAGAGCAGAAGCTTAAAAAGCGGTGATGAATATCATTGCAAGGATATGGTAGCCAAAATATTTGCTCTATTTCTGTGAATCCATTAAAACACAATAATATTACTTGTATAATATAATACTTTTATAGCATATGTGCATAAAAGCATCCTAAAGTACAGAAACAGTCATTGAATACTTCCCAGGCATGTTCAAAATCTCTTCAGTTATTAAATCTATCAACACACAACACAAAAAGTCCCATAAACAAATGAAATCTTTAGGTATTCAACCAAATCTTCTAGCACAAAATCTCTTATCTATTTGTACCATGGGATGCTAAAGTTGAAGCAATTTTCACTTGAATCACTTGATAAATGATGTGTTAAAAATTAGCTAATGTTTTTATTCTTTACCTTTTCACATAAAATGAAGAAACTATATATTGAAATAACTTGAAATAAACTTTTTTGAAATGAGTTTTTTGAAATCTGTTATTTAAATCTCAATAATCATTATTCAGATGAGTTATAGAGAAACATCGATTTAGATGGGAAGGAAAAATGAGGATTCATTGGGACTGATGCTAACCAGGCTAAAGGGAAGGTGGGTTTGTCTATCCATTTTCTTTAGAAGATAAACCATAGAAACAGAGTCCCCAGCCTGATGAGACAGGGGTTTCTTTGTACCTTAGTGAGTAAATAAAATCCAGAAGACTTGAGGAATGGAATTTTATACTCTCTTCAGTTCTGTTTATTGAAAGCAAATTGTTTGAGCCTAATATTGTTATTCTCCTGTTTTTCTCTAAAGTTAATTAAGCATTTCTTTAATTGGATTAAAATATTTTTTAACTTAAAAATATATGCATATTTTCAAAGCATGTCAGTTTATGAAATATATCATAATGAGGAAGAAGAAAAGAATTCTTAAGGGTTCAGGTGCATCTCAGTGGAGTTAGAAAACAGTACTTTAATTCTTTGTCAGTTAGGGTTGATATACAAAGTAAGCATTTGAAATTTTTAAGTAAACATTCTTCTCAGCAATGAATTGGTACACTACACTATTATGCTTGTATCTGAATTGCTGCTTTCCGTTACTGGAAAATGATGGGTGAATTTCTGTAATGAACACCAATGCAAAAGACTTAGGATATTTAAGGTTATTTATAGACTGTCTTGAAAAGAGTGATGGGGTCATGTAATTTACTCTATCAACTAAAATTTGAAATAAGGAAAGAATTCAGTGACGTGGAGTAATTTCACATTTGACTGTACTAGGCAAGTACTGAATAATTGAGGTAAATTTCCTTATATATCGGAAGATCTCTGCAGTTGCTTTTGGTGTTTCTCTTCTGTCTTCTAAGATAATAGAAGCATATTATTTATAGGGCCTCCTTTTTAAAAAAAATTTATTTATTTATTTGGCTGCCCTGGGTCTTAGTTGTAGCATGTGGGATCTAGCTCCCTGATCAGGGGTTGAACCTGGGCCCCCTGCACTGGGAGCTCAGAGTCTCAGCCACTAGACCCCCAGGGAAGTCCCTTATAGGGCTTCTTTATGAAAAGATTAAACTTTGAACTTTTCCTATTGAAGTTAACTAACATGGTTAAACTTTTGCTAAAAATCTAAGGAACTCAAATTCTGGCAAACCCTTTTCTTTTTTAAAACATAAGACAGTCTAAAAATCTCATTATGGAGTGATTTCTAGGAAATTGCTAAAAGGCACTGTACCCTTTAAAATTCTTTGGTTTTGGTAGTTCTTTGCATTGTACAGTTTGGACCATTTGATCTGAGTTAAAGCTTTTGAGGTATTAAGATATCAGACATTTTTTTTGCTCCGTTGTTAAATTAAAAAAAAAAGTCTTCATTTATAAATGTAATGAAAATATGCCCAGAACCTTAGGATATTCTACTGAAGTGCTATATCTTAGTTTACTAGAGATTGTTTTTCTTAAGTGTGAATGAGAATGACATCACAGGTGTGTGTGTGTGTGTGTGTGTGTGTGGCTTTTTTTTGGCTAATGATAAAAATCAGTCATTGAGCTTTGTTCTTTTGCTTCAGTAGAAATGACTTTAAAAACACAGTTTTCTTTATTCTACCAAGTGCCCTGGGAAACAAGTTACATTTAAGTATGTTTGCTAAATAGCAATTTGGAATGTCTGTTATATGCCCCGAGTAGGGCTTTCTTCAGGCATTTTTTCCAAGCTATTAAATATACCAAAATTGGGCTTTTAAAAATGAAGACAAAGATGGGACAAATTTATTGAAAAAAAATGAATGGAATTTTGGAGTATTTTCTAGCCTAGTTATGGATGATTAGTTTATGCAGCATAAGTGAAAACAAGCGTTTACCTCTCAAGGCGTAAATGTGCACAGAGCTTAAGAGGATCACATGGAATTCAGATCTGCTGGCTCATTCAGCAGCAGGTTTGCTTTCAGTGGTTAAGACACAGAGTAGTGTTATAAGATTAAATCTTACCTGGCAGTGGTTTTCTTGAAGCTCAGTCATTTGAACTCTGGCTGAAAACAGTAAGCTTCGATGCCTGAAATGCCTTCTCTACTTCCTTTCCTGTTTTCTTCCACCACCGTGTTCTCTTTCCTGCCGAGTCTCTGTATCTGTATTCCTGGTAATCCTCTAGCTTTCGTTAGGACGGCATGCAGTAGGTGAAGATTCCTTCTGGATAGGATGCTAGAACCAGAGAGTAAATTTTGCCTTTCTCTGATGGTCAGCCTTTGGTCTGACCACAGACAACTTGAGTGTCCAGAACTTATTAAAAATTCATTGATTGTTTCATCAGTTGGAAAATCCTGAGTCTTTCTATACACATTTTACCTTCTGCAAAAGTTCTGTTCATATTTCAGAATTACACATGCTCTCGAATCAAGTTGCCTTAAAAACAATTGTCTGGATCAGAAACATGGATGTTGTTCTCTTGCATTCTCTTGCTTTCCATGTTTTTCCCTTTATCAACTTTTCAGTCCATGAGCTTCCTTTCTGCAGAGGATGGAGGGATTTCTTCTGTTCCTCTTGTGTTTCTGTAACACGCAGTTCTGGTCCACTGTTCTGTGAGTAGTGAGGGAAAAATCCAAAAGGAGGTACGGCTTTGTCATAATCTCCGGACAGTGAGCACGCTTGGCATGAATGAAGAGCTGATATGAGCTATTCAAACCAGACAGCAACTGAAGGGCTGACGCTTTCATACATAATCAGCCTATTAATTACTTCTCCTGATGGACAGCAGTGTGCCCTGAGAGGAAGGAAGGAAGGAGCCGAGGATCGCATTCGGTTAAGTAGGTGCTCTCTGTCTGAGCAGCTTGTCATTGAGAAGTGGCATCCAGGAAAAGCTGCAGCTTTGGAATGTGATCAGGTAGAGTGGGCAAGAGTTGTTTTGACAGACAGTTAAGTGACGTATTTTGGGAGGAAAAAGAGCTGAGCACAGAGGTAGCTGGAATAAGTCTCCAAAATGCTTTTGAAAATGTTCATTTTTCTCTGTTAGTCCTTTTGGCTGGAAGAAAGTAATTTGTGTTTTACCTCTGCATTCTTTGCTGGGATTTTGCTGAGCTATTTACACATGATATAGCTTTCCCTAAAGAAGGAAAATAATTTTTAAAGAGTCTTTGAGATAGAAAAGTATATTGTGAGTTTAAAAAAATTATACCAGTAAAAAGGCTGCTTTTTGTGAAAGATGTGTAAAAAAAAAATTGTCAGCTGTATTCAGACATAAATCTGATGGAAAGCAGAGAAAAAGCTGCTTTTTGAAATATATGCTTTTATGTTTTTACGTATGTTTTAGGCACATGCATTTTGTTGCTTCGGAATAAAGCATCACTTGACATAAAAGTTTAGCAGAGTTTTCTTTTTAAGATGTTCTTAAGTCAGATGGAATTTTGAGTAGTTGTATAAATTAATAGATCTAAATAGTCAATTTCATAAATTTTACTTCATTTTTAACATATCACAAAATTTTTTTTTTCCTACTTGTTCATAGAGTCCCTTTAGGAGACTTTCGGGGCAATAGGATGCTTTCAAATATTTTTAAAAAGTATTATGAAAATTTCAAACTTATACAAAACTATGAAAAATAATCTATGAATGTCCATAAACCTACTACTCAGATTCAATATTATGAAGTTTTTTTTTTTTTTTTTGCCACATTAACACAGTGTGGGGGAGGAAATGGTAGGATAAACTGAGAGAGGAGTATTGACATATATACACTACCACGTGTGAAATAAATAGCTAGTGGGAAGCTGGTGTGAAGCACAGGGAGCTCAGCTCGGTGCTCTGTGATGACCTCGAGGGTGGGATGCGGGGTGCGGGAGTGGGAGGCTAAGAGAGAGGGGAGATTCGTATACATACCGCTGATTCTTGTCGTACAGCAGAAAATAACACAGTATTTAAAGCAATTATAGTTCAGGTAAAAAAAAATTTTTTTAAAAGATTTTTGCCACTTTAGCTTTATTTAGCTTTTTTCTTTTCCTTAGCTAAGGTATTTTAAAGTAAATCTCATTTCACCCCTGTGTACTTTAGTATATATGTTATATATGCATGACCCCTGCCAACTAGTTTATTTCAAGTCTGTTCTTTCTTGGTCACTCGTTTTATGATCCAATATCTCTCATTTGTAAGGAAATTCTTTCTTATATCTAAACCAACTCCATGCTGGTAACATAAGGTTGTGTCCCCCAGTTTTGTCTTCAGAAAAGGCAAAAGATACAGTTTATGGAAATTTTCCACTTTGGGACTTTGCGTAAACAGTAGGTATATTTTTAAAGTGTGAGTGCTTTCTCACATGACCACTGTGCCATTATCATGCTTAATAATAATGAACAATAATTAACAAAGGAGTACTTGTTAATAATTGTTTGGGGTCATATAATATCCAGTGCCAAAGAGTTGATATTTTCCAACTGGGTGCTGGGGAAGACTCTTGAGAGTCCCTTGGACTGCAAGGAGATCAAACCTGTCAATCCTAAATGAAATCAACCCTGAATATTCACTGGAAGGACTGATGCTGAAGCTGAAGCTCCAGTACTTTGGCCACCTGATGCAAAGAGCCAACTCATTGGGAAAGACGCTGATGCTGGGAAAGATTGAAGGGGGGAGGAGAAGGGGATGACAGAGGATGAGATGGTTGGATGCCGTCACCATCTCAACGGACGTGAATTTGAGAAGACTCAGGAAGATAGTGAAGGACAGGGAAGCCGGGTGTGCTGTAGTCCGTGGGGTTGCAAAGAGTCAGANGGAAAGACGCTGATGCTGGGAAAGATTGAAGGGGGGAGGAGAAGGGGATGACAGAGGATGAGATGGTTGGATGCCGTCACCATCTCAACGGACGTGAATTTGAGAAGACTCAGGAAGATAGTGAAGGACAGGGAAGCCGGGTGTGCTGTAGTCCGTGGGGTTGCAAAGAGTCAGATGTGACTTACCGACTGAACAACAACAACATACAGCCTGTTTAAAACTTCTCATGTCTCAGAAACTGTCTCTTTCCATAGATTCTTTTTTTTTAATTAGGATCTAGATATAGCCCACACATTATATTTAGTTGTTAAGCATTAGAATTTTAAACACTGTCTTAGATGATCACATATGAGAAGGAGATAAAATTTAGTTTTATTGTGTCCTAGACACATTCATAATATGAATATCCATAGAAGAGAACATGTGTTTTGAATATTTTTCCATCTAACATTATGCATGATACTAAAAAAGGAATGTAATTTTGTATGGTCATGATTGGCCATTGGTAAGGTTCATTGCTTTCTGTAAGTTTTGGTTTTGACTTGTTTTGGAGGATGTAGTTTAGGATTCTGCTCAAGCTATGGTGCCTACCTTTGGGGCTGGGCATTTTCAGTCAAGTGCATTCCAGTTACTTTAGCTTTATTGCTGAGAAAGACCATCTTGCTGGCTTACTTTGTCAAACGCAGTAGAACACTGCTTTAATAAACACTCCAATTTAAAGCCATTGATTATTGAGCCACTTTCAGCAACTAAATGTGTCTTAAAGTTCTGTGAGGGTCTAAAAAAGAGAGACGTCATTGTGTGCATATGGACAAATGACTGTAATACTGCATAATTATATAATATCCATAAGATAATATAATTTTGCCAATTGTATAATTATTTCCCAGTAATATGTTTTCTCCCTAAGAATTTTTATTTTCCAGTTAGATTGAACTCCCAGTTCCTTTCTGACAAACCAGAGCATTTGGCTGCCTGTTTTACTTTTCTAGGAGTGCAATCACATGAGGTTGTCAAATAACTTGTGTGCTGCCTTCTTTGCTGTTGAGATTTTTTTCTTCGTTTTCATCCAGATTCTTTCTCTCCCTCTCCATCTTCCTGGTTGGCTGGATAAATGAGAATGGGAAGGTGAAACATGGGGAGCCAGTACAAGGGCATGGATGGAAATTATACCCGGATTCAGAGCCCGGGTAAGGACCATGCTCCCATGTCTGGAGGGCTGTGGAGCTCTGCTCTCCCCATGTGTCCACAGTGGGGCACCCCGGCTCTATCTCCTGTCATGTGGCCGTTTGGTCAGTTTGTATAGCATTTCTTCATATTCTGAAGTTATGCCTTGTCCCTTAAATCTTGCTGGACAAGGAGCATCTGTGTTTATTATCTACATATGTGAAAGCTTGGTAAGTAGTTAATGACTATGACCGTTTTATGTACATAAACTGAATAGAAAAAGATGAGCCAAAATCTTCTGCTTTTTTGTAGGATGGACTTTCTGCTTCGAAGTAAGGCTTTGTCTCTGTGAATACTATTGTTCAAAGATCTCATGGGTTGAGCAGTTGGTTGGGTGTATGGCTTCTTCTCCCCACCCTCACAGGAAGTGGAGGGAAAGTCTCAGGGACTTTTATGTTCCCTTTGACATACACGATAAAGCTCAGTTTTCCTTTGTTCAGACATTTCAACTCCCATCTCCCATTTTGCAACTCCCTTTATTCTCTAAATTTAAGTTCATCTAAACTCACCCATTTCTACTATAAAACTGAGTAAAGAATTTCAGATGTTTCCGGGTCTTTATGGATTTATAAAAGAGTTTCATGTATAAAGAGATAAATGATTTTTTCCCCACAAAGTTCTTTCTTGCAAGAATGTTTGGTCCATACCAAGAAGTATACTCACAGCTGTTTTTGAGTCTTTGCAAAATTATAACTGCTTTTATAAAGAAGAAGTAAAAGATAATCCCTTCTTTATGTTCTCCAGTCCTTAGATGGGTTTCAGATTTGTGTTTCAGAACTTCTTCTGTGGCAACTACTTATTTTTAGGGCATTTAAAATATATTTAATCTCAGTTGAATATGATTATCTTCAGTTAATAAACAAAAAGGTTGCATTTTAAGAGTGTTCTGGAATCCCATAAGTTCTTTCTAAAATAAATATCCTTTCTTTTCTTTTTTTTTTTCCGGTTGCTCTTATTAAAGACATCAAATCTTTGTTGGCCTACTTGGGTCATTCTGTATCACTTTCACCCATTAATTGTAAAAATTAACAAATGTTTGATTTCTTCCTAGTTACACGTATAGCTCTATATTCTTTGTGTGTATAATACGTCTACTTTTTGTAGCTTTGAAGCAGGCGGTTATCAATCCTATTTTACAAAGGGTGAAACTCAGATACAGAGAAGTTAAGTAACTTGCTCAGTTTGACACGGCTAGTAATATGCTGAACTGTGGTATGGCAGTAAGATGCCCTACTCAGTGTCGGGCGAGTGTCTCCCTTGGTTCTGTCTCGCTGAAGCAAAGATTTGGAATGGTGGACCAGTGTTACAGCTCTGTTTTATTTGGCAAGCAGAGGAAAATATGTCCTCAAGGCATGAGGGAGGGCTGACCCAAAGGAAGAGCAGGGCTCCATTTTCTCTCCTCCTTTTATGTGTTTTTCCTCCTCCTTCTGAGCCTGCTCTATGTAAATTGGTCTAGCCAGGAGGGCTGTGTGTTTCACCAGAGGTTCTCACTCTGGTCCTCAGATTTCCTTTTGTTCATTTACATGGGCTTTTCCTTTCTTTGTCTTTTAGCCACCACCATTTTGGACTCCTTTTTCCTGTTCTAACTACTTAACATTAAGAAAAAGATAGTGGAGCCTTTTTCTTTATGTGTGAGACTCCCAGTATAATTCTGAGAGTGGCATAATCAACACTATCAAAATGAGGTCTGCAGTTTCTCTGAGATCCCAGATGATCCGGCAGATGACTCTAAGAGCTGGACTATCATTGAGAGAAGGACAGCGGATTTAATATAGAAGGAATGTTTCCTTTCTAGCTTCCACGCTTAGCATTTTGAAAAGGGTGGTTTCTTTTTCTTTCTAAAATTACTCATTGTTTTCTTTTATAGGCTCTCCAATGGTAGTATGTTTTAGAATACCAGTTATATTTAATTAAAAAATTTTAAACAATGTGGTGCTACGAGGGGATATGAACTAGACTTGTCCTTTACAATAAAACTGATAGCAAACAGTCCTTCACATGTATCACATTCAGATAAAACTAATCAAAATTTTATCTTCTTTGGATTAGTTTTTTTGTTTTACCTTTTAAACTTCTTTAGTTTATTACCATAGCACTCGTTTCTTTTATCTCGGGCTTAACCTATGTGCTGGCATTTGACCTTGTCCATCCCATCTGTCCTTCAGATTTTGAGTTCTGCAGATGACCACTAGAGGTCTGCAGACCACACTTCAGAAGGCTGGTCTTACCCGGCTCACCCCAGTGAATGGGGTAGATACCTTCCTGGGGATGTCATTTACTAGTATTTCTCATTAAATATTAAGTGCTTCTAGTGTTCCAGGTCCCAGACTAGGCTATTTCCAGGGGTAGATTAAAACAAACAAACAAAGGTAAGGCCTCTGCCCTTAAGAACCCTGCAGCCTAGTGGGACACTAAAGTGAGCGCATGGCCACAATACTGATCTAAAAGGCGTGGCCACGTGATATCCTTTCTATTGCTGTTTAGCTGCTAAGTTGGTCTCTTTTGCCATCCCCATGGACTGCAGTCCGCCACACTCTTCTGTCCATGGGATTTCCCAGGTAAGAATACTGGAGTGAGTTGCCATTTTCTCCTCCAGGGGATCTTCCCAAACCAGGGATTGAACCCATGTCTCCTGTATTGGCAGGTGGATTCTTTATCACTGAGTCACCAGGGAAGTCCATATATTTTTAGATCCCAGTTCCTAGGGCCCTTCAGATTCCCAGGTTTATCAAAGCTCTATGAATACTCTTAAATTCTGTAGCTCTTCATCTGTTGGGAAATCACTTTTGCTTTCTCTGATAGTGAAAACCCTGATAATGCAGCTTTATCAGTCTGGCAGGGAACCCATTCTCTGGGGCAAACCAGACTATTGGGATAGGCTCTGTTATTTTATTTTTGTTTGTTTGTTTCTGATGCCCTTCTCAGTGGCTCTAGGCATCTCGTCTTCAGGGAATCACTTCAGATAGGAGTCAGCCTCTGCAGTTTCGGGGAGCAAGGTAACCCCACAGTTCAGGGTCTTCTGTTGCCGCTCTGCTTTATCTTACAGACATTCTTTTAAGGAGGGGTCTGTGTCCGTTTGCATTTCTTATATGTTAGGGGTGCTTTCCTGGCTTCATGCTCAGTCTTATTCTGAGTGATCCATGAAGTGGATCAGCATAGCACCTCCCACATAGATTGGAAATGCTCAACAAACACCAGCAGTTACTGTGATTATGGGGCTTAATTTAATTTTTGTATTGGAAGAACTTCAGAGATAGTTTAATTACCTATTTTACACAATAAGTTATAGTGTTCTTTCGAATGATCTATTTAACTGGAGTTTTTATTTTCAGTGTTCTCCATTCCAGAGTAGGAAGGCCAAAATTTTGATGCAGTCATTATCTACTTAATGATTACTCTATTTCATAGGAGTTTTCATGTGGATAAATATTTTGAAATAAATGGCAACTGTGAGTTTTAAAAGAAATTAAGGGCGAAATTTGGAAGGCACTAAAAATTTCTACATAAACAGTGATGGTATAAAAAACCTGGCAATTTGTTAGTCTCTTATCTGTATCAGAGGTTCCAGAGGGAATTCCGAAAATAATAGATTAGTAACTTTCTGGATGGTAGATCTATTTTTAAAAGTGTGGAATCCTTGAATACTTAGATGAGCAACTGAAGAAAAGGTAGCTTGATTTTAGAAATAACTAAATGGATGAGTAGAAACAGAGGGTTATATTTTAGATTTTAAAAGATTTTTGACAAAGTTTATACCTTAAAATCTATTTTAAAAACCTTAGTAAATAGCTAAATATATAATTTTGGAGATGTTTAAGTGGATAGCCCAATTGTCTGAGCTGGTGAGAGAACTGTATAGAGATCAGTTCTTGGAATGGAGAAGCTTTGGGAATTTTCTAGGAGCTGAGACAGGTTTCATTTAACATTTTAATAGATTATTGGAAACACAGAGAATAAGAGAAAAGCCCCGAGATTAGGCAGTAGTATATAACTATTAGAGATAAATTCTAGAGTGGAGCTCTATGAGTGAGAAATGGTAGATCTATTTTAGTGTGGGCACGAATAGGTGAAAATAATATTGATAACAGCTGTGTGATGCTATGCCTGAAGATAAGGGGAGAGTTGTAGGAAGCTTTTAAGCAGGAGCATTCCATGATTTGCTGTGTTTTTAAAGCTCTCCGAGTCCCATGTGGCATGGTAAGAAATTAAGAGATTGGTAGACTAGTAAGGAGATGATTGTGATGATCTAGGCAAAATATGTTGCTTGCTATCTTAGCTTGGGCTGCTGTGACAAAATACCATAGATTGGTGTCTTTTTTTTTAATTAAGTAAACATTTATTAGAAATGTTTAATCCAAGTTTAATACATCTTCTGTAGTCCCTGAGTATGTGTTACTGAAATATAGTTGGTGGAAATGTGTTGATTCCTGGTGTATAACAAAATGATTCAGTTTTATATATATTTATACACACATTCTTTTTCAGGATTCTTTTTCACTGTGGTTTAACACAGGGTATCGAATGTAGTTTTGTCCATCTGTTCTCTGTATGATAGTTTGCATCAGCTAGTCCCAAATTCCCACTCCATCCCTTCCTCACCCTCTCTCCTTCTTGGCAGCCACAAGTTTGTTTTCTGTGTCCGTGAGTCCGTTTCTGTTCCATAGATAGGCTCGTTTGCATCATATATAAGTGATATCGTATGGTATTTGTCTTTCTGACTTACTTCACTTAGATGGTGATCTCCAAGTCCACCCATGTTGCTGCAAATGGCATTATTTCATTTTTTTTTATGGCTGAGTATAATACTGTATTGTATATGGGTACCACATATTCTTTACGCATTCAGATCCATTCAGTGGACATTTAGATTTTCTCTATGCATGGACTAGTGTCTTAATCAACAGACATTTGTTTCTCACTGTTTCAGAGACAGGAAAGTCCAAATTTAGGATGCCAGCATGGTCAGGTTCTGGTGAGGGGCCTCGTTCCACCTTGCAAATGGGCTCCTTCTTGCTGTGTCCTCATATAGCCAAGAGAGGGAGCTCTGTTGTCTCTTCTGCTAAGAGCACTAATCTCTTCCTGGGGCGCTACTCTGTGACCACATCTGAACCTTATCACTCCCTATTTTACTCATCATTTTGAAGATTATTCAACATATGGATCTGGGGACACACATTCAGTCCATCACAGTTCCTCAGACTCAGGTAATAACAGTGGAAAAGAAAAGAAGTGGATACGTTAAAGAAATATTTTGGAATATGAAAGAACTTGCTGATGAGGAGTGATGGAGACTGAAGTGACAGAGTTGTGAATGCTCAAGAGTCTGGGTTGAGTAGCTGGATGGGGATGCCATTTGCTGAAACCAGGGGAGCTCCCTGGGGAGCAGGTTTGGGAAGAGGAAGGTCAGAAGAAAATGTTGAACAGTCTGGGCTGTGGATCGGTGTTTTACCTTCTTAAATACTTAAATACTTTTTGTGTGTGAGTCAGCATACTCTTCCATGTAATCTTTGTAAATAGGCCTTTTTCTCTGTCTTAAATGATGACTTATAACCTCACTTTTGATTTTTCTTGTCTGCATATTTACATATAACACACTCATCATAACTTCTCTCCTTGCAGGTATTCCAGGGAGGTAGGAAAGAAATGGACATATCAGTCTTTTTGTACAGGATGTGGTTTGAAAAAGCCACCGTAGGAGAGAATATGCCCATGCATATTTGCATCCCCAGCCTTACTTGCTTGAGAATAATTTTTAAAAAATCTTCTATGAATGAGTTTTGACCTGTCCAGATTTCTCTGTTTTTTGGTTTCTTGGTCACGCTGGCTCATTGGCAGAAAGGGCTGTCCTCAGATGATCCAGACACCTCATTTTCTAGATAAAAATGCTGAGCATCTGAGAGGTTGGCATTTACCCAAAGATGGAGATCTTGCAACTGATTGAAAGTAGACGTGGTAGAGCAGTAGGACCTCAAGAATCGGAATCCCAGCCTATGGTTCTTTCCACAAGACATACCATTTGCTTGTCAGTTTCCTCTCGTAAAACAAATTCTCATGAGTAATAACAGAAGTGAAATATGTTTTATGAGAAATATGTTGGATAAAGTAAAAACATCTTCTGTAGAGATTTCATGCTTATAATTTGATAGGATTGATATTTTAGTCTTTGAACAATTTAGCACCTAAAATATCTGAAGCAATCTAGGCTGGATAGGTAAAGGTCACTGAGGATAAACTGTTTCCAGGCAGCTGACACAGAGGCGGCGGGGGGTGAGGGGGG